>JBBBDQ010002112.1:195000-425000 GCA_037127315.1 Ascarosepion bandense
GCTGAATGAACGATGCGTAGATGCCAGAGTAGCTACTGTTTTTCAAAGTCTACCATTCTACTAGAGTGCTCAGTCAGGGTGCGAATGTGTAAATAATCAAGAGTTAATATATTCTGATTTTTAATCCTACATATTTTTTATTACTTCAAACATTATTTTAAGTGAATAGATACTTTGTTTCTAGCAATTGGCACTGCGTTATGATTTGGATCGGAGTCCCTGAGCGGTGTTTAGCGTTTGTTATTGTTACGTCATTGTTTTAGTCTTAATTCATCAGGCGGTAAATATTTTCGTTTTTGAGTAAATAAGTGGCCGCCTTCATTCTCATTGGTCTTTCTCGTTTACCTTCCTCTTTTACTTTTACTCTTTCTCTTTCTTTTTACTCTTTCTTTTACTCTTTCTCTTTCTTTTACTTTTTCTCTTTCTTTTACTCTTTCTCTTTCTTTTACTTTTTCTCTTTCTTTTACTTTTTTCTCTTTCTTTTACTCTTTCTCTTTCTTTTACTCTTCCTCTTTCTTTTACTCTTTCTCTTTCTTTTACTTTTTCTCTTTCTTTTACTCTTTCTCTTTCTTTTACTCTTTCTTTCTTTTACTTTTTCTCTTTCTTTTACTCTTTCTCTTTCTTTTACTTTTTCTCTTTCTTTTACTCTTTCTCTTTCTTTTACTCTTCCTCTTTCTTTTACTCTTTCTCTTTCTTTTACTCTTTCTCTTTCTTTTACTTTTTCTCTTTCTTTTACTCTTTCTCTTTCTTTTACTTTTTCTCTTTCTTTTACTTTTTCTCTTTCTTTTTACTCTTTCTCTTTCTTTTACTTTTTCTCTTTCTTTTACTCTTTCTCTTTCTTTTACTTTTTCTCTTTCTTTACTTTTTCTTTTTCTTTCTTTACTCTTTCTCTTTCTTTTACTCTTCCTCTTTCTTTACTTTTTCTCTTTCTTTTACTCTTTCTCTTTCTTTTACTCTTTCTCTTTCTTTTACTTTTTCTCTTTCTTTTACTTTTTCTCTTTCTTTTACTCTTTCTCTTTCTTTACTTTTTCTCTTTCTTTTACTTTTTCTCTTTCTTTTACTCTTTCTCTTTCTTTTACTCTTTCTCTTTCTTTACTTTCTTTACTCTTTCTCTTTCTTTACTCTTTCTCTTTCTTTTACTTTTTCTCTTTCTTTTCTCTTTCTCTTTCTTTACTTTTTCTCTTTCTTTTACTCTTTCTCTTTCTTTTACTCTTCCTCTTTCTTTACTCTTTCTTTTCATTTTCTTTCTTTTACTCTTTCTCTTTCTTTTACTTTTTCTCTTTCTTTTACTCTTTCTTTTTCTTTCTTTTACTTTTTCTCTTTCTTTACTTTTTCTCTTTCTTTTTACTCTTTCTCTTTCTTTACTCTTTCTCTTTCTTTTACTTTTTCTCTTTCTTTACTCTTTCTCTTTCTTTTACTCTTTCTCTTTCTTTTACTTTTTCTTTTTCTTTCTTTACTCTTTCTCTTTCTTTACTTTTTCTCTTTCTTTTTACTTTTTCTCTTTATTTTACTCTTTCTCTTTCTTTTTACTCTTTCTCTTTCTTTTACTTTTTCTCTTTCTTTCTTTCTCTTTCTTTACTCTTTCTCTTTCTTTTACTTTTTCTCTTTCTTTTACTCTTTCTCTTTCTTTTTACTTTTTCTCTTTCTTTTCTCTTTCTCTTTCTTTTTACTCTTCCTCTTTCTTTTACTCTTTCTCTTTCTTTTCTCTTTCTCTTTCTTTTGCTTTTTCTCTTTCTTTTACTCTTTCTCTTTCTTTCTTTTTTTCTCTTTCTTTTACTCTTTCTCTTTCTTTCTTTCTCTTTCTTTTCTTTTTACTCTTTCTTTCTTTCTTTCTCTTTCTTTTACTGTTTCTCTTTCTTTTACTCTTCCTCTTTCTTTTACTCTTCCTCTTTCTTTACTCTTTCTCTTTCTTTTACTTTTTCTCTTTCTTTTGCTTTTCTCTTTCTTTTACTCTTTCTCTTTCTTTTACTTTTTCTCTTTCTTTCTCTTTCTCTTTCTTTTACTCTTTCTCTTTCCTTTTCTTTTCTCTTTCTTTTACTCTTTCTCTTTCTTTTACTTTTTCTCTTTCTTTTCTCTTTCTCTTTCCTTTACTTTTTCTCTTTCTTTCTTTTTCTCTTTCTTTTTCTTTCTTTCTCTTTCTTTTACTCTTCCTCTTTTTCTTTTGCTCTTTCTCTTTCTTTTGCTTTTTCTCTTTCTTTTACTTTTTCTCTTTCTTTTCTCTTTCTCTTTCTTTACTGTTTCTCTTTCTTTTACTCTTCCTCTTTATTTACTCTTCCTCTTTCTTTTACTCTTTCTTTCTTTTACTTTTTCTCTTTCTTTTACTTTTTCTCTTTCTTTTACTCTTTTTCTCTTTCTTTTACTTTTTCTCTTTCTTTCTCTTTCTCTTTCTTTCTCTTTCTCTTTCTTTTACTCTTTTCTTTCTTTTTACTTTTCTCTTTCTTTTCTCTTTCTCTTTCTTTACTTTTTCTCTTTCTTTTCTCTTTCTCTTTCTTTTTACTTTTTCTCTTTCTTTCTTTTTCTCTTTCTTTTTACTCTTTCTCTTTCTTTTCTCTTCTCTTTCTTTCTTTCTTTCTCTTTCTTTTGCTTTCTTTCTTTCTCTTTCTCTTTCTTTTACTCTTTCTCTTTCTTTTCTCTTTCTCTTTCTTTTACTTTCTTTCTTTCTTTCTCTTTCTTTTACTCTTCCTCTTTCTTTTACTCTTTCTCTTTCTTTTACTCTTTCTCTTTCTTTTTTACTTTTTCTCTTTCTTTTACTCTTTCTCTTTCTTTTACTTTTTCTCTTTCTTTCTCTTTCTCTTTCTTTCTTTTTCTCTTTCTTTTACTTTTTCTCTTTCTTTCTCTTTCTCTTTCTTTTGTTTCTCTTTCTTTTACTCTTTCCCTCCCTCTTTCTTTTACTCTTCCTCTTTCTTTTTACTCTTTCTCTTTCTTTTCTCTTTCTCTTTCTTTTGTTTCTCTTTCTTTCTCTTTCTCTTTCTTTTACTTTTTCTCTTTCTTTTTTACTCTTTCTCTTTCTTTTACTTTTTCTCTTTCTTTACTTCTTTCTCTTTCTTTTACTTTCTCTTTCTTTTACTCTTTCTCTTTCTTTTACTCTTTCTCTTTCTTTTACTTTTTCTCTTTCTTTTTACTTTTTCTCTTTCTTTTACTCTCTCTTTCTTTTACTCTTTCTTTCTTTCTTTTACTTTTTCTCTTTCTTTTACTCTTTCTCTTTCTTTACTCTTTCTCTTTCTTTTACTTTTTCTCTTTCTTTTTACTCTTTCTCTTTCTTTCTTTCTTTCTCTTTCTTTTACTTTTTCTCTTTCTTTTGCTTTCTCTTTCTTTTCTTTTCTCTTTCTTCCTCCCTCTCTTTCTTTTACTTTTCTCTTTCTTTTACTCTTTCTCTTTCTTTTACTCTTTCTCTTTCTTTTACTCTTTCTCTTTCTTTTACTTTTTCTCTTTCTTTTACTCTTTCTCTTTCTTTTACTTTTCTCTTTCTTTTTCTCTTTCTCTTTCTTTTACTTTTTCTCTTTCTTTTTTACTCTTTCTCTTTC
Organism: Ascarosepion bandense; assembly: GCA_037127315.1. Classification (NCBI taxonomy): domain Eukaryota; kingdom Metazoa; phylum Mollusca; class Cephalopoda; order Sepiida; family Sepiidae; genus Ascarosepion; species Ascarosepion bandense. The sequence goes on from JBBBDQ010002112.1 coordinate 198,525, forward strand.
TTTTTACTCTTTCTCTTTCTTGCTTTCTCTTTCTTTTACTTTTTCTCTTTCTTTCTCTTTTCTCTTTCTTTTACTCTTTCTCTTTCTTTTACTTTTCTCTTACTTTTACTCTTTCTCTTTCTTTTACTCTTTCTCTTTCTTTTACTTTTTCTCTTTCTTTTACTTTTTCTCTTTCTTTTTTCATGTTTTTCTCCTTTGGTAGTTTTCAGACTGTTCTTTGATGATTTACAGGTGTCTATGTTCTCCCCACTTCTCTCTCTATTGTTACTTCCTTCTCTTTCTTTCTTACTCTCTCTTTTTACCTCCTTGTCTTTCTTTCTTTTCTCTCTCTCCCTCCCTCTCCCCCTCTCTCTCTTTCTCTCTCGGTACGTAACTATATATGTATGTAGGTATCTATATATATATATATATATATATATATATATATATATATAATAACTACCGGCCAAAATTATTAGACAACCCAAGTTTCTTTAAAAAGAAATTATATATTTCATATTATTTTTAGTATTTATTGCCAAATGAAAATAGAATGGTTTCTTTTGTTATCATTACTTTGCAAAAATTTACAAGGCAAGGAAACAAAGATAAACTCGTCCGAATCACCCGAAATTTTCTTCATTCTTTCATAGATGAAACTGCAATATAGGTAATTATTAAATATTTATAAATTCATTTGATGCACATGTTATTGTGCAGTATTAACAAAAGAACCTTTCTATTTTCATTTACAATAATTCACTTAGCAATAAAAACTAAAAAAATATTATGAAATACATCATTTTTTTAAAAACTGGTGTGGCCTAATAATTATGGCCGGTAGTGTATATATAAAGGGTGAGATTGATAAATTGGCGTCTATATTATGCAAAAATGAAAATAACGCTGACTTCTTATTTTAACTGATATATTTATCAATATCTTTCTTCATTATTTTCATTTATGAAACTGCAATATAGGTAATTATTAAATATTTATAAATTCCTTTGATGCACATGTTATTGCGCTGTATTAAGAAAAGAACCATTCTATTTTCATTTACTCTTCTTCACTTGGCAATAAAAGCTAAAAAATAGTTTGAAATGCATAATGTTTTAAAACATTGGGGTGGCCTAATAATTATGAACGGTAGGTAGTATATATATATATATATATATATATATATATATATATATATATTGATTGTTTAATACTTAGTTTTTGATCCTAATAGGGTTAGAACAGTACCCACACACACACACACACACACACACACACACACACACACACACACACATATATATATATATATATATATATATATATATATATATATAAACAAAATATATCTGGGCTCAACCAAAGACACCTTTAAGACCAGGTGGTTCAATCACAGATCTACATTTAAAATAGAAAAATTAAAAAACAATAAGAAATTGGCTAACCATGTCTGGAAATTGAAATCAAAATATGAAAAAGAACCAGACATAACGTGGAGCATTGTAAAAACAGCCAAGCCTTACAATTGTGGACAAATATGTAGACTGTGCCAAGAAGAAAAATTAGAAATCATGACATACCCAAATAAAGACGAACTGTTAAATGAAAGTACAGAAATTATGACAAAAGAAATACCTCTTAGGTTCATACAACCATGGATGAAAGCGTTATAATTTGTTTGAATTTAAACAATGCGCATTCATAAATTCTCTGCCACGTGAACGTTCAATTAAAACACCCTTACAAGAGCGTTCTTAAAAAGAAAAACAGTAAAAGGTAAAATCAGTTTCTAAAAATCGCCTGAAGAAACCAATCGTGGTTGAAAACAAGGTATCGAAATAACTCGTTTATATATATATATATATATTTCTATTATTATTATTATTATTATTATTATTATTATTGGCGTTTATAATAAAAACATTTTTTGTTAAATACGAGCTGTCGTGTTTCGGTGCAATATTTAGCATTTCATCAGGTATCAAAATAATGTTTTTTTTTATAAACTCCAATAATAAGAATATTACTACAAATATTGCTCTACCACGTATCGGGCACTGTTAAAAAGTAAATGCTACGAACTGTTGAGTGTCATTCCATTAGTTCGTACTACTTATAATATCTATCTATCTATCTATCTATCTATCTATCTATAATATGAGATGGGTAGATTATGTCTAAAAGGCTCAAAATTGAAATAACACTGACAGCTCAGTTTAATAGATATATTTGGCAAAATTACACAAAAATATCAAGAAAGAGGAATGTTTTTCAATAAAATGGACATTGGCTTCGACCACGACTTACAGACTTCTTCAGAATCTATTGCAGCTCTTCTGGATGATCTCTTTGATTGCGTTGGGGAATGCTACCATAATTCTTGTCTTCAGTTCGTCTATTAGAGTAAAGGTATGATTTAAGATATATATTTTGTAGGACACATGGCCCAGTTAATATAGGTGTTGGTTAGTTCCAGTGACTTGACCCAAAGAGTTGTGAGTTCAATACCAGGTTACAGTAGTGATGAAAAAATAACTCAGAGAGTCAGTTTCGAAGGAGATATCTCATGATTACCAAAAGAGTTGTGAGTTCAATACCTGGTTGAATTAAAAGGAGATAATTACATGACAGGCAGAAGTTGCATCGCACATGGAAAGAGAAAGATATACTCCGGTGATTCAAATAAAAATGTTCGCTTCAAAATTCCAAGCACCTGAAGAAGGCCGGAATGTACAACGGCCGAAACGTCGTAAACATGGCAATAAAAACGAGGACAATAGTATGAACAATGTAAATAATCTATCTACCTATATGCCTGTCTATCTCGAATTGGAAACATTTGTTTGTCTATCAAGCGTGACACAGAATGGGTCGGTGGATCGGAGTGGGACACACACACACACACACACACACACACACACACACACACACACACACACACACACTGTGAATCTTCAAGTTGGTTTTAACTTCTACCATTGATTGTTGTCCAACGTAAAGTTTCGACAACAGCTGTCTATGCATCCTTACCAAATTTGTTTCTTTTGCTTCCCTTTTTCAATGTCAGAAGTCAAAATTGGCGACATATGGTTGAAAGAAAAAAGTAAAATAAAATAAAAATGACTAGCTAACATAATTATTTTCGACAATGTCAACGTTCGCTCGCTAGGGGTCATCAGCGATAGACGTGCTGACCAGAAAGCAACGATGGCATTGGGCGTGGTGGATGACTTCGGCTGCGACAATCTGTTACTCTATTTGGGACAAATGAACCCGATGTTAAAGCCTCAGTTTCGAATTCTGTCAACTGATAACACACATACAAACACAGACATATATATATATATATATATATATATATACTAGCGTTAAAACCAGGCGTTGCCCGTGCAACTCAGAACATTTTAGTAGTAGAAGATGCCAATTAAAAAATCTTTTGTTTTGCGTAAACGTGATTTGATGTTTTGTGTGACATTGTAAACAGCATTGCGTTTGTTTTTGTTTCAAAATTACGTGGGAAAATGTTTACATTTTTGTTGACTAAGTGAATTTAATATAAAAATAAAAATTCTTTATTTTGTTTTACTGAAATTAGAAATATAAAAACTATTACGCTCTCAGTTTTGAAATTTTCGAAGAATATTTAAAAATGTAGACATTTAATTTTAGAGGAAAAAGTTACATTAATGCCACACGAATTACAAACAGTTGATTTATGCATGAAATACTAGCAGTATAACCCGGCGTTGCTTGGATGTAATGAAAGCTTTAAAACTAATCCATGGTCCTGGAGCTCAGACTCAGCCTAAAAAATATTTGTGTGAAATTTGGTGAGAATCGGATAAAAATTGTGAATTTGTATAAAGGACATACAGACAGATAAACAGACACACACAGAAACATCTTGCCTTATATATATATATATATATATATATATATATATATATATATCTTAGATCTTGGATGTTTTACGGAGCAAATGTAAACAATCGGCTCCATTGGCCAAAAAGTGCGAAAGGGAAAATTGCTGAACTTAAACTCAAAAAGTATGTGTCGACCTGGCTTTTCTGTAGATATGTGTCCCTGGAAAGTTTGAAAGGCGTAGCTTAAGACATGTAGGCGTGCCTAGGGAGCAGTCACACACACTCACAGATTGCCTATATATATATATATATATATATATATATATATATATATATATATAAACGGATCGTAGACGAAGCGAACATACTTCGCAGAAATGATCATACGGCACATGTAATTTTCGAAGTTTTATATATATATATATATATATATATATATATATATGCTCCCTATTATAGTAAAGATCGCTGTAGACTGGCGTATGTTTACATTGTGTATATAACACGCTAAAATCCGTCTTCCACCACCGAGCTCATAGCTTAGGGTCAGACTCACCGACTGATGTCAATTCGGTCTGGTTTCGAGCCTGGCTAAAAGTAATCGGATGTCTAACCGTACTGATGAGCTATGATACAGCGAAACAAGAATGTCTGAGGATGACTATATATAGAAAAAAAGAAAGTATGTAGTCCCTAAAAATAAAAACTACTGGTCAAATTTAAAAGTGAATCTTTATTCTGATTAGTTAAAAGCAACACACACATAAATTTTATATCTTCCCACATACATAAATGGCAAACCAATTGTTTTTTTGTATTTAAATGTAAATCATTTTCACAGCCAGCATCCAACATTGGCTGATGACGAGATAGAAATCTCGAAACATAGAAATTTCCGTATCGCAATGTACTTTTAATTCATAATTATATATATATAATCAGTTCAGTAATGAATTAGAGCACTCTGGCTATTGGCATATGATACATCATACGCTAAAATAAAGTCCGCTTTCTTCTGTCAAACACCAATAGCTCAGAGGTAGAATCGCCGACTGACGCTAATTTGGACGGGTTTCAATCCTGGGTTAAAAAGCAATCGGATGTTTACTGATGAGCTGTGATACAGCAACATGTAATTCTTTTTCAACCACCAGGTTTTAGAGTGTAACAGGTAACAACAGCAATTAATAGGTGATTCTACACTTCTCAAACCTCCCAGTTAGAGGCTTTACTGCGGATGCAATTTATCGTCATACTCAGGACCTCGTAGAAAAGAGTTATATCTTGACATTACACGAAGGTCGAGTAATGCCTGTTCTAATTTAGTTTAAATAATTATCAGTCTTATTTAATTTTATTAGCTGTTCACTATTAATTGACTGTAAAAACAGGAGTGAAACAAAAAATGACATTTTCCCACTCTAGATACTTTTTAAAGATATTTGCCACTCGTGACATATGCAGAAAAGAAAGGCCTGTCCTGAAGGGCTGTAAATATTCACATGTAGTTTATATTTTATTTTTGAGACGAGGCACCGTCGATATATTTTATTTACAGTATTTACATTATTCGGTCTATTGTCCTTATCATTGTTGCCATTAGTACGATGTTTAATAATAGATCATTCTATTTGTCTATATTTCTGAGATGAGGTAGTATTTACAGTATTTACATTATTCGGACTATTGTCCTCATCTTTGTTGCCATTAGTACAATGTTCAATAATAGATCATTCTATTTGTCTATATTTCTGAGATGAGGTAGTATTTACAGTATTTATTTAACAATAAAGAGAATTGAATTGAAAATATAAGTCCATCCCTACCGTGGCGGATGGCCGAAGACAGTGACAAAATAGTGGCGTTGTGGTCCCTGATCTGATTACAGGCATTTGAGTACGTTATTGGAAATATCAAAATTGATTGTATTCAAACCAGGTTTAAATTGTTTGTCACTGTCTTCGGCCATCCGCCACGGTAGGGATGGACTTATATTTTCAATTTAATTATCTTTATTGTTAATAGCTTAAATGTTCTATGTTTACTGTGTGTTAATATTTACTCTTTGATAATGGCTTATGTAAGTCGAAAGCTTAGACCCGATAAAAAAATCAACAATTACTGTGATTTTTTGTTGTCTTTCAACGATATCACCATCAAGTATATCAGACGGTATGAACGGATCCTACACAAAATTAATAGACAGAACTTGTCTATATTATTCAATGAAACCTGCATTAATGAAAAAATGCTGCCAAAATACACACACAATATATATATATATATATATACAGTACTGTGCAAAAATATTATTATTATTTTATGGGGCATATTGATAGAAAATAAACAATTAAATTAAAGTAATTTTATTTGATTTACGCAAAAAATGCTTTAACAAGAAAAAAATACTTGTTACAAAATAAATTTAATATTTAGTATAATAACCTTTTGCTTTGATCACAGCCTTTTATTCTGTCAGGCATTGACATCACAAGCTTCTTCAATGTATCTAATGGTATCTCCTGCCAAGCAGCTTGTATTTGTTCCCAAAGTGTGTCTTGCGAACTAACATTAAATTTATCAATTTGAGATGGAGGAATAAGAAAAAATCAGTCATATCCAAGGATAATAGAATAATGAGTAATTTCAAAAAAACTTATTTAATAGAAAATAGGAAAGTTTAAATGTAACTTCTTTTTAATACATTTCTTTTACACTTAGTTTTAAATAGTCAATAATTATTAGAAATTTGCTTGGCTTTTCACCTGTATTTGAATTTCAGTGAGGTTTTTAGGAAAATCAGTCTTGTCTTAATACTTTTACTCACTACCGCTAGTGTGCAAAAGTGTGAGGACAGGGGTGATTTTAAACTTTATTTTGATTCCTCATAAAAGATAAAATAGTTATTGTCCAAATACTTTTGAACAGTACTATATATATATATATATATATGTATGTATGTATGTATGTATTTACGCTCTCACACCCTGATTGAGCAATCTGGGTAAATAGTAGACTTCGATAAACAGTAGTTACTCTGGCGTGTACGCATCACTGATTCAGTGAAATGAATTAGAGCGCTTTAGCTATTGGGCGCGTATAATGATATGCGTTAAAAGTCTGCCTACTTCCACCGAACGCCCATAGCCCAGGGGTAGAGTCGCCGACTGACGCCATTTCGGTCGGGTTTCAATCCTGGGTAAAAATGCAATCGGAGTCTAACCGTACTGATGAGCTGTGATACGGCGAAACAGATCTGTCTGCGGATGACAATATATACATAAATACATATATATATATATATATATATATATATATATATATATATAACGAACAATAATAAGCAAGAATAATTAAAAATACAAGCAAAATATATATATATATTTATTTTATACATATATAAATATATATTAAATACATATATGAATCTACCATCTGCCCATGCATTGAATGCTGCTGCCATATCTGGTCGGGTGCTCCTGCTATCCACCTAGGGGTCCTTGACAAAATCCAACGGAGAATCTGTAATGTGATAGATCCAGACTTAGCAGCTCAGATACAGTCATTTTCTCACCAGCACAATGTGGCTTCCCTATGTCTCTTCTACAAATACTTTCACGGTTTCTGCTCCGATGAACTTAGCTTGGGGCGATATGATTATTAAATTAAAAACAAAAATTTCTATACTATTACAATGTGGATACAAAGTGGGGGATCAATTCTACATTACAATAAATATCTAAACTGATCCCTTACTTTATGGCCACATTCATTCTACTCTTACCATCCACCTGTGCATTGAATACTGCTGCCATATCTGGTCAGGTGCTCCTGCTATCCACCTAGGGATCCTTGACAAAATCCAACGGAGAATCTCTAATGTGACTGATCCCGACTTGGTGGCTCAGATACAGTCACTTTTTCATCGGCGCAATGTGGCTTCCCTGTGTCTCTTCTACAAATACTTTCACGGCTTCTGCTCCGATAAACTTAGCTCACTGGTGCCCCCTATGTATGAATTTACTCGAGCCACAAGATTAGCAAGTAGGTCCCACTCTGTTACTGTGAAACCAATAAATTGTAAACGCAAATTCTACTTCATTAGCTTCTTTTCCCGCACTTCACGCCTGTGGAATTCCCTTCCGTTTACTTGCTTTCCCGACAGCTATAATCTTCAAGAATTTAAATGTAAAGTCAATAGTCATCTCATGTCTCATTAACCTGCATTCTTTCTCTCTCTCTCTCTCTCTCTCTCTCTCTCCCTCTCTCTCTCGCGCGCGCATGCTATTTTCTTCGTTTACTTCACTCTCATCAGTATCGTCATCCTTCTCTTACCCACTTCCTGACATCCCCTGTAACCTGACATTCTTTCTCATAACTTTCCTCTTATGTAACCCCCTGCACGTTAGTGGAAGTAGACTGCCTTGCTTGGGGTGATAGCATTAAAAAAAAAAGAAAAAATAATCCAGATCAATAAATAAGAGAACAATATACTATCAAACCACGAACGCACACGTAAACACAAGTAAACTTAATAATAGCCAAGAATTAAATAATCAATAATAATAATGATAGTAATAATAAAATAAACTTAATAATAATAATGATAGTAATAATAAAATAAACTTAATAATAATAATGATAGTAATAATAAAAGAAACTTAACAAAAAACTATAAATAGCCAAAATACTGCATCCCTATCCATAATCAATACCCACTAGAACTATTCGAAAACATAACCGTTACCGCCCAGTAAAATGCTCGTTAGAGTAGACAACCCACCATGCATCACAAGTATAAGCGCCGACTGATGTCAGTTCAGTTAGGTTTCAAACCTGGCTAGAAGCAATCGGATGTCCAACCCTACTAATTAGCTGATTGTTTTCTTTTACGCTTTATTTTATTTTTGTATATCTGTGTTGTGCTGTATGTACATTTTTAATTATTGCGACATTTCCGGTACAATCGATACATTTTAAAGGCTAAGCTGTATATTTATCAACCCTTCACCTAACCTCAATAGAAGTAATTTGTTTTAAATATTCTGAATTAAATTAAGCCATTTAATTTTTCGCGTTCTGACGAGACGGACGCTAATGCCTCCGTCTAAATAAAGCAGTGTTTATAATCACTTTCATTAAGTGTTGAGGTTTCTTTTATATATATATATATATATATATATATATATATATATATATATATAGGCAGGGTTTATAATCACTTTAATTATGTGTTGAGGTTTCTTTTATATATATAAGAAACCTCAAAACATAATTAAAGCGATTATGAACCCTGCCATATATATATATATATATATATATATATATATATATATATATTAAAGCGATTATGAACCCCTGCCTATATATATATATAGGCAGGGTTTATAATCGCTTTAATTAAGTGTTGATGTTTCTTATATATATATATATATATATATATATATATATATATATATATATATATTCTATATATAAATATATATAGGCAGGGTTTATAATCGCTTTAATTAAGTGTTGAGGTTTCTCATAATATATATATATATATATATATATATATATATATATATATGCAGGCAGTGTTTATAATCGCTTTATGTGTTGAGTTTTTATCATACTGCTGTGGACAATATTCATTGAGCTTTTTATTTATACATCTAATATTTTATATTCGTCAGATAATTATTTTAATTATCATCTCCGTTTTACGGATTTCACATTATTTCCCATCTATATATATATATATATATATATATATATATATATGTGGAATGATTTGTTTGAATATTATTTTTGATCGATACTCGTATTTAAGTAGATATTCTGTTTATAATCAAACAGTATTATATATTTATTTCTACCGGCCTGATTATTTACGATAAATTTTTTGTTATGAAAATATGTCATTCGGCAGGATTCGAACCTGCGACCTCTATCCACATAGGGGAAATCTCCAATTCATCTGGCGCGTCTTAGACCCATCGACTACGAATTGGTGGCTTCCCCTATGTGAACAGAGATCGCAGGTTCGAATCCTGCCGAATGACACATTTTCGTAACAAAAAAGAAAATATTATCGTAAATAATCAGGCCGGTAGAAATAAATATATAATACTGGTTGATTATAAAACAGAATATCTACTTAAATATGAGTATCGATTAAAAGTATATGTTCAAAGAAATCATTTTAAATTGTCGGTTGCTATAACCAGTTTCGTTAATTTCCGTAATACATACATACATACATACATACATACATACAGTTGGGCAAAACACAAAGCATATGGCCCAACGATTGCCTTTGTGCCTGACTGTTTAATTTAAGGCTTGCGTAGACTACACCTCTGATTTCACGATCATTTTATTTTTCCAAAAGCTGTTAGAAAAGCAAAGTTTTGAACTATTTTGTTGACATTCATTTTATATCGACTGTATCTGCTGCGATGTTTTGTTTTTCAGTTTTTTATTTCTTATCTTATTCACCCTCTCCCGGAAATAAGCTAATTTTCTTTTCTTATTTCTTTGGTGAAACGTTCCATTATTCGTATTTAAGCTTTCCTTTCATTATTCTTAAAACCTTCTCTTTAAAGTCCCTCTTTTAAAAATTATTTTACATTTATTTTTTATTTTACGCTAAATTTTCTGGCAAATTTCTTTTTATTTTTTGGTTTATTTCGTCCAATTTTGTTTTCTTGATTTTTACCCTTTAAATCCTTTTGTAGTTTCCTTCGTCTGCTGATAAAATAGTTTTTCGTCTTCCATTTTTATTTTTCATCGTTACTGTTTGTAGCTTAAACTAGCTTTAATTTTTCTCTCCTACACTTTGTAGAAATAATTTAATTTGTGTTTTCATTTATTTTGTTTTTTACTATTTAGTTTTTCGTTTGGTCATTTGTTTACTTTTTTAAATTTCAGCGTTTTTTCATATAAAAAAAACACAAAACAAAAAAGAGCACAATCTTTTAAAAAATGGTGACAAAACACTGTTTGTAAAAAAGCCTATTTAGTTAAAAAAAAAAAAACGAAAAAATCACCAGAAGAAAAAGGAAAAATATGGCAAATTGACAAAATTCCGAAATCGCAAAAAAAAATTAAAAAACAGAATGAAGAGGACAAGATTAGCGACAACAACAGCGGTCGGAGAATCGCATTCCTACTATACACCACCCATCCTCGAAATGTATAATCAACATTAAGAACGTATGCATTTGGTAGAACGCGAGAAGTTACAGAGGCTTGAGAAAAGAATTGTGTCCATCTTTTCGGTCGACAAGCGTTCGCAAAAAATTTGCAGCTCCACCAAAGACACCGTAATAAATTCTTTAACGTTTATGGGAATTAAACCCCAAAGAGTGATCAATGGTAAAGATTACTTGATGTGGAACGTGTTGTTATCCATGCCTATAGGCTGTGAAGACACCTCCAGTCGAGATCTCCTTAAAAAAACCTCATTATCCGCACCGAATATGAGGGCAGGTGAAGACCGTATCAGTATTTGCGGTTCAAATGTTGAATGAACCCTTAGCCACTTATTTGGTACATTAAGGTCAGATACTCAGTGCTACATCTAACGATCTAAATGGGGGACGGAGTTTTGAGATAATGCTAAATCGTAAAACCTTAATCTGCCCCCGGCTACCTGGAAGTAGAGAGCCACAAAATGCCTGTAATTGTGACCGGCCTTAAATGAAACTGCTGGAAAATTGAAGAGATTGGCCATCTGTCTTTTTCCTACATAGAGAAGAAGGTCTCTGAAGTTCTCCCCATCCCTGAAACAGGTCCTTCTCTGGTCGATCTGTTATTTCCGTCTTGTTGGGTTTATTTTTTGGGTAGCGTTGTATACTGGTGGGCCAGCATTTGGCTAACACATTTTATAGTTCATCAATAGAAGGGTTAATCAATCAGAAGGCTCAAAATATTCAATCCGACGTGTATAAAAGGCGGCCATATTTTCCCGAGTATTGACGATCTAATCCGATTCTGTAGAGTGTCTGACTCGTGAGTGTTAGTCTTTGACGTTGTTTCATTGAACAGATTACTTACTGCGCTGTATTCTGCATTCATAAACTATGGTGGACATAGTCATCGCGTCTCGCCTGTGATGGGAATATCAACGATTATCACCAGTGTGATAAAACCCCAAGTTGGGTCCAATGCGCGGCTTCCATTCCCTGAAAGGTATTTGGTTGCCGCTTGTGAAACTCCGGACAGCGGGATTTCAGTCCCCGGAAGTTTCCACAGGTAAAGGCACGCACAGTCCCTCTCCTTGTATTAGTTCCAATGGCGATAAACCGGCAATGACGAGAGCCATGCAATTCAGATATGAAGCAAGTTTTGAGAAAAAGTAGAAACTAGAACAAATGAAAGAAGCGCTAAAGTTTAAAAGATCGCGGCAATTTATTGCAGGGCGCCCCTCTTCCTCGGCGCCATCATCTTCAATCAAAAACATATCATGGTTCCACTTCCAATACAAAAGTTTTGACAAACACACCATCCAATATCACCACCCTTAAAAAGGTCACATACCAAAATTCCCACCAAAGAAGGTTACACCGACTAAGACACCAAATCTTCCCTTGCTCATATACCATTCAATTCACCTAAAATATATGACAACACAAAAAGGCAAAAAAGTTCATAAGCAGAATCAGATGAAAAGAAAATCTAGAACTATCTACAATTCGGAGCTGTCGGAGCTTCCTTCCGGTCTTGCCAACGACGAACCATTGCCCTTCTGTGACCGCACAAGCGGCTGCCAAATGCCTTTCGGGGAATGGGACCCGCACATTGGACTCAACTGGGGGTTTTATCACACCGTTGTCATTCCCATCACAGGCGAAATGTGTTGACCATGTCCACCAAAGTTTATGAATATAGAATACAACGTAGTACGTAATCTGGAAGGCATTACCGAAAACTAGCAAAATAAATAATTTAAGATATCTTCTAAATTTCAAAGAAGTCATCTGAAAATATCCCCAATAATTACCCATAAAACCAAGAGTGTTATATGTGGTGCGATCAGGACAGGGATACTAACACATATGGACGATGCTAGAAGAAGCAAATGATGCCTTCGGGACATTCCTTCCCATGATGTTCTTCGAAGATATGAAAAAAATTAGTTTTGTTCACAGAGACTTTATTTTTTGTTTATCTTCCCCTGTATTAAGCTCTGAAATTTACGTTTCTCCCGGGCTTTTGATAGTTTGTATTTTGTCGGCACGATCAAACGCGAGATGGGCCAAGGTTCAATAGGAGTCCTAACCCCGGCCATGTTTAATGAAGATTCCCAAAACCGATTGACCTGATCGTGACTCTCTGGTTGGTTAATATAAATGGCTAATGCTTGTGGTCGGAGATTCTCAGGGTGAGTCTTGCAGCGTTTTCGGCGTGAATGTATGTTGTATACAGATATCCGGTTTTCACTCGCGACCATGAATACATACTGTTTAAGTGGTTTGTCCTTTAGTCAGCCTGTTTTGATGGACGGTCGAGAGATGTTTCCTAGTTAGTGAGCAAGTATCTTTGCAGATCCGTCGGGTAAGCTTTGCGTGCTGGCTGTTAACGTAAAGGATAATTCTCTTCGTCTAATAGAGAATTTATGCTCAATAACAATGTGAAGTGGTCCTATTTCGTTGGATCGTACCTTTTTTGACGACGTCTCGTCGGGTAGTTTTAGCGGCCTTGGTCCCAACATAGATCGTATAGGGGATAGATCGGTTACTTATAATGCAGATGTGAAGCAATTTCAAGATTTTATCAACAACGTCAATCTTGACAATAAATAACGGAGGTCGCAAACTCGGTATTTAGCATGGAATTCCGCTAACAGAGGAAGCTCGGCTTCGGTAATGCGGTTTAGCTACCTCGATAGAGTACAAGTCAAGAAAGTCAAAGTAGGGCTCTTCAGTCAGTTGAGTGCCATACCTGATACACGCTTTGGGCGATCATGTCTCGCCAGCCATGACTATAGAACCAAATCTATCCAGCCATTTAGCTCATAGCTGAAGTGAGAAGAGATGGATTATATCTTTATATTAATAAGTAGTAATTAATGGGGGATCAGTTTATTACTTCATAACAATAGAAAACCGATCCCCCACTTTATACCCAGTAAAACTTTTAATTGTTTCCAACTATTGTATTCAGTTAGTCAGTTAAGTACCATACGTGATACACGCTTTGGGTGATCATGTCTCTTTCGAGACATGACTGAATGAGCAGAAGATTATCCGGCAGTTGGTTTCTGTGGTAGACTGGTTACCAGCCAACGCTATAGAACCCAATCTGTCCTGTTATTTAACTCATAACTGGAGGGAAGATACGGATTAATACCTTTCCAAAAGATATTTGTGAGTAAGTGAATGCGAGGAATTCTACATGAATTCGAACTCGTCTCTCCGAATTGTCATTCCAAGCTGATATCCATTGCGCTACAACGCACATACGGTAGAACTCTTAGATTATTCAAATTCCCATTCTAAGTTTACACGAACTTAGACGAGTCTACGATTCGTGTAAGCTAAAGAATGGAAATTTGGACGACCTAGGGCTCTTAGGTTGTCCAAATTTCTATTCTATAATTTACTCGAATCGTAGGCTCGTCCATGTTCGTGTAAACTTAGATAAGCCTAAGGTTAACATGGCTGACTACTGGAAATTGAATGCATCATTATTTGGTGAGCTAGATTTTTAGGACGATCTGCTAAAGCGGGAATTGACGGGGTTTTTTTTTGCTTGGGAAGTAGTTGAGGGATATATAGAAATCTAAAAGTTAGGTCGTTTGCTGCTGATTACAGTCGTCGTCTCATTCTAATTAAGTTAGCAATACAATCGGCACATAAGGCAAAAGTTGATCAGTCGATAAAACCCCGTGACAGCGAGGAAGAAGTCTTAGCTGAAGATGGCTCATGTGAGCCGAAAGCTTAGAAGAAAACCAATAAATAATTATCCAAATGTTGGAGAATTTTTGTCTTTATTTCCAACTGAAATTAAAGCAAAAATACGACGTTTAGCCGGCTCATGATTAAATATAATAGACATTCATTGTCTCTTATATTTAACAGCATATATATATATATATATATATATATATATATATATATAATTTCATGGGTAATATGTATTTCACAGCAAACCTTGCTGCTCGTTAGACCCAAATGATGCAACAGTTAATATTCAAAATAATCCAGAAAATAAATACACACAGACGCTCACGTGTCCATATCGAGAATAGACATTTGTAACGGTAATCTATAGAAACAATTCCTCGCCCATTAAAAAAAAAAGAAAAAAAAGAACAAGATAGAAATATCATAAACGGGAAAAGGAAAAAGAAAAGAAAAGGAGAACGAACAGTATAATAAGAAAGGAACTTAAAGTTAACGTCTTAGATTAACACCATCGTCTATTGAAATTCATCTGCTTTCTTAGGAAAACATGACATGGAAATATTACATTAAAATTTAGTTTTAAATATAATAGGATATATTTACGGTAAAAAATAAATTGCAAATCATACTTTTTAATACAAATTAAAATATAACCAATATTAGTATTATATTATAAAATAGTTAAAATAATTAAAACAATAAATAAAAATTATATAAGAAAATGATAAATAAAATATTAAAATACAATCTTAAAAGATATTTAAATAATAATAATAATAAATAATATTACTATTACTACTACTACTACTAATAATAATAATAAATATATATATCAAAAAATTTTAATACTAATAGTAATGATGATATTAAAAAAGGAAAAGGATCTTAAATAATAGTAACAAAATAATATTAATAAAATAATAATAATAATAATAAATATATATATATAAAACTTTTAACAGTAATAATAATAATAATAAAGAAAAACATCGTAAATAATAGTAATATAATATTATAGAAATAATAATATATATATATATCCACATACCCACATATACATGTATACACACACACACAAACACACACACACATATATATATATGCATATAAACACACACATATTCAAACGCTCGCATCCATCATAATACATCCAAAAATAAAGAAATACATATCCCATATATATTTTTCATTAATATATATACATATATATACACACACATAAACATACATATATACATACACAACACATGTAAACACACATATACATATATATATATATATATATATATATATATATATATATATATAGATACATATATGCACATATACACGTACATACCCGCACATTCATACACACATATACATACAATATTACAATCTCAAATATTATAAAAACATTACAATAATATATAACTATAAACATAACAGCTATAAAAATATTTTGAGGTTAAACGTTTCCAGCGGTAAATTCCAGAGTTTTCTCCAAAAGAAACCACTTTTTTAAATTAAATTAATTTAAATTATAATTATGATCTTGCTAAATTATTTCATAGTTTTTCTTATGCCTGCATTTAAATATCAATTCGTTACATTGATTAAGGAGTTCCTTTGGATTATTGTATTTGATAATATCAATTTCTCTTCCAGGCATAAATTACACCTGTCCCTGAAGTTGTTGGGAGTGTTGGCATATTTTATAATCCTCCATTTGACCAGTGGGGTAAATCCTCCATTTTTTTATATCCAAGTTGTATTTAGACAGGGTAGTTTGATGTTTCAAGGTGGCGTTGGAAAACGAGTGTCTGTGATTGTAAAGTCTCTGTTTCCACTACTTGTAAATATCCCTACATAAACTCTTTTTTGCTAGGGTCCTATTCTGGAAAAATAGTGGCTTCATAAACAGCTTTTTCAGAATTACACCTGCCATCAACGGGGCAGTTGGTTTTATTGATGCAATTTCGGGAAAGTTTATTTTCCAGAATTTTGTTATAGAAGTATTTGAGTAAATTATTATTATGAGAACTAATTATGTTTTGTATGTTATTGGTAGTTGAATGAGTAATTTTAAGAGTTTTTTTCTGTTGAATAGTTTACTTAAGGGGTTATTTTGGTGGAAGTGTTTGTTAACTAAATTTTAAAAAATATTTACCTATGTTTACATTGGACAACTTGTAGAAAGGAGGGTTGAACCATATTATTTTTTTTCTAATTTTGCCTTTGCTTCCATCTTTAGTTTTATCTTTCAATTTTTCTTGGTATAATAGTTCATCTTTAAAATTACACTTTTTAAGAGCTTTGTTGTATATTGTTTTATTCTTATCGACTATTTTCTTATTAGATGATAATTTATTAATTCTAATATTAACTATTTTAGGTATTTGTTTAATGATAGATTTAAGATGATTTGAACTAACATTAATATAGACAGGGGATTGATTACTTTTTTGGTATGGTTTAAAGGTATTATTGGACAGGTTAAAGCTAATGTCTAAAAAATTAACAATTTTGAGATTGGTTGAAATTTCGATTTTATAAACTAAAGTTTTAAATGCTGTAATATTTTTTTCAAAATTCTATATGTAAGAGGGCCGTTACTGCTAGGGATATTTTTTTTAATCATCTCACCCCAAGCAAGGCATTCCACTGCCACTATTGCGCATGGGGCTACATAGGGGAAGGTAAAGAGAAGGAGTGGTTAGACATAGGGAATGTCAGGAGGAAGGTGACAGATGAGTAAGGATAACGAGGATGAGGGTTGGGCAGATGGGAAGAGTGTTTGATAGAATGGGAGCAGGTTAGTGTGTTAGGAGGTGTCTATTGACCTTACATTTAAACTCCTGGAGATTGTAGCCGTCGGGGAAGCAATCGTTTGGAAGAGAATTCCACAGTCGGGAAGTGCGAGGAAAGAAACTGTTGGAGTAGAAGTTACGGCTGCATTTTATCGGTTTCACTGTAAAAGGGTGGGATCTAGTTGCTAATCTAGTATCTCGTGCAAATTCGTATTTAGGGGGCACCGGTGATCTAAGTTCATCGGAGCAGAAGCCGTGAAAGTATTTATAGAAGAGACACAGGGAAGCCACGTCGCGCCGGTGGGAGAGAGATTGCAGGCGGTCTGCCAAGTCGGTATCTATCACATTACAGGCCCTCTTCTGAACCTTATCGAGAAGCCCGAGGAGAACAGCAGGGGCACCCGACCAGATATGGCAGCAGTATTCAATACATAAGACCATCATCTCGGTAAATACCTACTTGGTTAAGATCAACAATTCTACCGAGAATATATAATATATGTATATCCCTATCAGATTCGCGATTTAAGATTAATCATAAGCTCCCATTGGGACATCAAAGCTGTTGTTAATATTTTTAGATCAGGTAGAATCATTGTATACTAGTAGAGAATCTCTAGATGTTAAAATTATATTCTTTTAATTATTGGAGATATTAGTAAAGTTTCAAACATTGTTTAAACTGTTAACTAATAAATCATACGAAATAGAGGGGTAAAAAAGAGAAACATTTTTCTTATCGGGAATATTTTGGAATCTGGTAATGATATCAGACGGGTCTTTCCATAAATTTGTATGGCGACTCTCCTGTATGGATAGCATTATCTTCTTAAGTATATTACTAGAAATGAAACTTAATTCAGTTTTGGAGGGATTGATTAATCTAGATTGAAGGTTATTTTCAAAGTGAGGCTTATGATCTTCAAAAAGTAAATACGCGTTTTTAGTTTGGGTCTTTCTCAGTCTATCTGCAATATCAAGTTTATTGCCCAATGCAACAGTTTTTTTTTATTAATTGTGGACATCATGTAATTATTAAATTAAATAAATGCTATGTCACCAAGTATAAATGAATAACTCAACAACAGAATCAGAATATAAGTTGTATTCCGCGGAAAGACGGTTAGTATGTACAGAAGTGATTAGTAATATTTACAATAGAAAGATACAAGAGTCCAATCCGTCGTAAGACGTGTGTATACGTGATTACTTCCGGTACGCCACCGGAAGTGTGACTAACACTTCACTGACTCGCACTGACTCTTCAGTAACTCATTAGAGACTCTCAAGTAAGGGCAACATATGACACATGGTCAGTTTATATCTGGGATTTCCGGGCTATATGGCCCGGCCAAAAAATGTCTGTCTATTTTTGCCCAGTCGTGCCTCTACCCTTCGGCGGAACCACGACTGGGTTATTGCTCTATGCTTGGAAGCAGAGAGCGCCTCCTACCCAAAGGCAGAGGGCTGACAGTGTCGTAGAGTCGTCAGTCTAGTGACTCTGTACGACATTATTTAGCTGTCCTTGCCCAGTAAGGGCAACATATGACTCATGGTCAGTTTATATCTGGGCTTTCCGGGCTATATGGCCCGGCCAAAAAATGTCTGTCTATTATTCCCCAGTCGTGCTTCTACCCTTCGGCGGAACCACGACTGGGTTAAAGCTCTCTGCTCGGAAGCTTTCATTTAATGACCGCAGAAAATACTTTCCTGCATGCCATCCTGTATGGCAGATGTTAAACTCTAGGAAAGCAAGCCCTTCAAAGGCTCACACTGACACGAAGTGGAGGTAGGAAAGTAAGCCCTTGCGCCGTCAAAGGTCCACACTGACACGAAGTGGAGGAAGTTATATTGAACCGATTGCTATGTCTGTTGCCAGGAAAGTTGGTTCACTGGATCGTGTCAGACCATTTTGCCCGTCAAAAGCCATCATTTGCACGCGCATTTGTATTCTCCTGCCATATCCGGTCTCACCCACCGGCTATACATCTTGAGATTCTCGACAAATCTAAAGAACGGTCTGTATTACAATCAGTCCTATATTTTCCTCTCAAGTTTTTTCACCTGTCTTCTTTTCACCTGTTGGTGCTTTGCATTAGCACTAAACAAATGAACAGGGAACGGCCGCTTTCGTCCTTCCGAAAATTTCCTTAATTTCTCAGTCTTTATATATACGTACATTACATAATTACTTTCTTTCAAGTTACAAGAAGAGTGCATGTTGTTTCTGGAAACTCAGAGCGTATATATATATATATATATATATATATATATAAAAGGTGTATTTTGGTATTAATAAGTTTTTCAAACATATTTGGTTAAATAATAACAAATTCTGTCTATCATTTCTGTCATAAAATTTTTCAAATTTTGGATTTCATTGTTTTATACTATCGACAAATTTTTAAAATTCATATTCATTTTTAAATACTGTTTTATATATTTTTAAAAGGAAATTAAAAGGAAAACTTATTAAAAAATTACCTTTAACATAAAACAGATAATTCTGAAATTTTAAACATTTTATTAAAAAAATGATAGACACAAATTGTCGATATTATTTAACCAAAAAATATTTCAATATATATATTCGCAGACAGATCTGTTTCGCTGTATCACAGATCATCAGTACGGTTAGACTCCGATTGCTTTTTAATCCAGAATTGAAACCCGACCGAATTGGCGTCAGTCGGCGATTCTATCTCTGAGCTATGGGCGCTCAGTAGAAGGAGGCAGACTTTTTAGCGTGTAGATTATCATTATATACACCCAATATTTGAGAGTGCTCTAATTCATTGATATACATATATATATATATATATGTGTGTGTGTGTGTGTGTGTGTGTGTGTGTGTGTGGGTAATTTTCTTGTGTCACTTCTTAATAAATGGGACACAGATGTCGTTCGATCTCACCCTGTTGTCAAAAATAAAAAGCCTACTTTTCATCCATTGTTACTCCCTCTACTCAATCCTCAACTGTCTTAGGGTAACTTTATATGCGGGATGAACGGCGGGCGTATCCTGAACCTACTCACCCTCGCAAATCACTCCCTGTCCCCATCTAGAACACACGGACGATATCTGTAAATTAGAACTTTTAAGATTTGTACGATTTCTTTATTCGTTTAATTCATTCGAATATCCCCCATACAGTCATCTTTTTTTCCATGCGCCTCGTCCCTTAAGGACGTGGATTATCAGCTCTTTCCACAACTTCTTATCCTTAATCGCTTTTAAAACTGTTTGTCATTTTTACTATTCCTATCCTGTTATTCATTTTGACAATTTGTAAAAATAAAATTACATACAGTTTCCTTCTGTCTAGCTTGATCCCTGTGCGTGTCAAATTTTCGTACCTTCTTTCTATTTATTTTCCATTAACCTTAATCTTTCTCTTTTTACATGAATCCAAATATTACTCAAAGTGTAGATATCAATGACCCATACAGTTCATTAACGTCATACCTGAGCAAAAATAGATAGACTAAACGATCGCCCGGTTCACACTCCATCCACGTCTATTGAAAAGGTGAAGAGGCTTATCCCTTGTTCCCTGGTTAGGATGTGGTTTCCGGCTATCTCTTTTCCATTCTTTTTACCCTTAAGTAGCCCCCTGCGCATCAGTGGCGTTATCGCCTTGCTTGGGGTGATATGATTAATAATAATAATAATAATAATAATAAATAAAAAATAAAAATAAATAAAAAAGAGAAAAAGATAGCGAATTTCGTATTTCAAAAACCAGTGCCTAATAATCCTTGTGAATATAAATCTGCTACTACTAAAATGTGAGTGAGAACGTGTTAAATTTGGATAAATATAAAACTGATCCCCCACTTTACGACCAGTGCAAGTCTTAATCATGTTTTCAACTATTATATTCAGTCAGTCAGTTTAGTGCCATACGTGATACACGCTTGGGCGATCATGTCTCTTTAGAGACATGACTGACTGGGCAGAAGATTATCCCGCAGTAGGTTGCCATTGCTTTCGGCGGTAGACTGGTTGCCAGACAAGGCTATAGAACCCAATCTGTTCTGTTATTTGACTCATAGCTAGAGTGTGGAGAGATGTATTATATTATTAAGTAGTAATTAGTGGGGGATCAGTTTATTTCTTCATAACAATATAAAACCGATCCCCCACTTTATGCCCAGTACAAGCCTTAATCATGTTTTCAACTATTATATTCAGTCAGTCAGTTAAGTGCCATACGTGATACACGCTTGGACGATCATGTCTCTTTAGAGACATGACTGACTGGGCAGAAGATTATCCCGCAGTAGGTTGCCATTGCTTTCTGCGGTAGACTGGTTGCCAGCCAAGGCTATAGAACACAATCTGTCCTGTTTTTTTAACCCATAACTGGAAGGAAGAGATTTTGAATAATTTCACTCCAAGCAAAGTAATAAAGCCACTAAGATGAAATGGATTACTGATTTTTAGATAATTAAAAAAAAAAAAACTTTAAAGGAGAGAGAACAATAATTTTTTGTTTTTAATCGTATCGCCCCAAGCAAGGCATTTTACTGCCACTGTTGTGCAGGGGGTTAAATAGGAGGAATGTCATGAGGAGTGAGAGGTTGCAGGGGGTGTCAGGACGAGAGTGGGAGAGGGAAGAGATTACTGACGAGAGTGGGGTGGACGAGAAGGCATGTCATGAGGAGTGAGAGATTGCATTGTGTGTCAGGACGAGAGTAGGAGAGGGAAGAGATTACTGACGAGAGTGGGGTGGACGAGGAGGAATGTGATGAGGAGTGAGAGGTTGCAGGAGGTGTCAGGAAGAGAGTAGGAGAGGGAAGAGAGTACTGATGAGAGTGGGGTGGATGTAGAAAAACATCAGAGAGAGAGAGAGAGAGAGAGGATGTAAGTTAGTGAGACAGGAGATGACTATTGACTTTACATTAGGAAAAAATAATATGACAATTGACATTGCATTTAAATTTTTGAAAATCAAAATTGATTGTGAAGCAAGAAGCCGGAAAAGAATTACAGAAGCGAGAAATGCGATAGAAGAAACTGTTAGCATCGAAATATTCAAAGCAAGGATGAATCAGTCAGTCACTTAAGTGCCATACGTGATACACGCTTGGGCGATCATGTCTCAAAAGTGTAATGACTGACTGGGCAGTAGGTTGCCATTACTTTCAGCGGTAGATTGGTTGCCAGCCATGACTATAGAACCCAATCTATCCTGTCATTTATCTCATAGCTGGAGTGAGAAGAGATAGATTATACCATTATATTCATAAGTAGTAATTAGTGGGGGATCAGTTTATTACTTCATAACAATAAAAAACAGATCCCCCACTTTATAAAAATAGAAAACACATTCCTCACTTTATAACAATAGAAAACAGATCCTCCAGTTTATGCCCAGTAGAAGCTTTGTTTCCAACTGTTATGTTCATTCAGTCAGTTAAGTGCCATACGTGATACACGCTTTTTTTTTTGGGCGTCTCGAAAGATATAACTGTGTAGAAGATTATCCCGCAATAGGTTGCCATTCTATAGACTGGTTGCCAACCAAGGCTACAGAACGCAATCTGTCATGTCATTTAACCCATAACTGGAGGGAAGAAGACGGATTTATACCTTTCCCAAGGGAATTCACCTGGAATTTGAACTCGGCTTTCCAATTTCTCGTTCCGAGCCGATATCCACTGCACCACAGCGCGCATGAATAGTAGATTTATAAATATGTAAGATATATTCTTGGGTGATGAAGTGTCTCAAGCGGCATAGTTAACCAACCTTTCTACCTGCAGACCTAGCAATCGATTCAATATACCCTTTTCATTTCATGTCAGCACAAAATCTTAGTTCGAGACGGCACATCTATTGAACAGGTGAAGAGGCTCATCCCTTGTTTCCTGTTTAGGATGTGGTTTCCGGCTTTCTCTTTTCCATTCTTTTTACCCTTACGTAGCCCCCTGCGCATCAGTGGCGTTACCGCCTTGCTCGGGGTGATATGATTAAAAAAAAAATATATATATATATATATATATATATATATTGTTTTTCGTTAATCCGAAGTGGAAGAGTAGGAAGGTAAATTCCAAGAACCTGATCCTAATCAATATTAAAAAATTTTAACATTAAAAAGTGATGCAGGCAGAGAGCTCAATGTATTAAGAATACAGAGCCAATATAAATTAGAGAAAGTTTTCAAAATTCAAAAATAGGAAAAAAACTACTAAAAAGTTGTAAGTTTAAAAATGTATTTTTTTGACAGCATTTATTTATTTCTATTATTATATTTGATATTTCAGACCGTCTTCGGCCTTTCATCAGAAACAAACGATTTTAAAATTTAAATTAGAAACGTTTTCGTGATGGGCGTTCGTGGAGAGATTGTTTACATCACGTGACGCAGAAAGCGACAGATTTTTTTAATATTTGTAAACGTAAACCTATCTTTAATAATACTTATAAATGTTTTTTAAAGGAAATTTGTTTAAGTGTATCTAAAAATTGTTTAACTATTGAAATAGTTAGAAACATTCAAAACACCTAAGTCCCTATTTAACCCTAGCCTGTATGTATTTAATTTTAAAATCCAGTAGTTTTCATTCTTTCTGCGTGAGTATGTAGAACTAAAATCAGAATCTATTAGTAAACATTTGCAGTTTTGTAATGTGTGTCCCGGTTGATTGAAGTGTTCTGCTATGGGGGAATACGGGTTGTTTTGGCGTATGCTTAGTTTATGATTATTGAAACGGAATCTAAAGTTATTTCCAGATTCACCAATATATCCACTATTTGGACATATTGAACAGGAGAGAAAATATATTATGTTTTGGCTGTCACACTGTGGAAATAGCTTTAGATTCCGTTTCAATAATCATAAACTAAGCATACGTCAAAACAACCCGTATTCCCCCATAGCAGAACACTGAAAGAAATTTACATAAAATAAATCGACAAAATTTGTCTATATTATTTAATGAAACATGCATCAATGAAGAATGCTGCCTAAATACACACACACAATATATATATATATATATATATATATATATATATATATATATATATATATATATATATTAATTCAGGTTTCATTGAATAATATAGACAAGTTTTGTCTATTAATTTTGTGTAGGATCCATTCGTACCGTCTGATATACTTGATGGTGATGTCGTTGAAAGACAACAAAAAATCACAGTAATTGTTGATTTTTTTTTATCGGGTCTAAGCTTTCGGCTCACATAAGCCATTATCAAAGAATAAATATTAACACACAGTAAACATAGAACATTAAGTTATTAACAATAAAGAGAATTGAATTGAAAATATAAGTCCATCCCTACCGTGGCGGATGGCCGAAGACAGTGACAAAATAGTGGTGTTGTGGTCCTTGGTCTGATTACATAATAAAAACAAAATATAATATACATATATATATATATATATATATATATATTAGGAAGAAATGGTGAACGAGAGAGAAAACTGAGGAGAGAGATTATGGGAAATGTAAGTGAGAAAGATGTAAGAAGGCAGAAGAAAGAAAGAGTGATGATCGAAAAAAAAAAAAAAGAGAACACAAGAAAGAGAGGGAAAGTGGCATTGAATAAAAGGAAAATTTTCCAGTGAAAGAGGAAGAATGAAAAATCGAGAGATGTATGGGGGGGGAGTAAGAAGTGAAAAGTTGAACGACAAAGGTTTGAGATTGGAAGCCATGAAGAATAATTAATTCATTAATTTTCTACGGCTTATCAATCTCTTGTAGGTTATTTAAAGCCAGGAAATATTTATTAGATTGTAAGAATTTGTTTTAGATAATAATGGTATAGTGATTGTAGTCTTACCAATTAATCTCCAGCTACAAGAGAATATGTGAATTCACGCATCTCTATATGTATTTAATAAATATATAAACAGGTACATCTGAACAGTGCGGGCATATACATCAACACAGTATGGCTACTGTCGGCTTCATGTTACTGTGACAACAATCATGAATTTAATGCTACTTGGAATTTACGGAAGCTTTGTATTCAATATTTTACTTTTTTTAATGATTGATTGATTTTCTATGACTTATCAGCCCTTTGCAGGTTATTTAAAGGCAGATTTTAATAAACTTTTGTTGGTAAGAATTTTTTGAAGTAACAATAATTTAGTGATACAAATCTTACTAGCAAACCCATAGCTGGGGGAGAAGAGATACTTCATTAAACAAAAGAGAAGGAGAAGTAGGTTAAAAATCAAGAGAGAGTGGGAGAGAGGAATGACCAAGAGAAGGTGAGAGTTTAAAAAAATGAAGAGAGAGAAAGAGAGAGAGAGAGAGAGAGAGAGAGAGAGAGAGAGACAGAAATCAAGACAGCTTAAAGAGAGATCAATATATATAAAAGGCCATCTGTGAGTCTGTGTGTGACTGTTCCTTATGCAGGACTACATTTTTCAAGCTACGCAATTCAAACTTTCTAGGGACACATATCTACAGGGAAGCCAGGTCGACACATACCTTTTGAGTTTAAGTTCAGCAATTTTCCCTTTCGCACTTTTTGACCAATGGAGCCGATTGTTTACGTTTGCTCCGTAAAACATCTAAGATCTAAGATGGTTTCTAAATTACATCACAGAAATCAAATCACACGTGTCAAACGCGACTAAAATATTTTTTCTATTAAAAAAAACGGCTTTATATTTAATTTTTATTCCGACGTTTTACGTCACAGAAATAAAATCACACGTGTCAAACGCGACTAAAATATTATTTTATTAAAAGAAAAAAAAATTAGCCGTTATATTTAATTTTTATTCCGACGTTTTAAAAATTCATTTGGTCAACAAAAAAATGTAATATTTTTCCCCGCAATTTTGAAACAAAAGAAATATTTTTTTTAAAAACTGTTTTTCAAAGAAAAACAAAATATGTAAAATGAAAAGTGGCATCTTCTCCTACTACTTAAATGTTCTGAGTTGCACGGGCAACGCCGGGCTATTATGCTAGTAAGGAATAAAACAGAAAGAAAGGAGAGGAATGTTATGAAAAAGAAAAAAAAGGGTGAAAAATAAGAAAGTGTGGGAGACGACGGTGAGAAAGCCGGAGAAAATGTGATAACGACGAGAGTGAGTTAAGGAAGATAGAGAGAGGCAGAGGTCAATGAAGCGAAAGAATGTAGTGGTGAGAAAGAAAGGGAGATAGATTAAAGAAACGCTTTAAGGAGACGGTGAAAAAAACAAACGAGAGGGAAAGAAAGTAAGAGAAAAAGAATAAAGGAAGCAAGAGAGAGAGAAATGAATGCGCAATAAAAAGGGTAAGAAAGAGTGGTTAGAAAACAAGAGAGCTTAAAACGGAGTGGGTGAAAGTGGGGGAGATTTAAAAGAGGAAAAATAGGAGAGAGTGAAAAAGCAGACGAGAGAGAGGATATAGAGAATGTAAAGGAAAGAAGTAAGAGTGAATGAGGGAGTTTTGTTTAAAGGCATATCAACCTCTTTGGGTCATTTAATGCCAAAAAGATGGGGTTTTTAAAGGTTATTTTTCAGTGTTCGGTTATAGTGAGAAGGTTAATTTAGTCAGATTTTAACGAAAATCATTTTTATTTTTTTGTTTTAGAAAACTGAAAACGTATTCTAGTTTTGTATTCAAAAATGTTTTACTGAGAATTTTTTCCTTCAAAAATGTGCTGTAATAATATTTTCTTGAAAAATGTATATTTTTCTATAAAAGTCTATTTTTAGTAATATATTTCTATAAAAGTGTATTTTTATACTTTTATAGTTTTTTGACCCCAGTTTGGGGGTTAACTATTTGTCCATAGTTGAGACCCTAACAGGTGCTCTCACTCCGGGTCAGGGTGGACCTGAGAACAACAGCAATTTAGAGGTGGTTACATGCTCCTCCCAACCTCCGAATCAGAGGCCTTGCTGCCGGATGCAGTTTAACGTCATGCCCAGAAGTAAGAAAACAAGAGAGAAAAAAGGAGATAGACATGCACATAGATAGATAGATAGATAGATAGATAGATAGATAGATAGATAGATAGATAACAGGCGGAGATAGATAGATAGATAGATAGATAGATAGATAGATAGATAGATAGATGAATAAAGGGTCAAATAGATAGCTACCTAGCTAGATAAAGAACAAGCGGGGATAGATAGATAGATAGATAGATAGATAGATAGATAGATAGATAGACAGACAGACAGACAGACAGACAGAGACAAATACATAGATTGAGAGAAAGAAAAAAATGAACGAACGAGAAGGAATATGCAAAATGACCCGCATCTATGAAAAAGGATCAGCTTTATTGTCAATCAGTCCGTGATTCCTGAAGTCACATACAAAAGGCGAAATCATAATGACGGAAAAAAAGAAGACAGTCGGTCACGAAATGGAACGAAACGAAACGGGAATTAAAGAAAAGAAATAATATAATTCATCGGATAGAAAACTGCATTAAAGAATGAAAGACATAGAAAATGAAATTAAAAAAATACATTTATCAAATATGGCGTCTCGGACAATCGACAAACCGTCCTCATTATTAATTGCTTCAAAAGAAACAAAACCTTAAAATTCAGGACCAGATAGACACAGCTGTCAACATCAATATTTACCTCCCTTGCAGGCGCAGGTGTCTTTTTTGTGTTGTGAAAAAAAGTTTGAAGTACAGTGAACGGGTTTCGAATTCAGGTTGAGGTAGTTGTCGCGTGAAAAGCGGAACGGTCCTTCTTTTATTTTGAACTGTTACTTCAGTAGGTTGGCGGTCATGACTCTAGACAACTTTGGTATATTTCGAGCGCTAATCAAGATTCGAACCATTGTTTTCCCCACAGGTCACTGTTTTGCCATGGTAATTCTTGCTCATTTAATTGTATTTTCTTGTGTATAATTGTTGTGGAGTAGTTTTTCGCACTGAAGGTTATAATCGTGCTATGCCGGTTGCTAATCGACTTAACGCACCCAAAATGTTAGGAACTTGGTAATCTTCCACTGTAAGCTGACTCCTTAATATTTGGCTAACTGCCGACTGATACCAACTGCCTTAGTCCAACTATGTCCAAAACTGGAACTAACTAGTAGTTTTACTGAACTCCAACTGAACTCTAAAGAACTCTCTAGAACTTCTAAGAACTTTTAATAAGATAAGAGGAGAGTCTGAGGAGAAAAAAGAGAAAGCCGGAAACCATTTCCTAAACAGGGAACAAGGGATGAGCCTCTACAACTGTTCAATAGAAGTAGGTGAAGTGTGAACCGGGCGATAGTTTGGTCTATCTACTCCAATTAAAAACAAAAAAAGAGGAAAATAGGGTAGAGAATTGCTAAGTTTTAACTTAGTTAAAGTCCAACAACCAGAGAAATTTCTGCCAAGTTAATGAAAAGGAAACCAAACGTTCAATTAAGCATGACACACAACTAAAACAAATTTTAAATTGGACAAAAATGACTTATTTTTTGTAATGGATACTCTTATTTGAATGGAAAGTATATATATATATATACGCTAAAACGTCTGCCGCGTTCTACCGAGCACCCGTAGCTATTGTTATGAAGTACTAAACTGATCCCCCTCTAATTACTACTTATTAATATGATATAATCCATCTCTTCAGCAATGAGCTAAATGGCAGGATAGATTGGGTTCTATAGTCATGGCTAACAACCAGTCTACCGCAGAAAGCAATGGCAATCTACTGCGGGATAACCTTCTGCCCAGTCAGTTGTCTCTTTCGAGACATGATCGCCCAAAGCGTGTATCACGTAAGGCACTTAACTGACTGAGCATAATAGTTGGAAACAATTAAAGCTTCTACTAGACATAAAGTGGGGGATCGGTTTTCTATTGTTATGAAGTAATAAACCGATCCCCCACTAATTACTTCTTATTAATATAATGATATAATCCATCTCTTCTCACTCCAGCTATGAGCTAAATGGCAGGATAGATTGGGTTCTATAGTCATGGTTGGCAACAAGTCTACCGTAGAAAGCAATGGCAAATTACTGCCTGATAATTTTCTGCCCAGTCAGTCATGTTTCTTTCGAGACATGATTGCCCAAGCGTGTATCACATGTGGCAATTAACTGACTGACTGAGCATAATAGTTGGAAACAATTAAAGCCTATACTTGGCATAAAGTGGGAGATCGTTTTTCCATTGTTATGAAGTAATAAATCGATCCCCCACTAATTACATCTTATTAATATAATGATATAATCCATCTCTTCTCACTCCAGCAATGAGCTAAATGGCAGGATAGATTGGGTTCTATAGTCATGGCTGACAACCAGTCTACCGCAGAAAGCAATGGCAAACTACTGCCTGATAATTTTATGCCCAGTCAGTCATGTCTCTTTCGAGACATGATCGCCCAAAGCGTGTATCAGGTATGTAACTTAACTGACTGACTGAACATAATAGTTGGAAACAATTAAGACTTCTACTTTATTGTCAGGGTGGACCGGGGAACAACAGCAATTAAGAAGTATCTATGAGAGATAAAAGTCCCAACAGGACATTATTGATGGGCACCATGTTTATATAAGATCTCACAATGAAGGTAGTATTGAACGGACATACCTACCAATACAATCATAATAACGCAGGTGTCCCTCAAGTCTCCATTCTAAGTCGTACGTTTTCCTGATCTTCATTAAGGATCTCCCCGATGTAATCAGATCCTAACTAGGCATACACGCTGACGATACGACAATTTACTCTCGCCTCGATCAAAAATCTGCTGAGGCTGACAAAGCGAACCTGGCTGCTGAGCTTGAAAAGGACCTCCAATCTGTGGTCGACTGGGGTAAGAAATGGCTCGTGAAATTTAATGCTTTCAAAACGAAGCTGCTATCTGTTAACCATCACAGACAATCGCTGCTACACACCATTAGTATGGATCGGGCTAGTCTCCCTGAGATCAAAACACTGCGCCTCCTCGGGTTAACTCTCTCAGCAGACCTCAAGTGGAATGAAATATCAAATTCGTAGCTAAATCTGCTTCTAAGAAGATCGGTTCACTGTGCAGGGCCAGGAAGTTTTTTCCTCGTCTGAATCTATCCTGCACATATATAAATGTACCATCCGCTCGTGTATTGAATACTGCTGCCACATCTGGTCAGATGCCCTGCTATTCACCTCAGGGTCTTGAAAAAATCCAACGGAGAATCTGTAACGTGATCGATGCCGAATTGCCAGCTCAGATGCAGGCACTTTCTCACCGGCGTAATGTGGCTTCCCTATGTCTCTTCTACAAATAATTTCACGGCTTCTGCTTCGATGAACTTAGCTCACTGGTGCCCCCTATATATGAATTTACTCGAGCCACAAGATTAGCAACTAGGTCCCACCCTTTTACAGTGAAACCAATAAAATGTAACCGCAACTTCTACTCTACTAGCTTCTTTTCTCGCACTTCCCGCCTGTGAAATTCCCTTCCTTACACCTGCTTCCCCAACAGCTACAGAATTTAAATGTAAAGTCAATCGTCATCTTCTATGTCTCTGACTCGCATCCTTTTTCTCGTGCTCTTTTCTCCGTCCCCTCCACTCTCATCACACCAGTATTCTCATCCTTCTCTTACCCACTTCCTGACACCCCTATAAACATGTCCCTCTTTCTCATCACTTTTCTCCTATGTAACCCTCTGCGCACCAGTGGTAGTAAAACTACCTTTGCTTGGGATGAAATGATTAAAAAAAAAGAATATATATATCAAATACCTTTTATAAACAAGTGTTTGCTTTGTGTTCTATGATCTGTTGTGCCAACTAAGTGTATTTGCAATCTTGCTGTTTCAAATTAGAGGTCTATTAAGCCGCTTGAATCTTTCAGTAATCGTGTCAGTTAAGTGTTATGCGTGATACAGGCTTTGGTGATCATGTCTTGAAACATGACTGACTGTGCGGAAGATTTCTCCGCAGTAGGTTGCAATTACTTTCTGTGGTAAACTGGTTGACAACCAAGGCTATAGAACTAAGTCTTGTTATTTGACCCATGACTGGAGGCAGAAGAAACAGATTAATACATTTCCCAAGAGAATTTGCCCGTAAGTGAACGCAACGAATTCGACTGGAATTTGAACCTCGCTCCCCGATTTCTCATTCTGATATCCACTGTACCACAAAGCACACCTTTCAGAAAACGTGTACTTGTATGTAATACGGACCCTTTAATTTTTATTCACACACACACACACACACACACACACACACACACACACACACACACACACACACACTAACATAATCTAGAACATTTAGTAGAGTTACCTCCCGCATACAGAGAGGTCAGAGCTACTATGAGAGAGAACATGTAGTTAAGAAACCCCTTATAACCTGTCACTCTTTCTCATCGCTTTCCTCCTATGTAACCCCCTGTTCACCAGTGGCAGTAAAACTCCCTTTCTTGGAGTGAAATTATTATATATATATATATATTGTCCTTTTAATGTCGAAACAAAATGTACACTTTGTAAAATAAATCATCCATTACACCCAATGGTGTATGTGGCAGCATTTTGCTGTTTCTGTAACAAACTGTTTTTTATGGGGCAGGGCTGTTAGCTCTGCGCCCAACCCCTAAACCTCGAGGAAGGTGATTTTCTAAGCGTAGCTTAGACGTGACACACGGCCGAAAGTATGGGACACCCAGTGTGGATCGAACTCACTACTCAATTGTAACGATTCACGCGAGACAAGCTTGCTAATCATTACACCATGGCTAGATGCCGTACGCTTTTTTAGTAGATGATAATTTGTACATGTTTTAAAATATAATTTATAATAAATATTCATAGTTCTATTTTATATTGAGCACTTTTTTAAATTAATGTTTTGAACGTAGTTATTTTTTCTTCGTTCCTTATTCCCTTGGAGATAAACATATATATATATATATATATATATATATATATATATATATATTAAACATACTGTTAAATATAAGTGACGATGAATGTTTATGTTTAATCATGAGCCGTTCTAAACATTGTATTTTGGCTTGAAAATAAAGACAAAAATTTTCCAACATTTGGATAATTTTTTATTAAGTTGGTTTTAAGCTTTCGGCTCACATGAGCCATCTTCAGAGAGGTTACTAAACTCTGTCTGATATTACCTACATGCCTATGTTTTTCTAAGAAATATTATTTAATTCCTGTTTGGCTGTGTGTATTCGCCGTTTAATGAGGTTCCATTGAAATTTCTTGGTGTTAAGGATCATTTAA
The DNA here is from genome assembly GCA_037127315.1 of Ascarosepion bandense. Taxonomy (NCBI): domain Eukaryota; kingdom Metazoa; phylum Mollusca; class Cephalopoda; order Sepiida; family Sepiidae; genus Ascarosepion; species Ascarosepion bandense. Next base: position 231,242 of record JBBBDQ010002112.1, read on the forward strand.
TGCTGCGGCATCATGTAACTTAAAATTAGTGTATCGAGGCAGCAGATAATTTTTTAAACATATGCTGTTAAATATAAGAGACAATGAATGTCTATTATGTTTAATCATGAGCCGTTCTAAACGTCGTATTTTGGCTTTAATTTCAGGTGAAAATTGTTTCTTTATTTTCGCCTGAAATTAAAGCCAAAATTAGATGTTTAGAAATGCTCATGATTAAACATAATAGACGTTCATTGTCGCTTATATTTAACAGTATATGTTTAGAAAATTATCAGCTGCCTCGATACACTATATATATATTTATATATAACTTTAATCCAAAAATTAAAGCAGGTAGGTAAATCCCCAAAACCCGATCCTAATTAATATTAATTACATTAATATTAAAACTGATCAAGGTGGAGTGCCCAATGCAATTTATATTCAAATTAAAGAGCCAATTTTAAATTAAAACAAATTCCGATATTTTTTCTTATGCTGGTTCTAAGCATGTGAGCCAAAAGCTTAGAACAAGCATCATTTAAAAAAAAACCCAAAAAACATCCAAATGTTGGACAATTTTGTCTTTATTTTCAACTAAAATTAAAGCCAAAATACGACGTTTAGAACGGCTCATGATAAACATAATAGACATTCATTGTCTCTTATATTTAACAGCATATATATATATATATATATATATATATATATATATATATATATATATATATATATATATGTGTGTGTTTAGAAAATTATTTGCTGCCTCGATACACTATATATATATCGTCATCCGCAAACAGATCTGTTTCGCTGTATCACAGCTCATCAGTTCGGTTGGACAGCCGATTGCTTTTTACCCAGGATTGAAACCCGACCGAATTTGCGTCAGTCGGCGATTCTAACTCTGAGCTACGGGCACTCGGTAGAAGGAGGATATGTTGTTTTAAACAAAAGGCTGGTTTCAACAGCGAAGTGAAACCAAGTTCTCTTATCATTCTGAAGATGAGATGCTGATCTCGAAATATTAATGAATAATAAAAAGATAATGCCCAACATCTTCTTTACCTTCATTATTATACTAAACGCATTTTGATAACCTTTAAATACCGAGCCATAAACCTTTCATACACAATGCTTCAAGCAAATTACAAATCTCATATGTATATATATATATATATATATATATATATATAGTCATCCGCAGACATTTTATTTTAACGTTACTTGTAACCTCTCTGAATATGGCTCATGTGAGCTGGAAGCTTAGTACCAACTTAATAAAAAAATATCCAACTGTAGGAGAATTTTTGTTTTTATTCTCACCCGAAATTAAAGCTAAAAAACGATGCCCAAGATTAAACATAATAGACATTCATTGTCTCTTATATTTAACAGTATATGTTTAGAAAATTATCTGCTGCCTCGATACACTAAATATATATATATGCAGATGACACTGTGTTGATAGCAGAAAAAACCTGCAAAAAACCGGAGATAATTTCGTAAAGAGAAGCAGTAAGAAAGATCTGATCATTTGTAAGAAGACAAAAATCTAGTTGCTAACAAAAGAGATGATTCCAGATGCAAGTTTCATATTAGTGGCTTTAAAAATAAAAGTATACAAATTCAATTATCAGAGAAGTGCCTTCATAGAAGATGGTAGTCCTGGGTATTACAATACACTCGGCAGTAAGGCCTATAATTACCGGTGATTGGAGGTTCTGAGGAACGTGGAACCACCTCTTAATTGCTGTTGTAACCCGGTCCACCCTGACCCGGCATGGTAGCAACTTTTTTTTTTTTAATCATATCACCCCAAGCAAGGCGATAACGCCACTGATGCGCTGGGGGCTACGTAAGAGTAAAAAGAATGGAAAAGGGAAAGCCGGAAACCACATCTTAAACAGGGAACAAGGGATGAGCCTCTTCACCTGTTCAATAGACGTGGGTGGAGTGTGAACCGGGCGATGTTCCGATCTTAGATATGAGTAAATAATGAACCCCAAAAATGAAAACAAAACCTAGAAAAGTATAAACATACATTTTTATATTAAAAAAAGTAGTAATTTTCTAAGCTAGCTTAGATGGGCACAAGGCTGAAAGTCATGGGCACACAGTGAGGATCGAACTCACTACTCAGTTGAAATGATCCAAGCAAGACAAGCTTGTTAACCAGTACACCACGTCAAGCAGCAATACATTTTATACAAAAATCACCCACAATACGCACATATTATCGTATGAGCTTCTTTTAAAATACTGCCAAACAACAAACATTAAAGGACATTCATGACATTAAGCTCAATATTATTCTGCAATTTATTTAACCAAACTATATTCCAAAATATTAATTTCAACAAAACTTCAACAAATCACCGCCTCTAGTATACACAGTGTATAATACGCTAAAAGTCTGCCTCCTTCTACAGAGCGCCCATAGCTCAGAGGTAAAATCGCCGACTGACGCCAATTCGGTCGGGTTTCAATCCTGGGTTAAAAGCAATCGGATGTCTAACCGTACTGATGAGCTGTGATACAGCGAAACAGATCTGTCTGCGGATGACTATATATATATGAACAAGAGATAAGTATCATCTATCATGTACTCAACTGTGAAAGCAGAATAACATATTCTTATCACTTGAAAGTTCCCAAGAAACTTTAATTTTTGGCATTATCGACTCGGAACGATAAATCGAAGTGCCGAGTTCGAATTCCAGTTGAATTCACAACCGCGAAAATACCTGAGGGAAAGGTATTAATCCGTCTATTTCCTCCAGATATGGGCTAAATAACAGAGCACAGGTCACACTGAATATAAGCGTTAATTAATTCCGGTGATTTAACCCAGAGAGTTGTGAGTTCCATACCAGGTTACAGCAGTACCAGGCTACGGAAGTGGTCTCGCATATGGAATGAGAATCATTATACACCAATGATTGTAATAAATGGCTCGGTTCAAAATTCCGAGCACCTGAAGAAGGCCGTAGCGTAGAACAGTCGAAACGTCGCAAACATGGCAATAAAAATGAGGACAACAGTACAAGCAATGTAAATAATATTCCATATTTTCTATTATTCTCATAGTCTATTCCTTCAGCACGTAGGCTATCATGGTTCTCGAATTATCTGTGAATTGCTATAAATTAGTAAGAAAAATATCGAAATGGTTTTTTGTTTAATTTCTAAGGTTTGTTATCGTTGTTTTTCCTTCTCACAGACTTGTTGTAACACAAGACAATAATAATGAGGTAATATTATTAACTTAAAAATAGTTAATAATCAGTTGGTGTAAGATGAATATGGTGAGTGTCGTAGAACAGACCAACTGGGTACCATTTTTTAACCCCTGTCTATTCTTGATGTGCGTTGTGGTGCAGTGGATATCGGTTCGGGACGATAAATCAAAGTGCCGAGTTCGAATTCCAGTTTAATTCATTAACTCGAAATATGGAAAAGGTATTAATCCGTGTATTCCCTCCAGCTATGGGTTAAATAACAGAGCAGATTTGGTTTTGGTTATACAGCATTAGCTTGCAATCAATATACCGGAGATAATAATGGAAACCTACTGAGGAAAAAATTTCTGCTCGATTAGTCATATCTCGAAAGAGACGTGATTGTCCAACTAACTGACTATATACGCCAAAAACAAAACGTAAAAATCACTTTCTAAATAAATTCGTACATTTTTCTCGGGCGTGCTTTCGGTATCGCTGTGAAAAGCTTAGGGAAGAAGCGAGTCAATATTGGCTCTAGGTTTCGATTCTAACTGACGGCAGATATCGGCTATTGTTTGTGGTTCACCCTGCAGCTGACCACATGAAAACATACGCTCGTGGAAAATTTTAAATACCATACATGTTTGTCTCCAAATCATTCACCTCCCTAAGCCGAACGTGATGAACCAGTAACCTTACCCGCCGTCCAATTCTGTCTACCCACTTGCCCGCGCCATCACTCGATAAACAGAGTTACACACCCTGGGAACGGAGCAGCGTTTGTATAACATTTTCCCGCCTTTTTCTTCTGCACGCGCGGGAAAATAAAAATCTGAGAGAGAATTTGTTTGCTTGAAATATCGTAATTGAGACCTATAACTTTTTTTTCAATTGCTTTTTCTTTTTTGATAGAATCCTTGATCAAGTATTTTACCTAAGACCTGATATTAAAGAAAGTATTTTTCTGAAAAAATTAGTCATATAAATCTGAGAACGTTTTTTTATTTTTTATTTTATTTTATTTTTTGCGTAAAGAAGCGGAAAACCCAAAATCTGAGAAGAACTTGTTAAGACTATTTGCTTGAAACATCGTTACTAAGACTTGTAACTTTTATTGCTTTTTCTTGCTTGATACAATCTTTGATCCAATATTTTACCTAAGACCTAAGATAAAAGCAGGTTTTTCTGAAAAAAGTTATTTTTCTTCTATGTGCCCTGTTCCTTCAGGACGTAGGTGATCATGGCTTTCCACGTTTCCCCTTCCCAGGTGGCCCTGAGAACGCCTTCTTCTGTTACCCCATGCAATCCTCGTTCCGTCGTCCACCTCATTAGGTCCTTCAAATATGTTATTCGTTGCTTTCCCCTGTCTCTTTTTCCATCTATCTGACCTGTCAGTATCAGGTTCTCCGAGCCCTCCTTCCTCATTGCGTGTACCAGGAACTTCAGCTTTCTCTTCCTGACGCTCAGTATTAATTTCCTTTTTGTTTCCATCATTTCCAAGACCTCATAATTGCTCACATTCTCGATCCATGATATTCGCTACATTCTTATGTAGAGCCACATTTTAGTTGCTTCATGTTTTTCCTTCATCTTTGATGATGTTGTCCAGCATTCACTGCCATGTTGAAGGACGGACAGCACGTAGCAATCCAGTAATCTTTTCCTAGTTTCTAGCGAAATTGTCCTGTTTATTAAAGTTACTCATCGTATAAGTCTGAGAACGTTTTTTTTTTGCGTAAGAAAGCAGCGGTCAGCACAATTTGTTGTATTTGAAATAATGATGAGTCTCCTGTAATTTTCCAATTGTATGTAGCAGTTTCGATTTTTAATACCGATTTTTAGTATGGATTTTTTAATATGGATTTTTTAATATGGATTTTTATTTGTTTTTTTAATATCGATTTTTTAATATCGATTTTTAAAAATATAATTTCACTGTAAGCAAGACAAGAAAACTACTAAGACACAAAAAGTTACTCAAAATATGATTCGCTAGTTTTAAAATATAACAGGCAATTTATGATAGCCGGAGACTGCGACGGTAAAAAAATAACGATAAAAAATTGCGAAAAACAAAATCATAAAATTGATATAATTTTTTTTTTTCATTTTTTAAAAATAATTTCTCTCTAAGCAAGGTAATAAAGGCACTAAGACGCAAGTGGCCAATGAGTGTTAAAGAATATAAGAAGTAATATTATTAAAGAGAAAGAGCAATAAAAGAGCATAAATTAAGACGACAAGATAACAATTGAGATTGTTTATATATCAAAGATGGCTGGGAAACAAGAAACCGGATGAAAGTTCCAGTGAACTGAAGAAATTGTTAGCATAGAAATTATGGTAATTTCCAGCCATTTCAACTGTAAAATGATGAGACCTTACCGCCAATCTAGTACTGCACTTAAATTCCTAAAAACAAGGTACCATAGAGGAAAATTCATCAGAATAATTACCATGAAAATATTTATAAAAAAATGGTCAATCATCTCACCAATCCAATTGTAAAATGAATGATGAGACCTTATTGCCAATCTAGTATTGCACTTAAATTCATAAAGTCTAGGGACCATAGAGGAAAGTTTATCAGAATAATTACCATGAAAATGTTTATAAAAAAAGGATCAATCATCTCACCAATTCAAATGTAAAATAATGAAACCTTATTGCCAATCTAGTACTGCATTTAAACTCCTAAGGTTCAGCGACCATAGAGGAAAGTTCATCAGAATAATTGCCACAAGTGTATTTATAGAAAAGACACAAGACAGCTCTGTTAGGAAGATGGGAAAGGGACTGAAGCCGAGATGTCAAATCAGAACTAATAACATTGCCGATTCTTTTTTGAATTTTAACAATAACAGTGTGGATTCAAAATGCAGGTACTGTGACAAATAACAGGATACCATAGACGATCTAATCTCAGCTTGCGGCAAATGAATATAAAAATTGTCACAATAAAGTGGAGAAATATTTATACTGGACAATGTGCAAACACTTTGAAAGACGTGATAACGAACACTGGTATGAACATCGCTCAACATTAGTTACATAAATAGAAGAGATCATAATTCTATGGAATTGCTTGATCTTCACAGACAGGAAAATTGAAACATATCGGCCGGATATAATTGTCAAAAACCCAAAAGGAAAACTGCATACTAACTAATATGGCTTGCCAAGCGGTTTGTAACCTAGCAACCAAGGAATTTGAAAAACTATTGAAATATAAAGACATGGAAATCGAAACAGAAAACACGTGAGAACTGAAAACACAAACAGTACTAGTCATAGCAGGTGCGCTTGGAATGATAAAAAATGGAACACAACAACATATTTTTTTAAAATTCCTGGAAACCCCAGATTACGAGAAACAGAAAAAATTACCTTGGTAAATACAGGCCACACATTAAGAATAACTTAGTCTATGTAATTCTAGTGATGTTATCGAAGTTAGAAAAACAATTCATGAAATTTTGGATTTTAAATATTTAGAAAAATCACCGGACAAGATGTAGCAGCAATATTTAAAAAAATTATTGTATTCCTATTTTGTTTTGTTTATTATTATTATGTTGCCATTTTTCATCATATTTCTATTTCTGCTATGGTCACACTACCTACCAAATCTGCGGGATGACCTAAGACAAGTCGTGGTTTGTTGTTATGGTTCCATTTCATGTTTTTTCTATCACCCCTAACATCCCTAGCGCCACATAGACAAAGTTCTCCTTAGTGTGTGGTCTGTACTTAACAAGATCATTTTTTTGTATATCTCCCAAGCTGGGGTTTCCAGGAATTCTTTCAATTTTTTTTTTGTTGCAGCTATTGCTGATGCATATATCGCTTCATTGAGATTTATATGAGTGTCTTCTTCATCCAAAATTAATTTAAGTGCTGCATTGTAGAGCTTAATAGTTTCTAGGTTATGCTATGTTGGTTGTGATTTTGGGAGCTGTTCTCGTTCCTCCATTGCAGTATTTTGTATCTGACTTATATGGTTCTTGATTTCTTCTTTGGTTTCTTGTATACTGTTCTTGTTTTCCGTAAAATAATTCTGTTCAATATGTTTTGAACTCGTTATATTGTCGTCTTGTAACTGACTCTGATCACACCTTTCCAGCACTTCCAAACTTACCATATTATCTTCACAGTGATTTGTGTGTATCACGGTTTCTACATTATGAACTGTGGCTTGTGAGATGTTACCACTTTTTATTTCTGATTCTGGTTCCCTTTCATATTTTGTTGATTAGTCAATTCTGCGATTTTTTAACTTTTAAATTCAGATGCACATATCTCGGCTCAAACAAAAATTTGTTGATCGAAATAAGCACCATCAGAATCAACAGACTTTTGCCAACGCAAAACAAGTGTATTTATGCCAGTAACGTACAAATCTTGCGTTCTGGTAGCGATGAAGTCGCTGAAGGCATTTTTGATATCGCTTAGGTTTTTGAAGCATTTCTCACGCAGAAAGTTGTCGAGATGCTTGAAAAAGTGGTAGTCGGTAGGTGAGGAGGTCTGGAGAGTATGGCGGATGAGGCAGAGTTTCGTAGTCCAGTTCTAATGCCGTCGGTAATTGTCATGGAAAAGAATTAGGCCTTTTTTTGTTGATTAATACTGGCTGTTGTTGTCGAAGTTTTTGATTCATTTCATGTATTTGTTGACAGTACTTCTCCGTCGTAATGGTTTCGCCTGGCTTCAAAAAGCTGTAATGGATGAGACCGGTCACAGACCAACAAACAGTCAGCAGACCGATCACAGACCAACAAACAGTCAGCAGACCGGTCACAGACCAACAAACAGTCAGCAAACCGGTCACAGACCAACAAACAGTCAGCAGACCGGTCACAGACCAACAAACACTCAGCAGACCAATCACAGACCAACAAACAGTCAGCAGACCGATCACAGACCAACAAACAGTCAGCAGACCGATCACAGACCAACAAACAGTCAGCAGACCGGTCACAGATTAACAAACAGTCAGCAAACCGGTCACAGACCAACAAACAGTCAGCAGACCGGTCACAGACCAACAAACAGTCTGCAAACCGGTCACAGACCAACAAACAGTCAGCAGACCGGTCACAGACCAACAAACAGTCAGCAGTCCGATCACAGACCAACAAACAGTCAGCAGACCAGTCACAGACCAACAAACAGTCAGCAGACCGATCACAGACCAACAGACAGTCAGCATGACCTTATTTTGGTGCAACTGTGGCTTTGGGAAGTGCTATGGAGCTTTGTCGGTGTCTAATCACTGAGATGAGCGTCGCTTGTTGTCATAAAGAACACACTTTTCATCGCAAGTCACAATCCGGTCGAGAAACGGGTCGTTCTTGTTGCGTTAAAGAACGGAAGATGACACTTCATAACAATATTTCTTTTGTTTATCGTTCAATTCGTGAGGCATCCATGTATTAAGTTTTTTGTTTTTCCAATCTCTCTCAATCGTTGTATGTATTATGTTTAATTCAGAAGCAAGCTCTCAAACAGTTGTGCCTGGATTGGCTTTTAATTGATCTTTGTCAACAGCCGATGGCTGACCACTGCGCTCTTCATCTTCAAAACTCTAGTCACCACCACAAAATTTCTTAAACCACCATTGTGTTGTGTTTTCAGTAGTGATTCCTGGGCCAAACGCTTCGTTGATATAGTTTTCGGTCTAGTTGATTTGAAATAAGAAAATTGTGCGAATTTGCTTTTTTCTCCGAGTTCGAATTCCAGTTGAATCCATTTTATTCACTTACGCGCAAATACCCTTGGGAAAGGTATTAATCCGTCTCTTCCTTCCAGTTATGGATTAAATAACAGGACAGATTGGGTTCTATAGCCTTGGTCGGCAACCAGTCTACCGCAGAAAGCAATAGCAAACTACTGCGGGATAATCTTCTGCCCAGTCAGTCATGTCTCTTTAGAGACATGATCGCCCAAGCGTGTATCACGTATGGCACTTAACTGACTGACTGAATATAATAGTTGGAATAATGATTAAGGCTTCTATTGGTCATAAAGTGGGGGATCAGTTTTATATTGTTATGAAGTAATAAACTGATCCCCCATTTATTACTACTTAATAAAATACATCTCTTCCTCATCGAGCTATGAGTCATCTAGCTATGAGTCAAATAACTGGACAGATTGGGTTCTGTAGCCTTGGTCGGCAACCAGTCTACCGCAGAAAGCAATGGCAACCTACTGCGGGATAATCTTCTGCCCAGTCAGCCATGTCTCTTTCGAGACATGATCGCCCAAACCGTGTATCACGTATGGCACTTAACTGACTGACTGTGTTCAACGCTATGAAAAAAAAGCATAATTTTTTTTAAACGATTGTAATTAAAACGATCAGAGTAAAAACACTCTTTAAAATGATATATAAAGTAAAAGTAATATAACGAAAACTCATTTAAAAATACTTCATTTAACATAAAAATGAAAAATTTCGCAAGAACTTTCTTGACAACCTAATATTTTTAACTTAATTATATTACTTTATTATTATTGTCTTGTGTGACAATCTGCATGTGAGAAGGAAAAACAACAATTACAAACCGTAGAAAGTCAACAAGAAACCACTTCGATATTTTCCCGAGTAATTTATAGCAATTCACAGATAATTCGAGAACCATGATAGCCTACGTGCTGAAGGAATAGACTATGAGAATAATAGAAAATATGGAATATTATTATTTACATTGCTTGCGCTGTTGTCCTCATCTTTATTGCCATGTTCATGAAGTTTCGGCCATTCTACGCTACGGCCTTTTTCAGGTGCTCGGAATTTTGAACCGAGCCCTTTATTACAATCATTGGTGAATAAACATTCTCATTCCATGTGCGATACCACTTCCGTAGCCTGGTACTGAATTCACAATTCTCTGGGTTAAGTCACTGGAATTATGTAACTTCTACTCCAACAGTTTCTTTCCTCGCACTTCCCGACTGTGGAATTCTCTTCCAAACGATTGCTTCCCCGACGGCTACAATCTCCAGGAGTTTAAATGTAAGGTCAATAGACACCTCCTAACACACTAACCTGCTCCCATTCTATCAAACACTCTTCCCATCTGCCCAACCCTCATCCTCGCTATCCTTACTCGTCTTTCACCTTCCTCCTGACATTCCCTATGTCTAACCACTCCTTCTCTTTACCTTCCCCTATGTAGCCCCATGCGCAATAGTGGAAGTGGAATGCCTTGCTTGGGGTGAGATGATTAAAAAAAAAAAAATTAACGCCTATATCCACTGTGACCTGTGTCGTTGAGGACACTGTGATCGAAATAAAGGGTTCGGTTCGAGATTTCTAGCACTTGAAGAGGCCGGAACGTACAATGACCGAAACGCCGTAAACACGGTAATGAAGATGAGCACAACATTACGAACAATGTAAATAATAATGTAAATATTACCTCATCTCAGAGGTATAGACCAAATACTGAATATGGAAATGTATTTTCGATCCACACTCCTTCTTCCTCTTTGCGCCATGCCCCTTCAGGACGTAGGCGATCATGGCTTTCCACGTCTCCCTATTCCTGGTGGCCCTTAGCACGCTTTCTCCTGTTACACCACCCTAGAATAGAAATTAGTATTGCCACAAAATGAGGGATCAGTTTATATATTATTATAATATGTAATTGATCCCCCATTTTACAACCACAATATCTTATCAACAGTTGACAGATATATTCTTTTTCTATGTGCCCTATCTTTTCAGGACGTAGGCGATCATGGCTTTCCATGTCTCCCTATCCCTGGTGGCTCTTAGCACACCTTCTCCTGTTACACCATGCAATCTTTGTTTTATCATCCACCTGATTAGGTCCTTCAAATATATTAACCGTTGCTTTCCCCTCTCTCTTTTCCGTCTATCTGGCCTGTTAGTATCAGATTCTCCAAGCCCGCTTTTCTCATTGCATGTCCCAAGAACTTTAGCTGTCTTTTCCTGATGCTCAGTGTTAATTTCTTTTTCGTTTCCATCCTTTCCAAAACATCATCATTGCTCACATCCTCGATCCATGAAATTCGCAGCATCCTTCTGTAGAACCACCTTTCAGTTGCTTCAAGTTTTTCCTTCATCTTTGATGATATTCTCCGGCATTCACTGCTATACTGAAGGACAGATTTGACAAAAACCCTAAAAACAACACAAGAAAAAAATGGAACTAGGTTCTATCACACCCGGTATATTCTTCTGTCTTTGCATTATTCGATTATTAACTTTTTAGATAGTTGCAAAATACACTGATGGAGGAAAACTTTCTCTAAGAAAGACCAGGTTAAAAAATTCGCCGAAAACTTTTTCGCATCAAAACCTGGGAAATTTGACTGAAAAATTATTGAAGAAATGCCTGATACGTGACCACGAGTCATTGCAAATAATGGGAATATTTAATTGAATAAAGTGTAATTGTACTTTGCTTTAAGAAGAATAAGATTAATAAACAGAAACGGGAAAATGTTTTATGACTCGAGTGAACAGTAATTTCGAAATATACGTGGGTCCTTCAATAATTAAGGTGAATTTTTCGGTATAAGGACTTCTACGAGGGTCATTCAATAAATAAGGTGATTTTTTCGGTATAAGGACTTCTACGAGGGTCATTCAATAAATAAGGTGATTTTTTCGGTATAAGGACTTCTACGAGGGTCCTTCAATAATTAAGGTGAATTTTTCGGTATAAGGACTTCTACGTGGGTCCTTCAATAATTAAGGTGAATTTTTCGGTATAAGGACTTCTACGAGGGTCATTCAATAAATAAGGTGATTTTTTCGGTATAAGGACTTCTACGAGGGTCATTCAATAATTAAGGTGATTTTTTCGGTATAAGGACTTCTACGAGGGTCATTCAATAAATAAGGTGATTTTTTCGGTATAAGGACTTCTACGAGGGTCATTCAATAAATAAGTTGATTTTTTCGGTATAAGGACTTCTACGAGGGTCATTCAATAAATAAGGTGATTTTTTCGGTATAAGGACTTCTACGAGGGTCATTCAATAATTAAGGTGATTTTTTCGGTATAAGGACTTCTACGAGGGTCATTCAATAAATAAGGTGATTTTTTCGGTATAAGGACTTCCACGAGTGTCATTCAATAAATAAGGTGATTTTTTCGGTATAAGGACTTCTACGAGGGTCATTCAATAAATAAGGTGATTTTTTCGGTATAAGGACTTATTTATATCCAAGGCAACTTACTCGAAGTTAGTATGAGGCACCTTGACAGCTGGGAGGTTACTCTTTAGCTTCTCTTTATATCTGAGCCAAGGCTGTCCAATATTTGTTTGTCCACTGTCAATTAAGCTGTAAATGAGGACCAAGACTATTCAAACGTCACTCATCCTTCAAAATGACCGGCCCAGTGAAGTTGTGAGTTCATCAGGAAAGTTGCATTTTGCGAGAAGATCAGAATCACACACACGCACACACACACACACACACACACACACACACACACACGCACGCACGCACACACACACACACACACACACACACACACACACACACACACACACTATATATATATATATACGAAGGTCATTAAATAAATGAGGTGAATTTTTCGGTATAACAAGTTCTAATACAGATAGAACCTTACTTTTTTTTTCAACGTAGTCTCCCAGCAGTGTCACTCACTTTTCCCATCTGTGCACAAGCTTCCGTATTCCCTCAGCGTAAAAACCTTTGGACTGATGTCTCAGCCAATCGCTCACAGCACTTTTGACTTCCTAGTCACTTTCAAACTTCGTGCCTCTTGTGAACGCTTTCAAGGGACCAAACAGGTGAAAGTCTGAAGGAGGCAAGGTCTGGGCTGTAAGGGGGATGAGGGAGCAGTTCCCAGCCCAGCTCGTTGATGGTTTGCACCATTTGGGCTGTTGTATGAGGCCTTGCGTTGTATTGATGAGTAGGCAAAGTCAACATGGACAATTTTGTGTGCTGTCCCAACAGATAGACTCAAAGTCCTTGTAATGTCATCCACTGTCACCCTTCTGTCAGATTGAATGAGGTCATTGACTGATTCGATCACCTCAGGAGACATCACTTCTGTAGGCCTCCCAGGCCTGTCTTCATCCCCAACACTACTCCGTCCTTTTTAAACAATTTAGCCCACTTGTAGACATTTTTTAGCTGAAACATGTGGCACCATACACAGTTGACATTCTCTGGTTTGCACGCTTCAGCAACCAACAACTTGATCACTGACTTCTGTTCAATCCTGGAGCATGCTTCTTGGTCGGCCATCTTTGTTAACCTTCAAAACTGTCTAAGATTTTTTTCAATCTACAAAAAAACTTAAATTTCTTTGAAAAAGAAGTAAAGGAAAAAATTTAAAAATATTAAGCTTCTATCTGTATTAGAATTCCTTATACCGAAAAATGTACCTTATTTATTGAGTGACCCTCGTATTTGATCTTTTCTACTCAACCTACACCCTTGTGTAAATTAATTGAAACAACTATTTTAGTTTGCTTTCTTTCACCTTAGGGTCAGTTTTAGACCTGCTCTAGTGACAGGGTGTAATCGATTTCTATTTTTTTCCTTAGATTTGTTCATTTGTAGTGGTGTACAGTAATATGAATCTTTTTTCGGTGTGTATGATGAAATTTATTTAGCCTTGAATAATATTACGTCATCCATGATTGCACCAGATTTTTATCACGCCCGGACAAAATTGTCCCGACTGTCGATTGGTTATCTGTGATAGAAGTGTACGTCTCCAGGGAAGTGTACGAAGACTGTAACACTGCAAGAACACACTGGCAAACCTTACGGAGAAATCGGGTGTAGTGTTGGTGTCAGTTTTTTAACTGTCAGTCGTGTCATCAAGGCAAAAAAACAAAAAAAAAAAACTGGATGTATTAGTTCAAACCGTAAAGGAAAATGCGGTCGGAAGAGAAAAACAACGCCAAGAGACGACGCATACGTGGTCAGGGAAAGTGTGAAAGATCCCAGGAAGACATTATTCATTTTGTTTCAATTAATTTGTTCAAGGATCTATCTATCTATCTATCTATCTTTTTTTTTAAATCATTTCACACCAAGCAAGGCATTCCACTGCCACTATTGCGCTTGGGGATACATAGGGGGGAGATAAATAGGAAGAGTGGTTAGATATAGGAAATGTCAGAAGGGGGTGATAGATAGTTGGGTGGGTGGGAAGAGTGTTTGAAAGAATGGAAGTTAGTGTGTTTGAAAGAATGGAAGTTAGTGTGTTAGGAGGTGTCTATTGACCTTACATTTAAACTCCTGGAGATTGAAGCCGTCGGGGAAGCAGTCATGTGGAAGAGAATTCCACAGTCGGGAAGTGCGAGAAAAGAAACTGTTGGAGTAGAAGTTGCGGTTGCATTTTATCGGTTTCACTGTAAAAGAGTGGGATCTAGTTGCTAATCTAGTATCTCGTGCAAATTCAAACCTAGGGGGCACCAGTGATCTAAGTTCATCGGAGCAGAAACCGTGAAATTATTTATAGAAGAGGCACAGGGAAGCCACGTCGCACCGGTGAGAGAGAGTCTGCAGGCGGTCTGCTAAGTCGGTATCGAACACATTACAGACCCTCCGCTGTACCTTGTCTAGAAGCCCAAGGAGAATAGCAGGGGCACTCGACTAGATATGGCAACAGTATTCAATGCACGGGCGGATGGTAGATTTATATATGTGCAGGATAGATTCAGACGGAAAAAACCTCCGGGCCCTGCACAGAGAACCGACTTTAATAGCAGCGGATTTAGCAATGGATTCGATATAGTCATTCCACTTGAGGTCCGCTGAAAGTGTGAGACCAAGGAGGCGTAGTGTTTTACTCTCTGGGAGGTAAGCCTGGTCCATGCTAATAGGAGGTAGGTGCGATTGTCTATGATAATTAATTGATAGTAGCTTCGTATTAGAAGCATTAAAATTTACGAGCCATTTCTTACCCAAAATTGCGTTATGTGGTTTTTGAGTAGGATCAAAGTGTAGCATCTGTTCCATAGTAGCGTTTACTATAGCTTGTGGTTTCGGGATTTTCTGTGTTTCTCCACCCAAGTTCATTGCTTGCGGCTGAGTAGAAGTAGTGGCCTGCGAAGGCTGCGAAATACCGGAGGACAGTGGTCCAGTGTTCGTAGCCTCTTACGAGGCAATGACCTCACAGAGGTCAGAGGAGAGTGTTCCCCCCACCATGGCGTCGGTGGGGGGAAAAGAAGGCGATTGGAATCTACCACCTCGGGAAAATCCCCCGGCACCAGTACCAGGATCCCCCAAACCTTCAACCTCTGGTTGGACAGGGGGAAAATTATCAAGAACGAGGAGTACTACGAAAGGATTAAGACGAAGTACGCCGACTACATTAAGGGCACCGAGCTAGTCTCGGTGCCAGAACAGTTGGCGGAAATCGAAACAAAGATTATCACATTGTTCACGAAGGACTTAAAGACTCACAAGCTGATTGGAGTGACGAGAGACTCATTCGAAGAGGCAATCAAGGCATTGAACTTGAAAGCTAGGGCCGTGGCGAGGAGGAGCAGTGCCGTGTGGGACGTCCTGCTAGGCACAGCTGATGAAGCAAAGCGTTTGGTCGGTGTGGTCCTGGAGACCAAAACTCTCCAGTTCCATACCGAATATATGGGTGCCCGTAAAGTAAAGGTAACCCTGCATGGCGTCCCCATGGACATTGCAGAGGACCACGTAGGCGCCTTCTTTGCAAACTTTGGGAAGGTGTCTGAAGTCTCCTCGCTACGGTCAAAGGCTGGCTTTTTAACGGGAGACATGACCCTGCAGGTGACCCTGTCGAAAGAAAACATAGACAAGATTCCCAACATCCTCACCTGCAGGAGTCGTGTCATTTTCGTGATTGTGGAAGGGAGAAAGCCGTGCTGTTGGGTCTGCGGGGCGGCAGACCATGTTGCTAAGGCCTGCCCGACCAGGAATCCGCAACCAAAGGCCCAACCAGCCAAACAGCCACAGACAGTGAAGGAAGTAGCCAAGCCAGCCTCGCCAACGCCAGTTCCAGCAGCCAGCAAAGAGGGCGAGTGGCAGGTGGTGGCGAGAAAAAAGGCGAAAACGCCTTCCCCAGCCAAAACGCCGGCGAAAGCGTCACCACCGGTCAAAACACCCCCAAAACAAAAAGAGGGGGTGCCCAGGAATTCGCCCGCCAAACAGGAGAAGGGTTCCGCCCCTAAAAAGGACACGGCGGAACCGATGCAAGTGGAGAGAGCAGCGTCCTTGAAGCGCGCTAGAGAAGAGGAAGAGGGACAACAGGATAAGTCCAAAAACAGAAGGAGGAGCAGGAGTCCCGAAAGGAGGAAAACCAGAGACAAGTGTGCGTCTTTACCGGTTTCGCCGGTTAGACAATCTTATGCGGACAAAGTAAGAAGCCTGCCATCTTCCCCGCGCAAAGCTTCCCAGTCCTTAACCTTTGATTTAACCCCCCTAAAAAAACAGACTTCCGCTACACCCACGCCCTCCCCTTCTCCTATTCCCACTCCCAGCCGGGCAAAAAAGAAAAAAGCCCTCCCACATGGCAGCGCACTATTCAAAGTGGATGAGAACATTGTAGAGGAGTGGTCTTCGCAAAGGCGAAAGCTATTGAAGCCACTCCTCAAACTGACATCAGTAAAGGATTTGTCTACAGAAGACCCTACAAACTTTCCCCAGGCCCCAGGAGTCATTACCCTCGTAAGAAATACCGGGGGTAACCTGCGGGTCTGGGACCATCTAGAAGAAGCCCAAAAACACCATCCAAAATTAAAGTTGGTGACATCTAACACACCAGAACTTAGAAAAATGAGCAAAAATTGTTCGGGGAGGTTCCCGGTTTTGATCCACCCATGCTTATATAGGGTGATAAAACTCACTTACCCCACGGACGTCGGCGGAATTGTCTTAGACGGACGGATTACGTCCGATGTAGGTACAGGGTCCCTAGGACAGTCCGTCGGGGTCCCGTCTACCCGAGATTTCTACCCGGTATGCGAGTAGAGCCGTTTGTTGCATGTTTTTCTGTGTTTTTTTCGTTTCAGGTCTAAAGAATGTCTATTAAGATAGCCAGTATAAATGCGAAGGGCCTGAGGGATCGGGGTAAGGCGGCTCGCCTGCTTCGTGACCTCTTGTCCTTCGGCGTGGATGTGGCCGCGATCCAAGAGACTCACTTTGTTTGCGAAGTCGACTCGTGTGTGCTGTCTAACGACTTTGTCGTCTATTCAGCATATGGGAGCCGGCTGGCCAGAGGTGTTTCTTTGCTGGTCAAGCGTACCCTGGACGCGAGGGTTGACCTTGTCCATGTCGGTGCCGAGGGCCGGCTGATCGTGGCCGATATTGCAGTGAAAAGCAGGTCGTTCCGGCTGATTGTGGTTTATGCGCCCAATGTTCAAGGTGAGCGTGTCTCTTTCTTTCGGCTGTTGGAGCCCTTCATGGTGCATTCAACACGGCTAATCTTAGTTGGGGACTGGAATGCCGTCCTAACCCCCAAATGGGATAGAGGAAGGGGCGCTAGCGGGTGGAGTGGTGATCGTAGCCTGGTTGATCTGATCGGCGAATTTGGTCTCGTCGATAGATACCGGGTCGATCATCCGGATGGGAGCATGTGGACGTGGACGCGTAGTTGGCCTTCTACCCGGGTATCTGCGTACCTGGATAGGATGTTAGTGAGAGAAGCCGACATAGACTTCTTAGAATGTCCAACGTTCCACTGGTTAGGCTACTCGGACCACAAACTCGTTTGTGCCCGGGTGGCGTTAGAATTTAGGCCTAGGTTGGCTGGTTATTGGAAGTTCAATCAGTCCTTACTGGACAGGCGGGACTTTCGTGACCAGCTGACAAAACTAGTGCAGCGGGCGTTAATTGGGCGAGTCATTGGGAGTAAGTGGTGGGTTAACCTTAAGGACTCCATTAGGTCTTTCGCCACCAAATATAGCCAGCGGCTCAACTTAGATAAGGCTGCGGAGGCAAAGACACTTAGCGCTAATTTCGCCCGGGCGGAGGCTGGTGGGGATCCCCTAGAAATAGCCTTAGCCAGGGAGGCCCTGGAGCGTTCGACTAGCGGGCGCTACATGGGTCAGGTAATTAGGGCTAAGTTAAGCAAGATGTCTTCCGAAGCTGTGAACATGGGCGCAGAACTGCGCAAGGAAGAAATTCGCCATGCCGGCGACCGGTACATTCGAGAGGTGCGCGACCCGGAGGGACATCTCCTTAGGTCCACTGACGACATGTGCGAGGCGTTCCGGCGGCATTTCGAACACCGATTTACCAAGGAGCCTGGTCTCCGTGACGAGGAGTTTCGCAGCTATTTGGCTGACTTTCCCCGGCTTTTGCCGGCTGAAGCGGCTAGCTGCGAAGGGGAGATTACGGAGGACGAAATCTACGTGGCTTTGAAGAAGGTCGGCAGTGGCAAGTCGCCAGGTTTGGATGGTTTGCCCTATGAATTGTACTTGAGGATGTCGCACCTTTTTGTCCCGCTCTTGGCTGTCGTGTTCAACCACTGGTTTCGGCAGGGGTCCATCCCCGGTCGGATCACCAGGGGCGTGATCACGCTGTTGAGAAAAGGCAAGAAGGTTGGGAGGGAATTAGATGATTACAGGCCCATAACTCTGCTAAACACAGAGTTAAAGATTTTGGCCAAGATCCTGACGAATCGCTTGCAGCTAGTTGCCGAGTCTCTGTTGGAACCGGATCAGACTTGTTCTGTGAAGGGACGAACAATTCAGAGCAACCTGCACTTGATTCGCACGATCATAGAGGGTGTAGAAGACGACGATGAGGCCGCGCTGATCAATTTAGATCAGTCCAAGGCATTTGATAGGATTGACCATGGCTACCTGGCTGCTGTCCTGCAGGCCGCCGGATTCAAACCCGACTTCAGCCGCTGGATTAGCCTTCTGTATCGCTCCCCCAAGGCTGTGGTACAGGTGAACGGGAAGCTGTCGGGCGCTTTCGCGCTGTCTAGGTCGGTCCGACAGGGTTGTCCACTGTCTTCTCTCCTTTATGTCTTGGCGTTGGAGCCCCTCCTTCGCCGGCTGAGGGACGAGACGGGCAGTCCGGTCCTGCGTGGAATTGAAGTCCCTGGTGGAGCTCGAGCCAGGGTTTCCGCGTACGCCGATGACGTAACGACCTTTGTGTCCTCCCGCAGGGACATAGAGGCGGTACACCAGGCGCTTGTACGGTACGAGAAGGTGACAGGGGCCAGAATTAACTGCGACAAGTCATCCGGCTTGCGGTTAGGTGCCTGGAAGGGTGTTTCCCTCCCGGGGCCCTTCAGCTGGACGGACGGGCCGGTCAAGCTCCTCGGAGTTTGGTTCGGTCCGGACTTACAGCTGGAGAAAAACTGGTCTGAAGTACTGGCAAAGGTCGGCGCGTCGGTCAAGATTTGGCGTCGACGGGGTCTCTCCGTGAAGGGCTTGGCGGAGGTGTGTAACACATACCTCTTTCCCATGATCCTTTACCGGCTGTCAGTACTTCCCCTTTGTGACGATCATGAGAAGGCGCTCGAGCGTTTGCTATTCTCCTGTCTGTGGAGAGGACGCAAACACATGGTCGACAAAGGAGTCTGTTGCCTCCGTCCGTGTCAAGGGGGTCTGGGGATGCCACACTTGAGGAGCCACGTGCTCGCTTCGAGGTTGGCATTCCTCAGGCGCGCGTTGGAGGAAGATCGGTTGCTTGCGGGGGTAGTGAGGGACATGTTCCCTTGCCTTACCATCACTCCCCCAACCCTATGGCTGACCGTCAGGCCTTGGGTGCGACCGAAATTCCTGCTCGAATGTCTGGCGGCCTTACAAGCCATTCCACGGTCCAGTGACCTTTCACAGCCTAGGAAAATCTTCTATCGGGGATTAGTGGAGGGTGCCGTGAAGGATAAGCTGTGGAGTAAGCTCGGCATGTCGGGGGTGGAGTACCGCTCTCATTGGTCTTGGGCGCCAGGCGCGGATTGGCTCAGCAACTCTGAGTTTTCTCTGACCTGGCGATTGGCTCGGAATGGTTTGTCGCTCAATGACAAGCGTTTCGCAATGGGCCTGGCGGATTTGCCAGATTGTGAACGTTGCAACCTTGGAATTAAGGAGACGTCTGCGCACGCCTTCTTCCATTGTTCGCGCGTTCGCCCGTTGTGGGCGCGTGTCGGCGAGTTGACTGCTCGTATCGCGCCGCGGGAGCTTGTGCTCATTGATCGCGCATACGCTGTGGACAATGTGTCGCCCCCGTACTCTGGAGTGAAGCGGATGGTGTTTCTGTCGCTACTGGCCACGGCTAGAATGGTGATTTGGATGACGCGTCTGGAGGAAGTCTTGCGGGGAGGCCGTCTTTCGGATCAGGATCTAATCCGATATTTTGAGCACCAGCTCAAAATGAAGATTAGAACTGAACGGAAACGGCTGCACCCGACAGACTTTAGCAAAAGGTGGATATATGCAGCGAGCCTGGTTCGTGTGACCGGGGCTAGTCTTGATTTTCTTTTTTAGATCTGCTGCTCGCATCGGGGTGGATTCCTTTGGAACCCTTCCCGTGGTTAAGGTAAAGTATTCTTTTGTGTACCTAGTTAATGTGAGTGAGTGTGTTTGTCCTAGCCTGTTCCCGGCTCCTCTGCTTTTGTTATGATCCAGTTCGAGATTCCCATTGTCCATTGTTATTTTGTCCCGTTTGTATTCTCGGCTGGGTCAGCCTTATATATTCTCCAGTCCAAGTTATTTTTGTTCCCTGCTTCTCCATCCCCCTTAGAAAGAGTGCTTCTTGATTTTGTCGTTTAAGACAGAATACAGCGGCCTCTTTAATTATGTGGGTGTGTTTGGGTCTTACTAACATTATGTATAAATATTCATTTGAAATTGTTTTTGTTTTGGGGATTTTTTGTTTCTTCATACCCCCTTCCCATCATATCATTTCATGTACAAATTTTTAAAGTTATTTTTGTATTATATTTGTATATAGTAATAAATTTTTATGTACATTTGGGGCGTTTTTAGGTCCCCGGTATGTTTTGCGGTATTTTGGTGCTTGATAAGTATGAGTGGTGATGGACAAATTCTTATGGTGAATGAGAATCATTGTAACGTATGTATGGGTCGTGAATCTGATTAGCTAGGTATAGGATAGAGTAGCTGAAGACCACCCCAAGTTTTGTTCCCCCTCCCATTTTTCTGGCCTTGAGCCATAATTTTGTAGCTCTACAAAATAAATAAAACGAGCCATTTCTTACCCCAGTCCACGAGGGATTGGAGGTCCCTTCCAAGCTCGGCTGCTATTTTTGGTCGAGGCGAGAATAAACTGTGGTGTCATCGGCGTACATACCTACTTGGGATTTTATGGTATCAGGGAGATCATTCATGTAGATCAAAGCATTCAGCAAAGCATTCAGCTTTGTCGTATCTATCTATCTATCTATCTATCTATCTATCTATCTATCTATCTATCTATCTATCTCAGTCTGTTCATATCTATCTATCTATCTATCTATCTATCTATCTATCTATCTATCTATCTATCTCAGTCTGTTCATATCTATCTATCTATCTATCTATCTATCTATCTATCTATCTCAGTCTGTTCATATCTATCTATCTATCTATCTATCTATCTATCTATCTATCTATCTAAATTCCTATTTTTAAACGATATGAACCGGATAAACAGATATCATTATCATCATTTACCGCATTTTGCGACATTGTGGTCTCCACGTCCTCATTTATTTTCTGAGTGCAGTTCATGCTGTCATCCGAGGCAAAATAGTGCAATGGCTGGCCGGTTCTTTTTACACCGGAACTGTTGAGATTACCCCGTCCAGGTGGATTTGTTTTATTTTTTAAGGTAACTTCCTCCAGCTTATGCCTAAAGAGCTAAACTTACAAGGCAGCGGGTGGTTTTCTTCAGGGTTACAAAACCCAGTCTGTCCTACTATGCTGAGGAGAGAACAGATGAATCCATACTTGTACTAATGGTATTGGTACGTAAGGGTGTTTTTCTAGGCGTTGCTTAAATGGGAAGGCCAAAATTATGGGGCACCTAGTGACGATCGAATTCAGTATTCAGTCCTAATTAATATAGCAAGACAAACTTGATCACCCTTACACCACGTCAAAGTGTCAAACGTATGTAAATTTAAAGAACTAGACTGGAATTCGAACTCAGATTTCCGATTCCTCAATTCAAGTAAAAAATAGGATAAGGCAAGCTGCTGTAAAATCTATGTAAGAGAAGCGTTTATTTTCCAAAATTTCGAAGTGCGTTTTTTACAAAATCAACCCGGAGAAGGATGGGCTTTGTCAGGTCCACTTTGCCCAAGAGACGCTATGGAGCAATGAATACCTACCGACCTATGAGAAGAGAACAAGTCAGCTGCCCAATTACAAAGTGATGATGATGGTATACGTGTGCGTATTATATACGGATAACCACGTTGGGAATGTTTTACGGAGTTACATTTATCATCGACGTTTAAAAATCAATGACCAGGATTATGATTACATTCAACGCCACGATCCCCACAATTCTCTCGGTGTCAACCCGGAGTGGGATGTGCTTTGCCAGGTCCATTTTGCCCAATAGACCTTATGTATCAACGAATTCCTACCGACCTATGAGAAGAGAACAAGTCAGATGACCAATTGCGCAGTGATTATGATGATACACGTGCGCGTATTATATACGAGCAATCACGTTGGGAATGTTTTACGGAGTTACATTTATCATCGACGTTTAAAAATTGATGACCAGGATTATGATTACACTCAACGCCAAGATCCCCACAATTCTCTCGGTTTCCCGTCCCCACTCCGTTTGCAATCATTAGACATAGCATTATATCACCGGCCTCATCCCTACCACTGAGGCATCCTTTTTAACTACTACCGTCACCGGGACCACAACCACCACTGCGTTAACCTCCGTCAAGAAGATCCATTCTCTGGAACCCCGTTCACCTCCGTCGATCTCGCAGTAGCCTCTAGGAACACTTCACCGCTATCTCCCTGTCTAGATGAGAAGACCAGCACTAAGGAAGGGTATCAGTGTCTCATTACTCGTCCGGTCAGTAACAAGATACGAAGAGTAATCATGGTTTGAAAGCCTATATATTTTGAGCGGCAACACTAGATGGCGTTGTGAGTCAGAAATTGAGAAAGACATTGCATACAAGTTGGCCAACTTCATACACAGACACTCTGTCGCATGTACACATAGGGAGAGTTATAAAATACACTTACATACGCGTACACGCGTACATTCGCCATGCGTAGGCTATTAATATGCACGCAAGAAAACGAGGTTACACGTAAAGAACGCATGCTCAAATATATGAGTCAGCTTGCACACAGATAGACGAACACGGATATTTTTACACAGCTAAACAAGTGGGGACATGGTTATAAAACCTGATACACACTCACATCTTTGACCGGAGAAACATCGATAATTCTTTTCTCGCTCTCTCTCTCTCTCTCTCTCTCTCTCTTGTGTGCGCCTGCCGTAGGGCGATATTTGTAATGCTTGTTGTCGAGGATTATTGATAGTTTAAGGATGTCGATTCTCATTGGGAACTCATTACGATAGCGGTTAGAGCAGATTAGCTTCGACTGGGTGAATAGGGACACCTGTTAATAAACTCGTATTCCAGTCCAGTAAACAACCTTGTGCTAGATATGTTGATAGGTGACCAAATATGGGGACTCAGTATTTTTACAAAAACATATCTTTCCAAGAAATAATAAATTTTTTCTATGTATTTTTCATATTACTCTCGATTAAGTTTTTCAGACCCCAAATATATATACTCTACAGGCCATAATTATTAGGCGACCCCAGTCTTTTAAAAGAAACGATGTATTTCATACTATTTTTAGTATTTATTGTCAAGTGGATAATTCTAAATAAAAATAGAACGGTTCTTTTGTTATTATTATTTGCAAAATTTTACAAGAGAAGGAAGCAAAGATGAACTCGTCCGAATCACCCTAAATTTTATTCTTTCTTTCATTGATGAAACTGCAGTATAGGTAATTATTAAATATTTATAAATTCATTTGATGCCCATGTTATTGTGCAGTATTGACAAAAGAACCATTGTATTTTCATTTACAATTATTCACTTGACAATAAATACTAAAAAATAATATTAAATACATCTTTTTTTTAAACACTAGGGTGGCCTAATAATTGTGGCCGGTAGTGTGTGTATATATATATATATAAAATCAACAGGGTGCGATGGGTAAATTGTCGCTATTTGCCTTGTAACAGTTTGCAAAGTAATATTAACAAAAGAACCATTCTATTTACATTTACAATTATTCACTTGGCAATAAATACTAAAACATAGTATGAAATACATCATTTTTTTAAAACACTGGGGTGGCCTAATAATTATGGCCGGTCGTGTGTATATATATGGACAATTCTTTAAAAGTAAGGGATTAAAGAAATTTTTCCATAATTTTCATTGTCCCAAGAATTTTCGGTCACTTATTTAGCCATTTTAAAATTAGTTTTGTTTTTGGTGTTGCATGATTTTTCCTCATGTTTTGATTGTTTAAATTGTGTTGTAATTTTGTGTTGTTTTGAATAACAACGTTAGTTCCGAACATTCGCATGTAGAGAGTGGCTGGAGTTCGTCTGAACATCTTTCTATATGAAAAAAAAAATTTTTATACACACTATTTAAACTGTTAAATAAAGGTTAGTTCGATAAAAGAAGAGAGAATCTTGATCGCCAACTCTATTGTGAGACACAATACTTAAAAGGTGGGAAATCAATTTATACGAAATTTGCATGACAAACTGAACCCCGACTCTTAAAATTTAAAATTAAAAAAAGAAAAAATGAAATTCGGGTTGCTTATTCGATAGCAATATAATAATATTTTTTTTTAATTTGAATAGGCTATTATTTGAATAGGTTATTATTTGAATAGGTTATTATTTGAATAGGCTATTATTTGAATAGGCTATTATTTGAATAGGTTATTATTTGAATAGGTTATTATTTGAATAGGTTATTATTTGAATAGGCTATTATTTGAATAGGCTATTATTTGAATAGGTTATTATTTGAATAGGTTATTATTTGAATAGGCTATTATTTGAATAGGCTATTATTTGAATAGGCTATTATTTGAATAGGTTATTATTTGAATAGGTTATTATTTGAATAGGCTATTATTTGAATAGGCTATTATTTGAATAGGTTATTATTTGAATAGGTTATTATTTGAATAGGCTATTATTTGAATAGGCTATTATTTGAATAGGCTATTATTTGAATAGGTTATTATTTGAATAGGCTATTATTCCGGTTTCGATAAAATAGACGCCAAAAATATTTTCTCGATATCCTCCCTATTATAAAAAAGACCATTATATATATATATCCTTCCTGACACGTTCATGGAGAGTAAGAGAGACAATAGCGAGGCAGCGTCGGCTCTGTTCATTCTCTTTACTACCAGTTATTAAACTATACTACCACTTATGAAACATCTTTACTTGTGTTTGCACTTTAACAGGGCCGTATTATTTTGTGTTTTTGCAATAATTATGTCGTCGAGTGGGTAAGAACACACACACACACACACACACACACATATATATATATATATATATATATATATAGTTTATAAAGGAAAACTCAACGAGTTATATTAGTTATAAACTATAGCTCATTGAAATGAACTATAGTTTATAACTATTATGACGCGTTGAGTTTCCCTTTATAAATTTCATATCGCTCTGGTTAACACCCATCGAGCTCTCTATCTAGATTGACCAATTAATATTTTATATTAAGGTAATCTTGTTGGATTATCCTCACCGTTTACGGACTGACACCTATACTTATATATATATATATATATATATATATATATATATATATATAATACTCGCGAACATTTTGCAATCATTTTTGACTGCAGAGGAGAGACTCGTTTATAAATAGTTTTCTAAAATTAATGATCCGAACAGAATTTCCGGTTGAATATCTGTAAATCCAGAAGATCCACAGACATTTGGATCCAGATAATTGGAAAACTGTGCAACATATATATGGAGCCTTGAAACTATCACCACACTGGCTGTCCAAGTTTTTTAGCCAGGACTTGTACAAAATAGATTCTGTGGTCTGTGACTGTCGACTTCAGCCTGTGCCCCTGAAGTGTATGGGCAAGAGAACCATGCCCAAGGGCAAGTTCTGGATTTGCAGAGACTGTTATAGCTGAAAAGGGCTTGAAATATTAAAAGACTACTATATTTCTTTGAATAACCGATGATGAATGAATGATTTTAACGTGTCTTTTAATAATTGATGATGAAAAAAATTGTTTTAAAGGGGAACATAAATAAAGTCCTGTGTTAAATGAGTGTGTTGTTATCTAAACTTATTTATAAATGGAACTTTGTCTGTGCGTGTGTGTGCGTCCGTTAACTACAGACTCCAAAACGGCTGAACCGATTTTCTTGAATATTTACACAAAGGATTTGTGCGTAGGTGAATGCAAGGAATTCAAATCGAATTCGAACTCGGCATCCCGATTTGTCGTTCTGAGTCGATATCCACTGCACCACAACATTCAAGGGGGGGGGGGTGTACTGTCTCTACATTCTCTTCAGATTGTACACGGGGTGGCATTTGATGGGTGAGATCAGGACGGTTTCTAAAGGTTTTTTCACGAACATCATATGTTATTTTAATGTATGCATCAATCTAATCTATCTAAACTTATTTATAAATGGAACTTTGTCTGTGTGTGAGTATGTGTCTGTGTGTGTGTGTGTCCGTTACCTATAGACTCCGAAAGGGCAAAACCGATTTTCTTGAAAATTTACACAGTTGTACTATAAGCGTCTGCGAGTGTTCTTAGCTAGGTTTTGTGTCGAGGTACCCCCGATAAAAATCGAAAATCGATAATCGAAAAAATCGGGCAATAGAAGGAGTGGTCCGATTTTAATCAAATTTGATACTCATAGACAAAGACATAAGAAACGATATTCAGAAGTTTCAAGGCTGCAGATCTTACAATAGTGCAGGAAATC
Source organism: Ascarosepion bandense (assembly GCA_037127315.1). Lineage (NCBI taxonomy): Eukaryota > Metazoa > Mollusca > Cephalopoda > Sepiida > Sepiidae > Ascarosepion > Ascarosepion bandense. The sequence continues at coordinate 258,446 of JBBBDQ010002112.1, forward strand.
GATAATATATATATATATATATATATATATATATATAAATAAAAAAGGCAAGATGTTTGCTTGTGTGTGTCTCTGTGTGTGTGTGTGTGTGTGTGTGTGTGTGTGTGTGTGTGTGTGTGTGTGTGTGTGTTTATCTGCCTGTATATCTGTATTTTTTCAGCCGTTTTATTTTAGTTTTTGCTTCCGGTTTGGCTCTAAGTCGGTATAATTGTAGTTCTTAGTCTCAGCCATGATACCATTTACTCAGAGGACTTATTTAGCCTTTAAAATTCATTTTACGACAAAAAAAACTTATTTGATATCGATAGCAGGAAATCAAAATTTGACTTACATCCATTCATTTTTCTTTCAGTCTACGGTTTCGCTTTAACTGGAAACAACTATTGCTTTTTAGTCTTTCGGACCAACGTCCAAAGAATGTGAGCTCCAGGACCATGGATTAGTTTTAAAGCTTTCATTACACCCGAGCAACGCCGGGCTATACTGCTAGTATATACATATACGTGACACTAATTATTTCATAAATTAGGCTCAGTAAAGGATAAACAGAAACCGTTAATAAAATAGCACAATTATAACAAAAAAAAAACTTATAATAAAAAAACTTATAATAATATATCGGGTATATTGTGCTGAATACACCAGTTCTCGTCCGACCACCGAAGTTAAGCAACATCGAGCCTGGTCAGTACTTAGATGGGTGACCGTTTAGGAATACCAGGTGCTGCAAACGTAAGGACAAAGGATGGTCCACCGGTCCTCCAGGTTTGGGGGTTGGGCGCAGGGCTAACAACCTTGCCCCATAAAAAACAGTTTGTTACGGAAACAGTAACAAAAAGATGCTGCCATACACACCATTGGGTGTAACGGGTAGATGATGATGAAAAAAAAAAAAAAGAAAATGTTATAAAAGAATTTAAAGTCAATAGTCATCTCCTATCTCTCTCTCATGAATGTCATCTCATTTCTTCAGTATTCTCACCCCTCGCCTACCCGCTTCCTGACACTCCCTGTTTTCTGTCACTCCTCATAACTTTCCTCCTATGTAACCCTCTGCACAACAGGGGCACCATATTGCTTCGCTTGGGGCGATATGATTATAAAATTTTTTAAAAAATGTGACGGTTAGACGATTTGTTCTTTTTTTTTTTTTTCATTTTACCTCAGGTAAGGCAATAATGCCACTAAGACGCCAGGATTACTAAGAGTGAAATAAAATGAGAATAGTTTAGTGAAATGCAAAACTCCCTGCACACATGATTCCATAATAATGATGAAGGCTTGTGCAGAACCAACCAAAATTTTCGGAAAAAGTCTTACAAAGTCTCCAAATGATTCTTCTCAAGTTGTGTAGTCAAAGTAATCCTTCTCCTAGACCGGTTGCTCAACAAGGTTAAAGAGGTCATTATACTCTACTATTTACTCCAGATCGGGCACCTCAACGTGGGGTAAAGTTTAAAAAGCTACTCTCGCTTGAACCTATTAAAACTGGGTAGTGAGTTCGATCCTCACAGGGTACCCCATACTTTCGGCATAGTGCCACATATAAGCGGCGCTTTGAATATCAGCTGCTATTTACCTCAGATCGAACTCACTATTCAGTCGTAACTCATCTAGCTTGCTAACAATTCAGTTAAGTGGCATACGTGATACACGCTTGGGCGATCATGTCTCGGAAGAGACATGACTGACTGGGCAAAAGATTATCTCGCAGTAGGTTGCCATTACTTTCTGCGGTAGACTGGTTGCCAGCCACGGCTGTAGAACCCAATTTATCCTGCCAATTAGCTCATAGCTGGAGTAAGAAGAAATGGATTATATCTTTATATTAAGTAGTAATTAGTGGGAGATCAGTTTATTACTTCACAACAATAGAAAAATTGAACTCCCTTTTATGCCTAGTAGAAGCTTTAATTGTTTCCAACTGTTATTCAGTTAAGTGCCATACGTGATACACGCTTTGGGCGATCATGTCTCGAAAGAGACATGACTGAATGGGCAGAAGATTATCCCGCATTAAGTTGCCATTGCTTTTTGCGGTAGACTGGCTGCCGACCAAGGCTATAGAACCCAATCTGTTTTGCCATTTAGCTCATAGCTGGATTGAGAAGAGATGAATTATATCATTATATTAATAAATAGTAATTACTGGGGGATCAGTTTATTACTTCATAGCAATAGAAAACCGATCCCTCACTTTATGCCTAGTAGAAGCTTTGTTTCCAGCTGTTATGTTGAGTCAGTCAGTTAAATGCTATACGTGATACACGCTTTGGGTGAGCGTGTCTTGAAAGAGACGTGAGTGAACGGGCAAAAGATTATCCCGCAGCAAGTTGCCATTGCTTCTTGCGGTAGACTGGCTGCCGACCAAGGCTAACCATTACAACGCGTCAAAGTACCCCAAACTCCCTTCGTATGTCTTGGTTGCATCCCGACACTATGTAAATGATCTTTCTATTTCTCTTAGTGTCCTAGTCAGCCTATTTCTGTCTGTCTATTCTTCTTGTCCCTAACAAGGCCACTTCTTGTCCGTGAATATGAAGTCATTCAATAGGCCTGTTTCTGGCGTGAAGGTGCCTCCAACTGTACCGTTTGTGATTCTATCTACGTAGGAGATATTTCGGATGGCTCTGCAGTATCACATTTCTAATTTTGGAAAAGGTGTACAGAAAAGTCATCCCTAATCTTTTATGTATATTAAAGCAGTCGGCCGTCGTCGAGATAATCGAGTCAATGCGAATGGTCTTTTCCTTCGTATGTGCTAGTTTTCTGTCTCATAGACCTATTGCCACCCAAGGTTTTAGAATCCAATCTATTATACTATTTACTACTGCAGAGAAAGTGTTGGATTGATAAATTGACTTCCACAAGAGTAATAGCATATAAGTGAATATAATGAATTAGACTTGTATTCGAACTCGGCTCTCCAATTCCTCAGTCTGATCTCGAATCTATTACACCGCCGTGCTTCCATATATGTATTTTTATATGTATATTTATCAATCAGTTAAGTGCCATATGTGATACACGCTTTGGGCGATCATGTCTTGAAAGAGACATGATTGAATGGGCAGAAGATTATCCCGCATTAAGTTGCCATTGCTTTTGCGGTAGACTGGCTGCCGACCAAGGCTATAGAACCCAATCTGTTTTGCCATTTAGCTCATAACTGGATTGAGAAGAGATGAATTATATCATTATATTAATAAATAGTAATTAGTGGGGGATCAGTTTATTACTTCATAGCAATAGAAAACCGATCCCTCACTTTATGCCCAGTAGAAGCTTTATTTCCAGCTATTATGTTGAGTCAGTCAGTTAAATGCTATACGTGATACACGCTTTGGGCAATCATGTCTCGAAAGAGACATGACTATGGGCAGAAGATTTCCCCGCAGTAGGTTGTCATTGGTTTCTGCGGTAGACTGGTTGCCAGCCAAGCCTATAGAAAATCTCTGTCCTATTATTTAACCAATAACTAGAGGGAAGAGATGGATTAATACCGTTCCCAAAGGTATTTGTGCGTAAGTGAATGCAAGGAATTCGAACTCGGTACCCCGACTTGTCGTTCCGAGTCGATATCTATTGCACCATAACGCACATCCGTCATGTATATTTATATATTACCAGAATATCAATCTGCGCCCCAGTTTTTTCCTATCTCACCTTTCCTTATTGAAACTATACTTTCCCAGGCCAACATACAGAAAAAATAAAAAAAAAACAAGTAAAACAATTACTTTCCATCATTTTAATATCTTATAACATAACATTATAATGCACATGAAAAAACGATGACCTATGACATTTTTTAAATGTTTAATAACTTCTGTTAATCTTATAAATAATTTATGAGTGTATATTTTAGGTTACCAAACATATTTTTGTTTACAGACACGTTATTTAAAATAAAATTTATTTCATCTAATTGCCTTGATAAAGTCCATCATAGGATAAGACTCGTAGGTGAGAAAAATATTTTTCCTCTTGTCTTTATTTAACCATGCACACTCATGTATATTCAGGGAGGTATTAATCTGTTTCTTTCCTCCAGTTATGGGTTAAATAACAGGACCTTGGTTTGCAACCAGTCTACCGCAGAAAGTAATGGCAGTCTAATATGGCATAATTTTCTACCCAGTCAGTCATGTGTTTTTCGACACATGATTAACCAACTGTGTATCACGCATGGCACTTAACTGACTGATTGAATGCAATAGTTGAACACAATTAAAGCTTCTACTGGGTATAAAATGGGGTATCAGTTTTCTATTGTTATGAAGTAATAAACTGATCCCCCACTAATTACTACTTACTAATATAATGATATAATCCATCTCTTCTCATTCCAGCTATGATCAAAACGGTAGGACAGACTGGGTTCTTTAGCCTTGGCTGGCATCCAGTTTACTGCAGAAAGTAATGGCAACCTACTGCGGGATAATCTGCCTAGTCAGTCACGTCTCTTTCGAGACATGATCGCTCAAAACGTGTATCACGTATGACACTTAATTGACTAACTGATATTCATGTTAATGTTAATAGCCTTCTTTTAATTTTTATGATCCTTAAGTTTCTAAGATTAGTTAAAAAGTAAAATCATTGTATTGGTACCTGCTATGTTTCACGTGACCAGTTCTTCAATCTTCTTCAGGTATAGTACCCGTATTGAATCATAGGCGTATCTTTTCCGGTGTTAAACAAAAAAGAATCGGGAACAACTTAATTAAAATGTTTGGAACAGTCATAACATTTTTTCTCTTTTTTTTTATTTATTTACAATGGAATCTATGAATTTTAAAATATATGTAAAGCCCCTCAAACTATATGGTGCAGCAATGGATGTACGCTGTATATGTATATGGATGTACGCTGTATATGTACATGGATATACGCTGTATATGTATATGGATGTACGCTGTATATGTATATGGATGTACGCTGTATATGTATATGGATATACGCTGTATATGTATATGGATGTACGCTGTATATGCATATAGATGTACGCTGTATATGTATATGGATGTACGCTGTATATGCATATGAATGTACGCTGTATATGTATTTGGATGTACGCTGTATATGCATATGGATGGATGCTGTATATGTATATGGATGTACGCTGTATATGTATATGGATGTACGCTGTATATGCATATAGATGTACGCTGTATATGTATATGGATGTACGCTGTATATGCATATGAATGTACGCTGTATATGTATTTGGATGTACGCTGTATATGCATATGGATGGATGCTGTATATGTATATGGATGTACGCTGTATATGTATATGGATGTACGCTGTATATGCATATGGATGTACGCTGTATATGTATATGGATGTACGCTGTATATGCATATGGATGTACGCTGTATATGTATATGGATGTACGCTGTATATGTATATGGATGTACGCTGTATATGCATATGGATATACGCTGTATATGTATATGGATGTACGCTGTATATGTATATGGATGTACGCTGTATATGTATATGGATATACGCTGTATATGTATATGGATGTACGCTGTATATGTATATGGATATACGCTGTATATGTATATGGATGTACGCTGTATATGTATATGTACGCTGTGGATGCCATCAGAATGGTAAGGATAATTAATTTCCGCGCTCACTGAGAAGAGCAACCCTCATCTCCTAGGCAAGAACCGACCATTACTCGACTGATACCAGAAAAGGATACATCACTATTCATATTCTCTACGTCTGATTTCTAGATTTAGCCAATTCTTTTACAAGCGGAAGACTGGACCTGCGGCCATATTGAATTTCGGTTCGACCGTCTCCGATTTACTTTTTCTAAGTTTAGAACACCCGCACACGTGCCCAACACTCTCACTCACTCACACATATACACCCCTACCCCACATTCCCATGTCTCGAAAACTATCCGTTCTATACTGTTGGAATTGAAAGGACGTTCATTGCTTTTTAATTTCTTGTAGTTAACCATTTTTTTTTTACTGAGAGTCTACATTTCCTTTTGAAATGTCGACATTTAATGAATGTTTTTTTTTTATCTTTATCGACCGATATTTTTAATATGTCTGTCTTTTTATATATTTTAAATTCCCAGTTTAACTATTGATTTTTCTGTCCCGTCGTTAGACATGAAATTTCGCCTCCTTCACACATTCCATTCCTTTTTTCTTTCTTCAGTTCTGTCTTTCATTAATTTTTCACCTTCATCTTACCATTAATTCATATTTGTCCACTTCTTTCTATTTTCCATTTCACTTTCTTTTCTTTTTTATTTTAGTCGACATTACTTTCTTATTTTTTGTTTTGTTTTCTTCCTTTTTTCGTGTTTCCTTTTAATTTCATTCAGTTTTATTTGTTGTCTTCATTCATTCACTCATTGATTTTTTTCTTTCTCAAATATGAACCTGATTTCTTCAAAATTCATTACGCTTTATATTTTCCTTCCCTATTACTTTTTATTGCATTTCTTTCTTTCTCTTTTTAATAACATTCTTTCATGTTTCTTTTATGTAATAACCATGTTTTCTTTCTTTCCTAAAAACTATACATTTTTCTTTCTTTCTTTCTAAACATACTTTTTCTTTTTTCTACTTTAATAGACATTCTTTCTTTCTTTCTTTCTTTCTATTTAATAACCATGTTTTCTTTCTTTCCTAATTACCATGCTTTTTCTTTCTTTCTTTCTTTCTTTCTTTCTTTCTTTCTTTTAATAACCATGTTTTCTTTTTTTCCTAATTACCATGCTTTCTTACTTTCTTTTTCTTTCTTTCTTTTTCTTTCTTTCTTTTTTAATAACCGTGTTTTTTCTTCCCTAATTACCATGCTTTTTTCTTTCTTTCTGTCCTGTTTTCTTTCTTTCTTTCTTTCTTTTTCTTTCTTTGTTTTTAATTAACCATGTTTTTTTTACCTAATTACCATGTTTTCTTTCTTTCTTTCTTTGTTTTTTAATAACCATGTTTTCTTTTTTCCCTAATTACCATGATTTCTTTCTTTCTTTCTTTTTTCATAACAATGTTTTCTTTCTTCCCTAATTACCATGCTTTCTTTCTTTCTTTCTAAGCAGACTTTTTCTTTTTTCTGCTCTAATAGTCATTCTTTCTTTCTTTCTTTCATTCATTCTTTCTTTCTTTCTTTTTTAATAACCATGCATTCTTTCTTTCTTTCTTTCTTTCTTTCTTAATAACATTCGTTCTTTCCTAATAACTATGCATTTTCCTTCCTTCTTTCTTTCTTTCTTTCTTTCTTTTTTCTAAGCATACTTTTTCTTTGTTTTGTTTAATAGATATTATTTCTTTCTTTCTTTTTCTTTCTTTTTTAATGACCATGTTTTCTTTCTTCCCTAATTACCATACTTTCTTTCTTTTTCTTTATTCTTTTTTAATATTCGTTCTTTCTTACATTCTTTCTTTCATTTTTAATAACCATGCTTTCCTTTGAATAACCATATTTCCTTTCTTTCCTAAAAAAACACATTCTTTCTTTCTTTCTTTCTTTCTTTCTTTCTTTCCATTGTTTCTTTCTTTTTAATAAAATTCCTTCTTTCTTTCCTATATTATTTCTTTCTTTCATACTTTCTTTCTTTTCCAATGACAATGCTTTTTCTTTCATTTATTCTTTCCTTTTTTATCTTTCTTAATAACCTTGCTTTCTTTCATTCTGTCTTTTACTTTTCAACTTCTTTCAGTCATTCTTTTTTTCTTCTCTTAATTCATCGAAGCTTTATTTTTGCTTAACTTTTCTTTCGTATTTTCATAAACAATACTTAAGCTTTTTTTTCCTTTTAAGATATTTCAGCATTAATTTATTTCTTTAAATTTCCTTTGTTGTTACGATTTCAAATTTGTCCATCAACATTTACCATTCCTTCTTTTTTCACTTCCTTACATACTATTTATTCAAATTTTGTTTCTTACTATTCTTGTTACAGCAACCATTGATTAAGCCGATTATCTAATTTAAATTTTCCCATCGAAATTTTATAACTCCTTTTCCTCGTTACATGACTTTATATATCGCTATGACGGTTCCCTATTTGTGTCTTTTTTCTTGGATTCCGCTATGACGGTTCCCTATTTGTGTCTTTTTTCTTGGATTCCAGACTGGCAACTGGGTCCCACCCATTCACAGTCAGGTTAGCCAAATGCAGACGACAATTCTACTCCTGCAGCTTCTTCTCTCGCACTTCCCGCCTGTGGAACTCTCTCCCGTATTCTTGCTTTCCTGACGGCTACAACCTCCAGAAATTTAAATGCAAAGTCAATACTCATCTACTAACCACTGGACTCTAGCTCTCTCTCCTCCCCTGTATAACCTTCCCTTTCTCTCCACCTATCTATCTGTCATCGCACCTGCTTTCTATTGTTCCTTTCTAACTAGTTTGTACTCCTCACTCTTTTCTAATTAATCTTTTTACATTTATGTAACCCCCTGCACATCAGTGGCGTTTCCGCCTTGCTCGGGGTGAAATGATTAAAAAAAAAATTCCTTCCTTCATCAATGAGATGTATCAAGTGCTACTTCGTCTGTGACTGTATCCAAAAAAGTAAAATGGCGGAAAGAAACATTACGCCACTACCACCCACGTTACTAATCAAGATTAAACATTCTTCTGAAAACACCCACTAAAGAACGAGTCTTCTTGATGTACATGCAGAATCTCGTGTGAACGGGACCAAGGACCACAATTTGATTCTGTTGAAAAACCTATACCTGTCTACGTTTTTGACTTGTGTGGAGCATACGAATGTCTACAGTATAACAACTATGTCTGTCTAATTTTTTGACTCTCGTTTGAACAGGACCATTCTCCCCGTTTTTTGATTCTTTGTAACACCTACGTCTGTCTAATTTTTTGACGCTTGTTTGAACGGGACTCCTTTTCCTGTTTTTTGATTTTATTGTAACACCTACGTCTGTCTAATTTTTTGACTCTCGTTTGAACGGGACAATTTTCCCCGTTTATTTTATTCTTTTGTAACACCTACGTCTGTGTAATTTTTTTACTCTCGTTTGAACGGGAATAATGTCTACATTTTTTATTTTATTGTTATGTGGTGAGCAAAAGCAATGGACCGGATGTTAGCGCTTTCACGACCAAAAAGCAAATGACCAAAAGTCGTCCGTGCGCCGCCGCAGATGTTCCGGTTGAAAACTAAAAATTAATTAAATATTAAATTTCCTACTCGAATTTTATTTATCAGCAAATGGGAAGCCCAGAATCAAATACAAGTGTGAAATCCCGAGGGATCTGCTGTGATCCAAAATGAAGATATAAAAAGCGGATATAGAAAGCATCGACAGGCAGACCGATTCGAGGAGAAGAGAGTAAATAGTATCTCCCTTGACCGAAGTCAAGTGGCTTACTACGCTCGCCTCCCTTACCTCTTTCCTTCTTCCCTGCCTCAAAAACTACTTACTGACCCAAGGAGCGAATACATCAAAGACATTCCTTACTTACACGCTCACAAATTCCTAAGCATTAATTCTCTTTCAGCATTTTGTTGCCATGAACATTTTAACCTCCGTTAGACCTATACTTCAAATATTATTTCAATTGTAAAAGCATTAATTGATATGTGTATATATAAAATGTTATTTTTCTACTCAAATTGCCTTTCTTGATTTGTAATCATTTTCTAACTATCTACAACAAGGCCAAATTCCGTTAATCTTCAACAATATACAACTACCCTTCACTAGAACGGATTCTCCACTACTAACAGAAAAACATTAATTGATATGTGTATATATAAAATGTTATTTTTCTACTCAAATTGTCTTTCTTGATTTGTAATCATTTTATGACTTATAGTGGCCTATCTACAACAAGGCCAAATTCCGTCAACTTGCAACATTATACAACTACCCCAGTACAAACGGAAAAGAATAGATACCCCCACTATAGTTATACCCACTTTTGTCTACTTTTTTAACTCTCATGTGAACCGGACCCATATTTAGCATTTTCTTGGAATTTAATCCGGATATATGTTTAATTTTTGTATCTTGTGTACACTGAACGTCTGTTTAGTCTTTTTAATACATCATAATTCACTCTGATATAAATCTAATAAAACATGAAATGACTGAACGAGCGTCGACATGTTATTAATTTAACGAAATCGTTCTTTTTCACCATATTCTATCCTTCCTTTTTTTTTTCTTTTAATCTGGTTTTCTTGCATTGCGTGGCTTAATGGTTAGTGAGGCCAATCTGGTTGAGCATTACTGATAACTAGCGAAATCGATCCTCACTAGGTGTGCCATACTAAATCCAAATAACAAGACTAAAATTCATCCATTCAATGTTCTCCTTTTTATTCTTTGAGTTCTTCAGTGTTTTTTTCTTTTTGTATTTCTTTCTTTTTTCCTTCTTTCTTTGCAATCTATGCAATCGATCTTTACATTCGTTCACTCATTCTTTTTTTTTTCTTACTTTGCTGTTACGTCTTTCCAACGTTGACTTGATTTGTTTATTTGTTCCTTTCTTTCTTTCTGTTTGTTTTTACAAAATCTGCAATTTTTCCTTCTTTCATTCTTTCTTTCGTTTTACTTTTATTAATTCGTTGTCTATCTAATCGATCTTTGCATTATTTCTTCTTTTCCTTCCTTCCTTCCTTCCTTCCTTCCTTCCTTCCTTCCTTCCTTCCTTCCTTCCTCAGAATGTTCAGTCAAGGTACTATTCTCCTTTCTTCTTTCTTCGCGCCTTCCTTCCTTCCTTTCTTCCTTCCTTCCTTTATCCCTTGCTTTATTCTTTCCTTCCTTACTTCCTTCCCCTGGATGTTCAGTCAACGTACTATTCTCCTTCCTTCCTTCCTTCCTTCCTTCCTTCCTTCCTTCCTTCCTTCCTTCCCCTGGATGTTCAGTCAACGTACTATTCTCCTTCCTTCCTTCCTTCCTTCCCCTGGATGTTCAGTCAACGTACTATTCTCCTTCCTTCCTTCCTTCCTTCCTTCCTCAGGATGTTCAGTCAAACGTACTATTCCTTCCTTCCTTCCTTCCTTCCTTCCTTCCTTCCTTCCTTCCTTTATTCCTTCCTTCCTTACTTCCTTCCCCAGGATGTTCAGTCAACGTACTATTCTCCTTCCTTCCTTCCTTCCTTCCTTCCTTCCTTCCTTCCCCTGGATGTTCAGTCAACGTACTATTCTCCTTCCTTCCTTCCTTCCTTCCTCAGGATGTTCAGTCAAACGTACTATTCTCCTTCCTTCCTTCCTTCCTTCCTTCCTTCCTTCCTTTATTCCTTCCTTCCTTACTTCCTTCCCCAGGATGTTCAGTCAACGTACTATTCTCCTTCCTTCCTTCCTTCCCCTGGATGTTCAGTCAACGTACTATTCTCCTTCCTTCCTTCCTTCCTTCCTTCCTTCCTTCCTTCCTTAGGATGTTCAGTCAACGTACTATTCTCCTTCCTTCCTTCCTTCCTTTATTCTTTTCTTCCTTACTTCCTTCCCCAGGATGTTCCCAGTCAAACGTACTATTCTCCTTCCTTCCTTCCTTCCTCAGGATGTTCAGTCAACGTGCTATTCTTCTCCCTTCATTCCTTCCTCCCTTCCTGTGCTAATCCTTCTTTTTCCCTTTCTCCTTCTCTTTTTTACTCTTTTGTTAGTGAAGACTCACTCCAGCTTCATACCAAACACTTCACTGCCCCAAGGATCAACATTCAAACCTCTTTAATTTTCGACGCATGCACGAGAGTCTCCGATGAAGCAATGTTTACGCCGCTTGTTAGACAACAGCGGCCGGTGTAACACGATATAATCACCATTGGAATAATTACCGAGACTCGTCCCAGAATCACGAAGAGTGTCTATTATTACACCTCAAACTTAACCCAAATCAAGAAAATAAATACATAAAAAAAAAAAAATCACTTCGTGCATTATTATTTAGCAAAACTTAGGGGAGAGCAGTGCTTTAGCCCTGTGAGGATTTGGCCTACGATGTGGCCCCAGCGTAACCTCAACCCTTTTTTTTTCTATCGTTTTGCGTCTGTTTTGGGATCTTGTGCGCATGCGTGCCTTACCTCGCATTCGTTTTCCGTTCCTTTCCTACTTTGGCGCCGAGTCGATATAGGTTTTCTTTTTCGACTGTTTGTCGTCATGGAGCAGGTTTGTTGAATTAGATGTTCAAGTGTGGGTGTCGCATAGGATTTATGTTATAACAAAAAAAAAATGGTAGTGAATACTACAGAGGCATTAAGAACTGTGGCAGCTGCTTTTGTATAGTATCGTTAGCGCACTCTCATTGACAAAGACCATGTTTTCCCAGCATGCGTTTGTGATATTTGTCCAGAAAGTAACCAGCCATTTTATGTTAACGAAACATTAATCTAACAAAAGCAATGGCGTCTTTGTCTGGATCAAAGTTCTCCAATTTTTACTACACATATCCTAACACTCTGCAAATTCCTCTTTTTTTGTTGCAGGGGATATCGACTCGGAACGAGACATCGGGGTGCCGAGTTCAATTTAGGAAGAGTATTATTCCGTCTCTTCCTTCGAGTTATGGGTTAAATAATAGGTTTAGGTTCTATAGCACTGGCTGGAAACCAGTCTCCGCAGAAAGCAATAATAATCTTCTGCCCTGTCAGTCATGTCTCTTTTGAGACATGATCGCCCAAAGCTTGTATCACGTATGGCACTTAACTGACTGACTGAACATAATAGATGGAAGCAATTAAAGCTTCTACTGGGTATAAAGTGGGGGACCGTGTTTTTTATTGTTATGAAGTAATAAACTGATCCCCCATACTTATTAATATAAAGATATAATCCATCTCTTCTCACTTCAGCTATGAATTAAATGGCAGAATTGATTGGATTCTATAGTCATGGCTGGCAACCAGTCTACTGCAAAAAGCAATGTAAATCTACTGCGGGATAATCTTCTGCTCAGTTAGTCATGTCTCTTTCAAAACATGATCGCCAAAAAGCGTGTATGACACTTAACTGACTGATTTAGGATCACACTCATTGCATATTTCTTCTTCTTCTAAGCACTGTGTCCCTTCAAAATGTTGGCGTTCATGGTTCTCCATACTCTCTTGTCCTCTGTAGCTCTTAATAAATGTCGTCTTTTTGTCACCTCTTCTAACCTCTGTCCTGCCACCCATTCAATCAATATCTCTAGCTAAGTTATGACATTTTTTTCTCTATCTTACTTATCTTGAGTCTGTCTTGGGATTATCAAATTGTCCAGACCATCTTTCCTCTTTATGTACCCTGGAAATTTCAGGTGGTAGTATGAAGGTAAGAGGAGGTCAAGAAATATCCTTTTGTCAGCCTATTCGAAAAAAAAAACAGCAAAGATTTAGTAGAGGCTGTTCAAATGGAAAATTTTCCTTCTACTTCTTCTTCTATGTGCCCTGTCCTTTCAGGACGTAGGCGATCATGGCTTTCCATGTCTCCCTATCTCTGGTGGCTCTTTGCACGCTTTCTCCTGTTACACCACCAAAACCCCGCTCTGTCATCCACTAGCTTAAGCCCATAAATCTAGAATATAAATGTATAGAAACTAGCATGGCCACAAAATGAGTGAACAGTTTATATATTGATTATAATATAGAATTGATCCCCCATTTTATACCCACACTTTCTTATAAACAGTTGGCATATATATTCTTCTTCTTTGTGCCCTATCTTCTCAGGACGTAGGTGATCATGGCTTTCCACGTTTCCATATCCCTGGTGGCTCTGAATATGTTTTCTCCTGTTACTCCACGCAACCCCCATTCCGTCGTCCACCTGATCCGGCCCTTCAAATATATTATCGGCTGCCTTCCTCTGTCGTTTTTTCCTTCTATCTGGCCTGTCAGTATCAGGTTCTCTAAGCCCTCCTTCCTCATTGCATGATCCAGGAACTTTAGTTGTATCTTCCTGATGCTAACTATCAGTTTTCTTTTCGATGCCATTCTTTCCAAAACCTCATCTTTGCTCACATGTTCGGTCCATGATATACGCAGCATCCTTCTGTAAAACCACTGCTTCAATTTTTTTTTTTTTGCCATCTTCGATGATATTGTCCAGCATTCACTGCCGTATTGAAGAACTGACATCACATTTGTTTCTAGGGCAATTTTCCTGTGTCATAGTTCTTCACACAGCTTCTGGAACGCGTCATTCGCTATGCCAATTCGCCTTCGGATCTCTGTGTCACACTTTCCATCTCCTGTTAGAACACTTCCTAGGTATTTAAATTTTTGTACTTGCTTGATTCTAGTATTCCCCACCTGTATTTGGCATTTTGGGTTATTCTTTTCACCAATCTTATACAAAGTGTATTATTCGTCCCAGTGTACGACTAATGAATTTTGACCCTCAGAAATGTTTTGATGTAAATAACAAAACATCACTATTTTAGTTGTTCAGGCCAGACAGTTAAGTGCCATACGTGATACACAATTCGGCGATCATGTCTCTTCCGAGACATGAGTAACTCCCAGAAGATATTCCCGCAGTAGGTTGCCATTACTTTCTGCGGTAGACTGATTGCCAGCCATGCCTATAGAACCCAATCTATCCTGCCATTTAGCTCATAGCTGAAGTAAGAAGATATGGATTATATCATTATATTAATAAGTAGTATGGGAATCAGTTTATTACTTCGTAACAGTAGAACACCTATCCCCCACTTTATGCCCAGTAGAAGTTTTAATTTTTTCCAACTATTATGTTCAGTCAGTCAGTTAAGTGCCATGCATGATACACGCTTGGGCGATCATGTCTCGAAAGAGAGATGACTGACTCCCAGAAGATAATACCGCAGTAGGTTGCCATTGCTTTCTGCGGTAGACCGGTTGCCAACCAAGGCTATAGAGCTTAATATCTCCTGCTATTCAACCCATAGCTGGAGAGAGAACAGGCAGATTAATACATTTCTCGAGGGTATTTGCGCGTGAGTGAATGCAACGAAATCAACTGTAATTCGAACTCAGCTCTCCGATTTCTCGTTCCGAGATGATACCCACTGTACCACAACACACTGCAAAGGGTACATGGTAAAAAAAACTCGTTCCGTTGTGCCTTCCTCTCTCAGGATTGACCCAACCATTGAAAGGGCAAGAGAAGGATGTGAATACAAGTGTAGTGACTTATATCAGATATTTTTTCAGTGATGTTATCTTGTACAAGGCCCAGGAGCCACTCAAGGTAGTGTGTTATAGAATAAGAAGCTCAGTTGAAAGTAGACGAAGTAGAAGATAACGGTTAACCCTAAATTTGAACAGGTTAAGATTGGAGTGATCGGGAAAGCACCTTGATACGTGATACACGCTTGGGCGATCATGTCTCGAAAGTGTCATGACTAACTGAGCAGAAGATTATCCCGCAGTAGGTTGCCATTGCTTTCTGCGGTAGGCTGGTTGCCGATTAAGGCTATAGAACCCAATCTGTCCTGTTATTTAACCCATAACTGGAAGGAATAGACGGATTAATAACTTTCCCAAGGGTATTTGCACGTAAGTGAATGCAATGAATTCAGCTGGAATTCGAACTCGGCTCCCCGATTTCTCGTTCCGAGCCGATATCCACTGCACCACAACGCATCCTCTCTCTCTCTCTCTCTCTCTCTCTCTCTCTCTCTTTCATACACAGACACACACACACACACACATACAATTCCTAATTGGTATTAGAGTATTAGCATTCTCTAGGTTTTATTTCTAGATATAGACGATTCTTTCACAAGCGAAAGACTTCTATGCGCTATGTCATAGCCCTCCACATCTTCCTATTCCTTGTAGCTCTTAACATTCTTTCTCTTATTGCTCCTCCCAAACCCTACTTGCCATCAATTTCCTCAGACCCATCAAGTATGCTACGCGTTGGTTTCTCATGTCTCTCTTTCCTCTATCTGCCCTGTGAGTATCAGATTCTACTAGCCTTCTCTCCTTATTATATGTCCCAGAAACTTAAGCTGTCTTTATGTTAAGTATCAGTTTTCTTTTCGTTTTCATCCTCTCCAAAACCTCACATGTTCAGTCCATGATATCCTCACCATCCTTCTGTAGAATTACATTTCAGTTGCTTCGAGTCTTTCCTTCATCGTTGATGAAATTGCCCAGCATTCACCGCCATATTGAAGGACAGACATTGGATAACAATCCAGTATTTTCTTTGTTTCCAGCGAAATTTTCCTGTCTCCGATTACTCTGCTTAGTTTTTGGAAAGCGTTCCTGGCCATTCCAACACGTCTTCGGATCTCAGTGTCACACTTTCCGTCCTCTAGAACACTTCCCAGGTATTTAAATTTTCGTTTGATTTTAGTACCTCCGGCCTGTAGTTGGAATTTTGGAAATGTGGATGGCAGAACGGAGGTTGCGTGGTGTAACAGGAGAAAGCGTGAGCCACCAGTGATAGGGAGACTTTGAAAGCCATGATCACATAGAAGAAGAAGTGACCAATGACACGGTATGAACGTTCTTATATGCAACATACTCCAAAGGAGAACCAGTGATAAGTTTCTGCTTGGCGGCTCGACTCCAGCCACTTCCCCACCGACGGGATGTTGCTTCCCTCTGTTTGTTTTATAAATACTTTCATGGTTTCTTCTCCAACGAACTTAAGTCACTGGTGCCCCTGCAACAGGTGTTTACTCGTGCAACCAGACTGGCAACTGGGTCTCACCCATTCACAGTTAGATCAACCAAATGCAGACGAAAATTCTATTCCTGCAGCTTTTTTCTAGCTCTTTCCATCTATGGAACTCCCTTCCATATTCTTGCTTTCCTGAAAGCTACGACCTGCAGGAATTTAAATGCAATGTCAATACTCATCTCTTAACCACTTGACTCTAGTTCTTTCTACACAACCCTGTATATCCTTTCCTTTCTCTCCCCCTTTGTAACTGTCATCACACCTGTATTCCCGTCCTTCTCTTGCTCCTTTCTCTGACGCCTCCTGTAATTGGTTCATCTTCCTCTTTACTCTCCTGATGGCTACAACCTCCAGGAATTTAAATGCAATGTCAATACCCATCATTTAACTACTTGACGCCAGTTCTTTCTACATCACCCTCTATATCATTTCCTTTCTCTCCACCTTTGCAGCTGTCATCACACCTGTATTCCCGTCCTTCTCTTGCTCCTTTCTAACTGGTTCGTCTTTCTCTTCACTATTCTCCTATCTAATCTTTTTACTCTTATGCAGCCCGCTAATCTTTTTTCTCTTATGTAGCCTCCTGCACATCAGTGGCGTTACCGCCTTGCTCGGGTTGATACGATTAAAAAAAAAAAATACATGTCGTTCCCGCTACACAAAAATTAGATTTAATTTGAGTTAAACCTGCTATTTTTTTTTTCAGTCAATCAAACAAGGCAAATACCACTGTCTGAACAACAAACAACTCGACAAAGTATCTGTATAAATTTTTGTTTCTTTTAACAGCGGTCTTATCTCCTTTTGAGAGGATGATCCGAAAATAATGCCTCATATTTATTTTCACTGAATCGACAATAGATAGACAATGGTATTCAGCTACTGAATGAACTTAGCTCACTGGTGCCTCCTATATATAAATTTACTCGAGCCACAAGATTAGCAACTAGGTCCCACCCTTTTACTGTGAAACCAATAGATTGTAAACGCAAATTCTACCCCATCAGCTTCTTTTCTCGTACTTTCCGCCTGTCGGAATTCCCTTCCATTTACTTGCTTTCCCGACAGCTACAATTTCCAAGAATTAAATGTAAAGTCAATAGTCATCTTCTATCTCACTAACCTGCATCCTCTCTCTCATGCTCCTTTCTCCGTCCACTCCACTCCACTCTCATCAGTATTCTCATCCTTCTCTTAACCACTTCCTGACACCCCTATAACCTGTCACTCTTTCTCATAACTTTCCTCCAAAACAGTGGCGATAAAATGCCTTGCTTGAGGTGATATGAGTATAAATAAAAACAAAACTAAACATTTTTTCACATCTCCACTACCAATGACAATGCATTTTTTTTTTAAAATCATATCACCCCAAGCGAGGCGGTAACGCCACTGATGTGCAGGGGGCTACATAAGAGTGAGAAGATTAGAAAAGAGAAAACCGGAAACCACATCCTAAACAGGAAACAAGGGATGAGCCTCTTCACCTGTACAATAGATGTGGGTGGAGTGTGAACCGGACGATTTTTGCTAATATAATGGTAACATGGACTATGAGAAACAGCTCTCTCCGATAGCCGATAGTGAAACGCATACCCCACCAATTCACTGTGCTTACATTTTCTATTTCGTCTCCGGAACCGTCCGTCTTGTTTCCATGACTGTAAATGCGTGCGATTTTGCGATCAAAAACACACTTGCTCTCCGAACGCGTTTTTTTTTTTGTTTGTTTTTGTTTTTTTTTACGTAAAACATTAAATCACCCAAACTGCCGCTCGGCTTTTATACCATACAAGTAAAGAAGATTTAAAAAAAAAACGTTTCACTCCCAACAAAGTGATAATATCATCAATATACAAGAGGGGAGAGAGGATGAAAAATTTTTATCGAGGAGAAAGGACAATAAAAAAGCATAATGTACGAAGATAGAGAATGGTCATGACTGTTGCATTTAAAACTTTGGTGCTTGACAGGGAAAAATAAACCATAAGGGATTTCGAGAGGCGAGAATTGCAATAAAAGAAACCCTTAAAATTGAACATCTAGCTATTTCAAAACTATGTATGTATGTATGTATGTATGTATCTATCTATCTATCTCTGTTTCCGTCTGTTCATATCTATCTATCTATCTATCTATCTATCTATCTATCTATCTATCTATCTATCTATCTGTTTCAGTCGACGTCATGGCTATATGTGCGTGTGTGTGCTTGGTAGCGCATCTTGACAGATATAATACATATCTTTTTTTGTAACCCTTCTACCGAATGAAAGAAGACGAAAGAAAAAAAATAAATTGTGAAGATCGTATTATAAATATGCCGAAAAATGTTCCGGTCATAAGCTAAAGTCGATGGGTGCTGATAGAGGCGTAACAAAAAACAAAACAAAAAGGAAATAAATATTAATTAAATAATAAGTAAAAAAAAACAAAAAACGATCCATCACTTCGAACTCTATAAATCAAATCATGGCAGCAAACGAGGTATTTTCATCTCCATTTCTATCCCAAACTTCTTTTCTTTTTCCAGTTTCATCTCAGTTATTCGTTTCTTTCATTTTCTTTGTCTTCTTTTTTTCCTTGTCTTTTTTTTGTTTTGTCTTTACCTTCTCTCTCTCTCTCTCTCTTTCTTTATTTCCCGTCTTTCCCATCGTCTACTGCTTCGTCTTCTTTCTTGGCTTTTTTATTTTTCATTAATGATGAAAATTTTAATTTCATTTGATATTTTCTTTTTTTCCTTCAAATTCTTCTACTTCGTCGTCTTTCATTTTCAACTTTGCTTTTCTTTTGTTCATTTTGCACTTGATTTGTCTGTTTGTTCGTTTCAAATTTTCGTTTGTTTCTTATTTATATATATATATATATATATATATATATATATATATTAAAAAGGATTAATTCAAAGATGTTGAATGGCCATTTCGATATGAAGATCCCCACGGGGGACGACACATCACCTCAGCAACAGAAAAAACCTTTCAGAAACTGGAGAAAAATTAGTCTACTTTTCCTTTTTAAATAGATTGCAAAGAAATTAAAAAATAAATAATAAAATAAAATAAAATAAAATTAAAATAAAAATAAAGGGAAAGAAAAAGAAAAAGAAAACGAAAAAGAAAAAGAAAAAGATAGAATAAAATCAAATAAATAAGAAAAGAAAAAAAAATTGACATCGTCTGGGTTCGCAAAAAAAAGGGAGAATGTAACTAAAAATTAACAGACAGCCGTGTTAAATCGACGCAAGTTTAAGCAACACGGAAAAAAGGTAGAAAGAGAGATAAAAGAAGGAAGGGAGGGAAAAAGAAAGAAACTAAAGAAAAATTTTTTTTTTAAATATTACAGACGCTGGACAAATTCAAAAACCTAATTTCCCCAAAACGTTGAAGTATTAGAAAAAGGCCTTTACTTAAAAAGACATAATTATTAATAAAAGGGAATAAAAAGATATAGGATTTAAAATAAAATTATTTTTAAAAAAATTAGGTCATTTGAAATTAAACTAAATAAAGACAACACTAGTTAAAAAAAAAAAAAATTACCGGACCTATATTGGCATGTCCGCGGGCTCTTTATTATAAAGCCTCTGTTTGAAAGAGCCCGCGGACATGCCAATATAGGTCCGGTAATTGTCCTTGTTATTAGATGGAGAAATGCGGGCTTCATAAATTACATGGGTGGATTTACATTTGCCTTGCACCGGGCAGGCATCCACCGAATAACAATTGCATTTGTCGACAATTCCGGATTTAGCTTCCGTATTATTTAGGTTCATTAAAATTTGTTTATTGTGGGAATTAATTATATTATCTATATTTGAGGTGCAAGAATAACTAATTTTTAGGGTGAATCTATTAAAAATTTTATTTAAAGGATTGTTATTATTATTAAAATGTTTATCGATTAATCTGAGAAAATCGGGCTCTTTCAAACAGAGG
This sequence comes from Ascarosepion bandense, assembly GCA_037127315.1. Lineage (NCBI taxonomy): Eukaryota > Metazoa > Mollusca > Cephalopoda > Sepiida > Sepiidae > Ascarosepion > Ascarosepion bandense. Next base: position 278,991 of record JBBBDQ010002112.1, read on the forward strand.
CTTTATAATCACAGGTACTCGTTTTCGAACCCTAAACAGAGATTCCAGACGGCACTATCACGTAGGTTCTGGGAAATGAAGGAGTCAGGGCAGGACCCTATAATCAACTGAAAATTAATAGGCTCAGCTTGTACTCCTAAAAGTTTTCGTGATAGATGTCGTCTGTGTTTATTGGAGAAGATTCTGATTTTGAAGTATCCTCATCAGGACTTACTTTTGAACTTTAGGAGGGAATTTATAAACAAGTGCCGCCATAGGGCGGATTTTAAAATTTAACTTCTAATTTTTAATTTTTAAATTCTAAATTTTTCTATAATTTTTTTAATATTTAAAAAAAAAATTTTAATTTTAATTTTTTTTTTTATGTATATGTGTATGTTTGTGTGTGGATGTGCATATTTGTATATATATGTATATATATGTATATATGTATTTATGTATGTGGGCTATATGTAAATTTGAAAAAATTTTTTTAGCTATTTAAATGCTCCTTTTCATAATATTCATTAATATGTATGTGTGTGAGTGCATATGGAATATGTATATATATATATATATGTGTGTGTGCGTGTGTGTGTGTGGGTGTGTATATGTGTGCATGTATGTGTACACATGTATATTATGTGTATATGAATTTTTTGTATATAGGTGTGTACACACATATATATATGTGTGTATGCGCATGTATATGTATATAAGTGTGTAATAAATTGAATGTATGTGTGTGTATGTGTATGTATATATGTATTCTTATTCGTAGAATTGTGTGTGTATATATATGTATGTATGTGTGTACTTCTATAGGTATGTATATAATAATTGTAATTAATTTTTTTTTTTTACCTAGTGTTGTCTTTATTTAGTTTAATTTCAAATGACCTAATTTTTTTAAAAATAATTTTATTTTAAATCCTATATCTTTTTATTCCCTTTTATTAATAATTATGTCTTTTTAAGTAAAGGCCTTTTTCTAATACTTCAACGTTTTGGGGAAATTAGGTTTTTGAATTTGTCCAGCGTCTGTAATATTTAAAAAAAATTTTTTTCTTTAGTTTCTTTCTTTTTCCCTCCCTTCCTTCTTTTATCTCTCTTACCACCTTTTTTCCGTGTTGCTTAAACTTGCGTCGATTTAACACGGCTGTCTGTTAATTTTTAGTTACATTCTCCCTTGTTTTTGCGAACCCAGACGATGTCAATTTTTTTTTTCTTTTTTTTCTTTTTTTTTCTTTTCTTATTTATTTGATTTTATTCTATCTTTTTCTTTTTCTTTACCTTTATTTTAATTTTAATTTTATTTTATTTTATTTTATTATTTATTTTTTAATTTCTTTGCAATCTATTTAAAAAGGAAAAGTAGACTAATTTTTCTCCAGTTTCTGATAGGTTTTTTCTGTTGCTGAGGTGATGTGTCGTCCCCCGTGGGGATCTTCATATCGAAATGGCCATTCAACATCTTTGAATTAATCCTTTTTTAATATATATTTGCTCTGTAATATTTTATTACATGGAGCTCTCTTCCTGTATCATTTTTTAATATTAAAATAAATTTTTAATATTAATTAGGATCGGGTTTTTTGGAATTTACCTTCCTGTTTTTTTCCCTTGGATTGAAGTATCTGAATTAAAATATATATATACATATATATATATATATATATATATATATATATTGATTGATTGATTGATTGATTGTTTAATACTTAGTTTTTGGTCATAATAGGGTTAGCCCAGTACACATTTATATTAAAAAGTGTTCTATACAATTATATTGTAGAACTTTTGAATATTTTTCATTTATAAACGAGTTATTTCGCTACCCTGGTTTCTACCATGAGTGGTGTTTTTTTAGGCGATTTTTAATAATATTACTAAAAATCGCCTGAAGACACCACTCATGGTAGAAACCTGGGTATCGAAATAACTCGTTTATAAATGGAATATATATATATATATATATATATATATATATATAGATTCATTTGTAAACGAGTTATTACGCGAACTAGGTTTCTACCAAGTAGTGTCTTCAGGCGATTTACAATAACTAATTTTACAGTTTTTTAGAAGAACGCTCACGAAACGGGAATTTTTTGAACGCTTACGTAATGGAGAACTTTTGAACGCGCATTTTTTAAAATTAAAAGAATTTATAACGTTTTCATCCATGGTTGTATGAACCTAATAGATATTTTATGATACGCTTACACTTAGTCATATATATATATATATATATATATATATATATATATATATATATTGTCATCCGCAGACATATCTGTTTCGCCGTATCACAGCTCATCAGTACGGTTAGACTCCGATTGCTTTTTTACCCAGGATTGAAACCTGACCGAAACGGCGTTAGTCGGCGACTCTACACCTGGGCTATGGACGTTCGGTGGAAGTAGGCAGACTTTTTAGCACATATCATTATACGCGCCCTATAGCTAGTGCGATCTAATTCATTTCACTGAATGAGCGATGCGTACATGCCAGAGTAGCTACTGTTTATTAAAGTCTACTATTTTTCCAGAGTGCTCAATCAGAGTGTGAGAGCGTAAATATTGTCATCCGCAGACAGATCTGTTTTGCCGTATCACAGCTCATCAGTACGGTTAGACTCCGATTGTCTTTTTATCCAGGATTGAAACCCGACAGAAATGGCGTATATATATATATATATATATATATATATATATATATATTCGAAGATTGGCCAAATAAATATTCTCTAACCTTTATTCTATACTACTCTATGGTCAAACGCAGTATGTTTTTGTTTTTTTCATTCGGGTTTTATATGTTCACCAACAGTGTAGCGTCTGCCGTCCATTTTGTCTCCGTTCGGAGTACATTAGACCTTGAGATCTCGTTTGTTCCCGTTCTATCTCGTTACTTATATTCGTGAAACCATATCTGTTCACGTGTTTTCCGTGCTGGACTTGTTCCCCTATTAAAATATATTATGATTTTCTTTTACCTGTTTCTTTTTATTCACTGGCTTCTATTCATCGTTTAACTTTGATTTTTCTCCTATCAGTGAGCCTTTCATTACTTTGTGAAAGACTCTCTGATGTGAGCAGAAACCGGGAGGAAAATGGAGTGTTATTACCTTATCTCTGTCCTGATACTTACGGGAGGCGAGACCGAGAAAACGTAACCTACCTAAGAGCTTGTGGAAATGGTTGGCACAACAGGGATTAGAAGAGATTGCATAAACCTTACTAAGAACTACAAAGGACAGGCAATTGTAGAGAAACATGACCACGCATCTCCTAAAGAGAGACGGCACATAAAGAAGAAGAAAAAGAAAAAGAAGGGAATAAGGAGAAGAAGAAAGATAAGAAGAATAAGGGAAGAAGGAGGAGGAGAAGAAGGAAGGTAAAGAAGAAGAAAAGGAAAAGAAGAAGAAGAGGAAGAAGAAAGGAATAAGTAGTAGTAGAAGAAGAAGAAGAAGAAGAAGGAAGACTAGAAGAAGAAGGGGAAGAGAAGGAGAAAAAGAAGGAAGTCAAAAAGAAGAAGTAGAAAGACAAAAAGAAGAAAAGGAAGAAGAAGAAGAAGAAGGAGAAGAAAGAGAATAAGAAGGGGGGCAAGAAGAAGAAGAAGAAGAGGAGGAGGAGGAGGCAGAAAAGAAGACGAAGAGGAAAAAGAATGGAATAAGAAGAAGAAAAAGAAGAGTGGAGGAAGAGAATAAGAAGGGAGGCAAGAAGAAGAAGAGGAAAGAAAGAAAGAAAGAAAGAAACAAACAAACAAACTAACAAACAAAAAAGAAAGAAAGATATTGAAAATGAAATGTAAGGGAAATAGAAAGAAAGAAAGAAAGAAAGAAAGAAAGAAAGAAAGAAAGAAAAATTTTCATCTTGCAATGTGAGGGAAATTACTGAAATAGAAAGAAAGAAAGAAAGAAAGAAAGAAAGAAAGAAAGAAACACAGAAGTAAGATATTGAAAATGCAATGTAAGGGAAATTAGTGAAATAGAAAGAAAGAAAGAAAGAAAGAAAGAAAGAAAGGAAAGAAAGAAAGAAACAAACAAACAAAAAGAAAAATATTGAAAATGCAATATAAGGAAAATTAGTGAAATAGAAAGAAAGAAAGAAAGAAAGAAAGAAAGAAAGAAAGAAAGAATCAAACAAACAAACAAACAAACAAACAAAAAAGAAAGATATTGAAAATACAATGTAAGGGAAATTAGTGAAATAAAAAGAAAGAAAGAAAGAAAGAAAGAAAGAAAGAAAGAAAGAAAGAAAGAAAGAAAGAAAAAGTTTCATCTTGCAATGTGAGGGAAATTACTGAAATAGAAAGAAGGAAAGAAAGAAAGAAAGAAAGAAAGAAAGAAAGAAAAAGTTTCATCTTGCAATGTGAGGGAAATTACTGAAATAGAAAGAAAGAAAGAAAGAAAGAAAGAAAGAAAGAAAGAAACATAGAAGTAAGATATTGAAAATGCAATATAAGGGAAATTAGTGAAATAGAAAGAAAGAAAGAAAGAAAGAAAGAAAGAAAGAACGAAAGAATCAAACAAACAAACAAACAAACAAACAAACAAACAAACAAAAAAGAAAGATATTGAAAATACAATGTAAGGGAAATTAGTGAAATAGAAAGAAAGAAAGAAAGAAAGAAAGAAAGAAAGAAAGAAAGAAAGAAAGAAAGAAAGAAAAATTTTCATATTGCAATGTGAGGGAAATTACTGAAATAGAAAGAAGGAAGGAAAGAAAGAAAGAAAGAAAGAAAGAAAGAAAGAAAGAAAGAAACACAGAAGTAAGATATTGAAAATGCAATGTAAGGGAAATTAGTGAAATAGAAAGAAAGAAAGAAAGAAAGAAAGAAAGAAAGAAAGAAAGAAACAAACAAACAAACAAACAAACAAAAATAAAGATACTGAAAATGCAATGTAAGGAAAATTAGTGAAATAGAAAGAAAGAAAGAAAGAAAGAAAGCGAGAAAGAAAGAAATGATGAAAGAAAGAAAGAAAGAAAGAAAGAAAGAAAGAAAGAAAGAAAGAAAAATTTTCATATTGCAATGTGTGGCAAAATAGTGAAATAAAGACAAAGAAAGAAAGAAAGAAAGAAAGAAAGATATTGAAAAAATATTGTAAAAGAAATTAGTGAAAAAATTGATAAAGTGAAGAGGGCAAAAAAGAAAGAAAGTAAGAAGAACGAAAATGTTGTGGAGTAAATATGACACCAACACAAGTGAATTAGGAATGTAACTTAAAAAAGAAAAAAAATAGAGTTCTTCGCCAGATTTTTGCCACGTCGGACTCCAAGTTTCCATTTTAAAATGGCCTTGTGCCGCATCCAATCTCAGTTGGGAGGCCGGTAGATAAACAGAGTTCTTGAACTTGGACTCACTGCCTTCGGGACAGAGAAACCCAGACGAGGCTATGCCGAAGCGCAGAGTCTTGCCTCGGAAAAGTAGATAAGAGCCCGATCCTGCTTTTTGAAAGGTATTAGGAAAAATTTTGTCCGAACGTAAAGACACGGAATTCCCACGTTAAAAACCAACCTTGAGTCACAGCAGGTCCCAGTTCGGAGGTTTTTGGCAAATATTCAGAATACCACTTGAACTCAGTCTTGTCAGACTCTTTGCCTTCGAATGGAGAGAAGGACAGACGTAGCTCTGCCCTTTGGTATATTTCGTCTGGGGTAAATTGACGGATGCTCGACCTGCCTATGCGAGGTTTACGGAGATTCTTTATCCGAGTGTATGCGCTCGGAATGCTCCCCGGTAAAATCCATCCTTGTCTCCCATCCTGCCTTTGTGGAGAGGTTCAAGCAAATACCTAGTTCCACATGACCTAAACATGGTCAGACTTTCGTTGGGCAGAGAGGAACCCAGACGATGCATTGCCGAAGAGGCTCGTGTAAATACCGAGTTCCGCTCGAAATCTAAGCTCTCTGACAAAGTTTGACTCAGTCGAAACTCCGTCTACGGACATAGACTCTGCTTAGAAGAAAAAAAAGACATGTTAGTGTCCAACATCCCATACGCGGCCGCATGGCAAATTTTGAGCCTTGGGCCGATTGCTGGCGCTCGGGTTATTCACGTAAAGTCCGACCTTGTGTTGCATTCCGTCTCAGTGGGAGGTGGAACTCAGTGAAAATAACCAGATTACCGAGAAAGCTTGAAACTGTCAATCAAGTTCCCCATCTTCGGGTAGAATTCGACTCAATCGGGGGCCCGTCTACGGACTGAGGCTCGGCTGACAATAGTAGACAAGCTTACTTCCCGATACAACGTATTCGAGAGCTGGACAAACGTTGAACCTTGACCCGAGTGTCAGCTCTTTGGTTTCCCACGTAATGCCCAACCTGGTGTACCATTCCATCTCAGTGGAGAGATTTTGGCTTAAATAAGCAGTGTTCTGAAAGAGTTCGCAATTGTCCAGTTTGTTGCGTTGTGGTACAGTGGATATCGGTTCGGAACGAGAAATCGGGGAACTGAGTTCGAATTCCAGTTGAATTCATTGCATTCACTTACGCGCAAATACCCTTGGGAAAGGTATTAATCCGTCTCTTCCTTCCAGTTATGGGTTAAATAACAGGACAGATTGGGTTCTATAGCCTTGGCTGGCAACCAGCCTACCGCAGAAAGTAATGGCAACTTACTGCGGGATAATCTTTTGCCCAGTCAGTCATATCTCTTTCGAGACATGATCGCCCAAGCATGTATCACGTATGGCACTTAACTGACTGTCAAGAGTGTTCGTTAGGAGACCGTTGGAGTCAGTCGAGACAATATGATGACCTTTAGTAGCGTATTATAACAGATAGAAAGAATGGAACAATCGGTAAAATGCATCGCAAAAATAGAATCATATAAAAGAGGTTACGAAAAGGAAATATAATTAAAAAAAAAAATTTAATAGAAAATTATTTTCATTTGTTTCTTTTTTGTGTCTTTTGATAATAAATCTAAACTTATAAATGGAACTTCATATCTGTAAGTGTGTGTCTATGTGTGTGTGTGTGTCCGTTACCTATAGACTCCGAAACGGCTGAACCGATTTTCTTGAAAATTTACACAGTTGTACTATAAGCGTTTGCGAGTGTTCTTAGCTAGGTTTTGTGTCGAGGTACCCCCGATAAATATCGAAAATCGATAATCGAAAAAATCGGGTTAAAGAAGGAGTGGTCCGATTTAATCAAATTTGATACATTCATAGACAAAGACATAAGAAACGCTATTCAGAAATTTCAAGGTTGCAGTTCTTACAATAACGAAGAAAATCGATAATATATATATATATATATATATATATATATATATATATATATATATATATATAAGGCAAGATGTTTGTGTGTGTGTCTGTTTATCTGCCTGTATATCTGTATTTTTTCAGCCTTTTTATTTTAGTTTTTGCTTTGGGTTTGGCTCTAAGTAGGTATAATTATAGTTCTTAGTCTCAGCCATGATACCATTTACTCAGAGGACTTATTTAGCCTTCAAAATTCAGTTTACGACGAAAAAGACTTATTTGATATCGATACCAGGAAAATCAAAATTTGACTTACATTCATTCATTTTTCTTTCCGTCTACGGTTTCGCTTTAACTGGAAACAACTATTGCTTTTTAGTCTTTCGTGCCAACGTCCAAAGAGTCTGAGCTGCAGGACCATGGATTAGTTTTAAAGCTTTCATTACACTCGAGCAACGTCGGTCTATACTGCTAGTAAATAAATAAGTCATAGAGAAAAAACAAAAGGAATTATTTATTTATTTTTTTCATAATCGTTTCAACCCGAGCAAGGACGTACTGCCACTGATGCACAAGGGGTTAGAGTGAGAAGAAAGGGTTGGGGAGATGTTGAAGGAAGAAGAAAAGAAAGATGGGAATCAAGGAGGTATTTAAACTTTTGGAGAATGTAGCTATTAGAGAAGCAACTATACGGAAGGAACTACTACAGGCGAGAAATGGGAGAAAAGAAACTGTTAGAGTAGAAGTGTGGTTACATTTGATTATTTTGATTATAAAAGGGAGGAGCGCACAGTATTTACATTACTCACCCTATTGTCCCCATCTTTGTTGCTATTTGTTAAACATTTGTACGACGTTTCGACCGTTGTACGCTCTGGCCTTCTTTAAGTGCAAGGAATTGCAAAACGAACTCATTATTACAATCACTGGGGTATATGAACTCCATTCCTTGCGTAGTATGGCCTCTTTTGGTAGTCATGAGCTATCTCCCTCTTACCATGTAAGTTATTTATTCACCACTACTGTAGCCTTGTATTGAACTCACAACACTTCGGGTGCAGAGACTGGGACGAGCCAACATCTATATTCCCTGGGCCATGTGTCCTTAAGGACAATAGTCCGAATAATGTAAATAGTGTAAATACTACCTCATCTCAGAAATATAGACAAATAGAATTATCTATTATTAAATGTCGTACAAATGGCAACAAAGATGAGGACAATAGTCCAAATAATGTAAATACTTTAAATACTAACTCATCTTAGAAATATAGACAAATAGAATGTTCTATTATCAAACGTTGTACAAATGGCAACAAAGTATAGAACAATAGTCCGAATAATGTAAATAGTGTAAATACTACCTCATCTCAGAAATATAGACAAATAGAATGATCTATTATCAAACGTTGTACAAATGGCAACAAAGATGAAGACAATAGTCCGAATAATGTAAATACTATAAATACTACCTCGTCTCAGAAACATAGACAAATAGAATGATCTATCATTAAACGTCGTACAAATGGCAACAAAGTATAGAACAATAGTCCGAATAATGTAAATACTGTAAATACTACCTCATCTAAGAAATATAGACAAATACAATGATTTATTATTAAACGTCGTACAAATGGCAGCAAAGATGAGGGTAATAGTCCGAATAATGTAAATACTGTAAATACTACTTCATCTCAGAAATATAGACAAATAGAATGCTCTATTATTAAACGTCGTACAAATTGCAACAAAGATGAGGGCAATAATCCGAAAAATGTAAATACTGTAAATACTACCTCATCTCAGAAATATAGACAAATACTAGGGAGGAACGTAATTTTCAATCTAGTGGCATGTATAAGTTCACGTGGTCGGAGCACCTGGAAAAGAAATTCGTCAGTGCAGAAACCGTGAAAATATTTGTAGAAAAGGCAGAGGGAAGCCACGTCACGACGGTAAGAAACTAACTGAAGTCGAGCTGCCAAAGCTTGGAGCAAAATTCCTTGAGTGTGACTCCAATCAGAATATATCAGTGGCTGAATGTAGCTTCTGTTAATCAAACAAATAGACACTTGTGTATCAGGGGTAGAAAAAGGCGAAACAGAGAAGACAGCATATAGTTTGGTGTCTAAATCCAATTGCAAGGTCCAGAGAGACCAATAGTTTCGGGATAACATTCGAGAACCGAGAGTGGACCTAGGGAGTAACGAGTGTCCGCGGAATGATGTGGTGGATAGATTCTAGTTCCAGTTGTAAGGTTTTATTAGATAAGGTCCTCGATCGAGAAAGATAGAGAGGTACGTATCCTGTTACGAGTTATGCCGTCTGTTATTTTCCCGAGCTGACCAATAGAAAACCGACCCGCCAACCGCTGGCGTCGTCAATAAAAAGAGACGTGGCAAAACTGCACGTTCTGCGGGTCGGTCAGCACAGGCGAGAGGGATGGTGTGGCGTTTGGTATTGAATTCGAGCGGAGTTGGATGGTGATCTTCTTTTGCCAAAGCCGCACTGCTACGACTACCGCCGCCCTCTCCAAACAACAGTGTCCGCCTATTATCTACTTCTCAGATACCGACTTTACCGAATGAAAATTGCACCGATCTGATCGGCCCCACTCCCCACTTTTCATCCAGGTCCTAACCACTTCATTCATACATTTAAAACGCACTCAGAATATTAAGTCGTGTAACATATCTCTCTCTTCATCACTTTATCACTATTCCAATCTCTCTTTCTTTATAATTTGCTAAGGTGAAGGATTTATTTATCAATCCAACAGAATGTTTGCACTTTAAACGTTATTTCTACTGGATACTCACATTTGAGTAGACGCTTCAATTAGTTATTTAACAGAAACGCGTATTTTTCTTTAATAAGATTTCTTATATATTCTGTCTAGTGAACGAAAATAAATAAATATGCTGTTTAATAAATAAACGGAACGTCTACTCAGGTACTAATATCCACTATATATATATATATATATATATATATATATATATATATATATATATATATAATTATTTAATTACTTAGTTTTTGGTCATATTTAAATTCGACCAATACTCAGTGGTATTAAAGAGTTTTCAAAATACAATTATATTGTAGAACTTTTGAATATTTTTCATTTGTAAACGAGATATATTACGCCACCCAGGTGTCTACTATCTGGTGTCTTGAGGCGATTAAAATCCCCTCAAGACACCAGATAGTAGACGCCTGGGTTGCGTAATATAACTCGTTTACAATTAATATATATATATATATATATATATAGATATGTGTGTGTGTGTGTGTGATAGAGAGAGAAAGACAGAGAAAGACAGAGGAAAAGAGGGAGAGAGAAACAGGGCAAAAGGAAGTAAATCTTAAAAATAATATTAAAAACATTTGTCTCTTTTTTCAGGATAATCAACAATCTTAGACAAAATATATATTGATTAACGAAAACAGGTATTAAACAAATTGCAGCCACTTTAAAAAAAAAATATTAAGCGGGAATATAAATGATCATTCGGAATTGTTAAGAATTGTTGGTTACCTGGAAAAAAAAAACAATTTTAAAAGATATTATCTTTGGGGGCTTCACATTCTTACTCTCTATCTCTCCCTCCCTCTCTCTCTCTCTCTCTCTATATATATATATATATATATATATAATCATCCGCAAACAGATCTGTTACGCTGTATCACAGCTCATCAGTACGGTTAGACAGACGATTGCTTTTAACCCTGGAATGAAACCCGACCGAATTGGCGTCAGTCGGCGTTTCTACCTCTGAGCTGAGGAGGCAAACTTTTAGCGTGTACATTATCATTATACACACGCCCAATAGCTGAGAGTGTTCTAATTCATTGCTGAATGAACGATGCGTATATGCTAGAATAGCTACTGTTTTTCAAAGTCTACCATTCTTCCAGAGTGCTCAATCAGGGTGTGATATATATATATATATATATATATATATATATATATATATATATATATATATATTTGTATGTATGTCAGACTAAATAAATTGCAAACACTATGTTTGCTTATTGTTACTAAAATCCGTTCATACTCACGGATAATCTTTCGCGTATTACAATCAAAAGATGTCAGACATGAGCTGTAACGTTGACAGATAAAATTTTCATTAATTTCTTAATATACCCAAGTACTTTCAATCTCTTTCCGAGGTCATCTTCAGAGGTGTGTGTTATGGTAACAAATATAACCGGAAATCTATGTCACAAAATTACTGTACATTTTTTCTTTTTCCTGCATCAAATATAAAAAATATTAAAATGTTAAAAATATTAAAACACTGAAACCGTCAGTTAATAAAATCAGCTATGAAAACTGTAATAATATTCTAAAATGTTTGTAAAAAGAACAGTTTTTTCATGCTTTAACACTTGCAAAACCATGACATTATAACATATAAAAAAATTCTACTTGGATAATTTTCAGGTTCTTTTGAACGATAGCAATTTGTCAACCGTTATACTGAATGTCTAACGCGTGCATGGAATACTGCTGTCATATATGGTCAGGCACCCCCGCTATTCATCTCAGTGTTCTTGGCTCCAAAGAAAAATCAGTAATGTGATAGGTACAGACTTCACCGCCCGACTCCAGCCACATTATCACCAACGGGGATGTGGCTTCCCTCTGTCTGTTCTATAGATATTTTCATGGCTTCTGCTCTAATGAACTTAAGTCACTGGTGCCCCTGCCGCAGGAGTTTACTCATGCAACCAGACTGGCAACTTGGTCCCATCCTTTCACAGTTAGATCAATCAAATGCAGACGACAATTCTACTACAGTAGGTTCTTTTCTCGCACTTCCTGCTTGTGGAATTCGCTTTCATATTCTTGCTTTCCTGACCGCCACATCCTAAAGGAATTTAAATGCAATGTCAATCCCCATATCTTAACCACTTGACTCCAGTTCTTTCTACATCACCCTGCATATCTTTTCCTTTCTCTCTACATTTGCAACTGTCATCACATCTGTATTCTCATCCTTCTCTTGCTCCTTTCTCTGACACCCCCTGTAACTGGTTCGTCTATGTAATCTTTTACTCTTATGTATCCCCCTGCGCATCAGTGGCGTTACCGCCTGGCATGGCTTGAAACAATTAATATATATATATACATATATTTAGTATATGGAGGCAGCAAGTAATTTTCTAAACATATGCTATTAAATATAAGAGACAATGAATGTCTCTTATGTTTAATGATGAGCCGTTCTAAACGTCGTATTTTTGCTTTAATTTCAGTTGAAAATAAAGACAAAAATTCTCCAACATTTGGATAATTATTTATTGGTTTTCTTCTAAGCTTTCGGCTCACATGAGCCATCTTCAGAGATGTAGTTTAAACTGAAATATTATAAAATCCACCATCACCGACGATTTTATTTTGTGTTGACATAAAACTCCGCTTGGCAACGGCAATAGTTACCAAAAATAATAAACGCAGTTCTTAAGTTTGCGATGCGGTTTTATGACGTCACACCGCGTGATAGCGCGAAATGACAACAAAACCTTCTAGTCAAATGCAATGTAATATGTTATTTCCTGTTTTAAAGTGGATTTTATTGAGTGTTGGTTGTTTTGATTTGATGTACATGGCCTCCAATATCTGCAGGTTCCTCTTACTGTGTGTATGAGTAAGGATCACCGCATTGTTGACCAAAATCTGTCTGATATTACCTACATGTTTATGTTTTTCAGAGAAATGTTGTTTAATAGTACTATATATATATATATATATATATATATATAGAGAGAGAGAGAGAGAGAGAGAGAGAGAAACAGAAATAGTGGTTAATTTAACAAGTGAAACTGGTATACAAAAAAAAAAAAAGTGCGAGAAGCCGTGAACGTTTTTTTAAAGTGTAGATTTATTGTTACTACTATTATTAATATAACTTGCTTTTTGTATGATACATTAAGTGTCCATAATGGTATTTGTTTCGCTACACGTGTTTCAAGTCTAAAGTTGACTCTCTTCAGGCGAATAAACTTGTGACTTCACATATCGAGAACCGTTTGTTTTTGACACAAACATCATTATGGACACTTCATATATCATACAAAAAGCAAGTAATATTAATAATAATAGCAACAATAAATGAATACTTTAAAGAAAACCTTCACGGCTTCTCGTAATTTTTCATATATATATATATATATATATATATATAGTAAATCGAAGCAGCAGATCATTTTCTTAACCATGAATGTCTATTATGTGTAATCATGAGCCGTTCTAAGCATCGTATTTTGGCTTTAATTTCATTTTAACATTTGGATATTTTTTCATGTGTAATAAAAAAATATCCAAATCTTAAAATGAAATTAAAGCCAAAATACCATATATGTTTCGATATGTATGTTTCTATATATATATCGAAATACGATATATATGTTTCTATATATATTAACCAGTTATTGGTCAGAGTCAAATTCGTCCAGTAAGCAGCTGAATCAAAAAGTGCTCAATACAAATTCAATGAAGAGCTTTTAATGTAAAATGCCCGAAGATACCGAATTGTTAAAACCAAAGTAGCGTAACTGGCTGACCTTTTAAATAATATATATATATATATATATATATATAGTCATCCGCAGACAGATCTGTTTCATCAGTAAGGTTAGACATCCTATTGCTTTTACCCAGGATTGAAACCCGACCGAATTGGCGTCAGCCGGCGATTCTACCTCTGAACTATGGGCGCTCACTGGAAGGAGACAAACTTTTAGCGCATCCATTACCATCCGCCGGTAGTTAGCGTGCTCTAATTCATTACTGAGGCACATCTACTTGCTTCCAGTCGTGATCAAATCTCTTTATATTAATATATTTATTAATTTGTTATTTTTTTATTAATTTGTTCCTAAGCTTTCGGCTCACATGAGCCATCTTTAGAGAGGTCACCAAGACGGTAACACAATAACATCTCTGAAGATGGCTCATGTGAGCCGAAAGCTTAGGAACAAATTAATAAAAAATTATCCAAATGTTGGAGAATTTTTGTCTTTATTTTCAACTGAAATTAAAGCCAAAATACGACGTTTAGAATGGCTCATGATTAAACATAATAGACATTCATTGTCTCATATATTTAACATTATATGCTTAGAAAATTATTTACTGCTTCGATACACTATATATTTACATATATATTTTCGATCACGGCTGGAAGCAAGTAGATGTATCTAGCCACACTTATGAGCTGTGATACAGCCAGACAGGTTTGTATGTGGATGACTAATATATATATATATATATATATATATATATATATTGTCATCCGCAGACATATCTGTTTCGCCGTATCACAGCTCATCAGTACGGTTCGACTCCGATTGCTTTTTTACTCAGGATTGAAACCCGACCGAAATGGCGTCAGTCGGCGACTCTACCCCTGGGCTATGGGCGTTCGGTGGAAGTAGGCAGACATTTTAGCGCAGATCATTATACGCGCCCAATAGCTAGTGCGCTCTAATTCATTTCACTGAATGAGCGATGCGTACACGCCAGAGTAGCTACTGTTTATCAAAGTCTACTATTTTTCCAGAGTGCTCAATCAGAGTGTGAGAGCGTAATACTTTCATGACGATTGAGCTCTCTAGAGAGGAAATTTTTAAAAACAGTAACCACTTCTGCGATTAACGTGTTACTCTCCAGAAGTGAATTGACTTTTCCCGGTGGCTGGCCTGTGTATACACCGCATATATAAGACGCTGAAATTTCCCCTCTGGCTTAGCGAGTAGGGACTTCGACTGACACTAAATCGGTCAAGTTTCGTTCTCGGTTGGAAGCAAGTGGGTGTGTTTAGCCACATTAATGAGCTGTGATGTAGCGAAACAGGCATGTATGAATATATATATATATATATATATATATATATATATATATATATATATATAATATCGCATATTGAGTGCTAGTGTAATAAATTGAATCTCAATGTACAATGTATAAATTATATATCAAAATATAAAATAAATTTTTCCTGACCTTATGTAACCTTCAGCTTTATCTCTGCAGTTGATGACTGCGTTGTGTATGGAAATCTGTATTGTGCTACAAATGCTATTTCAACTAACTCTTTTATTCGCTGGACCGTGTGTTCTTGAGGATAAAAGCGATGCTTAAAGTAATCTAGTGACTTGACCCAAAGAGTTCAAAAAATTTGATCCAAAGACTTGACCAGAGCAGAAAACCAGGTGAGATATGTTGCACAAGGGAAATAACAAATATATCCAGAAAAGGCATGGCACGTGGAACGAGATCAATACACCCTCTTGGAATAAATAAAGTTTTGGTTTGAAATTTCAAATAATATCACGCGAACATAGTCGAAACGTCGTGAATACGGCAATAAAGATGAGGGCAACAGTCCGAAAAATTTCAATCAGTTATGTGCCATACGTGATACACGCTTTGGGCGATCATGTCCCTAAAGAGACATGACTGACTGGGGAGAAAATTATCCTTCATTAAGTTGCCATTCCTTTCTTCGATAGACTGGTTGTCAGCCAAGGCTATGGAACCCAACCTGTCCTATTATTTAAACTATAACTGGAGGGAAAAGACAGATTAATAACTTTCCCAAGGTTATTTGTGCGTAAGTGAATGCAAGGAATTCAACTAGAATTCGAACTCGGTACCCCGATTTGTCGTTCCGAGTCGATATCCACTGCACCTCAACGCACATCCGAACAATGTAAATAGTGTAAAAAGAAGATTAATTCGCATTAATCTTCTGGGGAGAGGGCCATATGACTGCTCGAAAATATTTACTAAAAATTATGGCTTTCGACCTGGACTCGAATACCATTCAACTGGCTCGTGGGGTAACGATTCATCTATTTCTGCAATCCAACCGTTCCTTTATGCCCTTCCGTAAAGAAGGCCAATTTCGTTTTGCAACATTCATTCCTTCTTTAACTTCACAGAAAGCTAGCCGACATTTTCATTTCGCAAGGCCCCTCTTACTTTGCAATGGAACAACTGAAATTCCTGCGAATATCTCCCGAGCACATGATTTAATACGCCAATCCCCACCCCTAGACCATCCCCTTGTGGGGTAACGTCATTAACGTGGAAATTAAAAACACCAACTATATCGTTACGTTGGAACTCAGGCAGTGAAAACTGATATGTCCGATAGCAGAAGGAGGATTTACGATTTGGTTTCATGAAGGAAAGCTTACCACCACCCCAGTGCAGCAAGTACTGACATATCTATGGTTGTAGATACTAGATGGAAGGTCAGTCAGTCAGTCAGTCAAGTTCCATACGTGATACACGCTCGGGCGATCATGTCTCGAAAGAGACATGACTGACTGGGCAAAAGATTATCCCACAGTAGGTTGCCATTGTTTTCTGCGGTAGACTGGTTGCCAGCCATGATTACAGAACCCAATTTATTCTGCCATTTAGCTCATAGCTGGAGTGAGAGGAGCTGGATTATATCATTATATTAATAAGTAGTAATTAGTGGGGGATCAGTTTATTACTTCATAACAATAGAAGACCGATCCGCCATTTTATGTCCAGTAGAAGCTATAGTTGTTTCCAACTATTATGTTCAGTCAGTCAGTCAAGTGCCGTACGAGATACACGCTCTGGGCGATCATGTCTCCAAAGAGACAGAACTGACTGGGCAGAAGATTATCCCGCAGTAGGTTGCCATTGCTTTCTGTGGTAGACTGGTCGCTAGCCAAAGATATAAAACCAATCTGTACTGCTATTTAACCCATAGACAGACAAGAGACAGATTAGTACCTTTCCCAAGGATATTTACGCGTAAGCCACCACTAGAATTTACTCATGCAAACAGACTGGCAACAAGGTCTCACTCACTTAACCGACTTAAATATAAACATAGGTAAATAAATAAGCAGTCATTTTTAGAGAGATATGACTAACGCAGTCCTAATTTTGAACACTCTCGGCTACTGACGTGTGTTTACAGTGTATATAAGACGCCAGTCTTCCTCCCCCATAGCTTAGAGGTAGAATCGCCGACGAGTATCAATACGGTCGGGATTCAATCCTGGCTAGAAGCAATCGTCTTAGGATGATTGCTCTATAACACTGTCAGCACTCTGCCTTCGGGTAGAGGGCGCTCTCTGCTTCCGAGCAGAGAGCACAAACCCAGTCGTGTTTCCGCCGAAGGGTAGAACCACGACTGGGGAAAAATAGATAGACATTTTTTGGCCCGGCTATATGGCCGGGAATACCCACAATAAAATGACCATGTGTCACATCTGGCCTTGCGTGGGAAGGCTAGTAAATACCGAAGCAATCGGATGTCGAATCGTACTGATGAGCACTGATACAGCGAAATTGGACTGTCTACGGATGACTATATATATATATATATATATATATACAAATTCGTTGGTCATATCTATCTTGAAATTTATGCATATATATAAAGACATATATAATTCCAGGTGAAGAGGTTTAATTATTTTTTGTGCCTTGGTACTTATTTTATTATGAACAGTGCCCAATATAATAAATATTATAGACCTTAATATAATACTATAGTTACCAATTAATTGTACATTGCGACACATAAATGTTTTTGTTGTTTCGATGTTCTCTTCATCAGGCAATGTTTGATGTTGGTTATACAGATGATTTTCTTTTAAGTAATAACTTTTCCTACTTTTTCTTTACTCATTGTATTCATATATATATATATATGTGTGTGTGTGTGTGTGTGTGTGTGTGAATACAATAAGTAAAGAACAAGTGTGATAATTTGGCTCTAAGCTTACATGTTTTAATTTAACAAGCTTCTTCAGAGATTCTTTAAGTGACAGTATGTTGATTGAGGTATGGTTTCATTTGTCAGATACATGTCACGTGTTATAATGCAGTGGACAGAATCAGGCATATGTATATGAGCCTTGAATGAGAAAAAACGAAATATATTTCCGTTTAAGATTCTAGTAAAAATAATGAAGAATACATGAAAAAAGAATATATATTATCGCATTTTTTACTCATGATTTATGCAACCCAGCAATCTTCAACTGATTAACATATCATACTGGATTATTTACGATTTAAATTATTAATAGAGTTCTTTTATTTAAAAAAAATTGTTGTGGATAAGATTGTATGCACAAATGTTTTGGTATTTACTAAATGTATGAACGAGTTACATTAATAGTGGGACTTGAAATTGAAATAGGATACGTGGCAGGAGAAAAAAAGACAAAAACAACAGATGGAATAATTCAATTTTAAAAATATATAAAGCAAAATTAGGGCCGGTTAGATATAAAATCGATAACGATCTATCTTTCTTTTCTTTTTTTTTTAGCTACGGTGGAGGAAGACTGAGTTCAATATCTTATATACACAATGTAAACAGACACCAGTAGCTGAGAGTGTTCACATTCATTACTGCGTTATATACAGACCCAGCTGTCATCGGCATGTCACCAACCCCACATATCTTATTGCTGTCAGTAAGGTGCTGCTACAAGATATGATACCACAGAACCTAAGTAGAATTTTGAAAAGGAGAAACATTTCTTTAACTAGAAAAGACGGGCGCAACTGAAAACACAATTAAAAATAATTCATTTGGAAAAAATAATTTACGAATAAAACGTAAGAGACTGCAATAAAACATAAGAGACTGTATAGAAAGGAAAAGGACTTACTCAAGGCCAATTGTGCAGGAAAAGTGAATGTAAAAATTTCTACTGTTTTCTGCAAAGGTGCGATCAGTGTATTTAATATTCATTTTTTATTTTATTTGTGAATAACGTTTTACAAATAAATTATTTTTAATCGTGATTTCAAACGTGACCCTCTTTTTCAGATCTTATTCCTGTGTCAATTTCTTTGGTCCAAAGTTATGGTTAATCATGAGCCATTCTAAACATAGTCATTTGGTTTGAATTTCAGGTAAAAATAAACACAAAAATTCTCCAACATTTGGATATTTTTTTATGTTAGTTCTAAGCTTTCGGCTCACATGACGTCACACCGCGTGAGAGCTCAAAATGTTAAAAGAACCAGCTATTTAAATGCAATGTAATATGTTAGGACCAGATTTAAACGTGATTTTATTAAGTGTGGGTTACTTTGATTTAATGTAGATGGCCTCCAATATCTGAAGGTTTTTTGGCAGTGTGTATAAGTGAGTATCATTGTACTGTTGACTAAAATCTGTCTGATATTATCTACATCGCTATGTTTTTCTAAGAAATGTTTCATTGAAATCTGATCAGAAATGTGACAGGTAAGTCTACGAGAGAACGTGGCTGTAGTAAAACCAATATATACCGTGGGTTTATTATTAGTACCAGAGAAACAATCTCTGGAAGGGCATGTAAATTGATACACTACATTGGTTTTCTGTAGGATTTAGTTGTGTGGTTGTAGGGTTATTAGAGACTATGAGGTCAATTGTTTTAATTTTTTTATAATATATGATGAGCTTAATTTGATTATTATTATTTATTGGTTTAACATTTCTACGTATTATGTTTTTGAGTGTTGTTTCATCATAGAACCTCATTACAAATTTACGAACCGCGTCTGCTATTTGGTAACTGTTATCGTTGCTTAGCAAAGTTTTATGTCAACACAAAATAAAATCGTCTTTGATGGTAGATGTTTTTATGTTAACGTCCCTGTAACATCTCTGAAGATGGCTCATGTAAGCCGAAAGCTTAGAACCGTCTTAAAAAAATAATCCAAATGTTAGAGAATTTTTGTCTTTATTTTCACTTGAAATTAGAGCCAAAATACAATGTTTGGAAAGGCTCATGGTTAAACATAATAGATATTCATTGTCTTTTATATTTAACAATATATGTTTAGAAAAGTATCTGCTGCCTCTATACACTATATATATATATATATATATATATATATATATATATATATATATATATATATATCGAATAAAGGAATAGGGTTGTTCCAACGAGAGTAATTAGTATAAAAAAGTGTGAGAAGCCGTGAATGTCTTCTTTAAAATATATATTTATTGTTTGTTTGATACTCAGAAAAACCCAAACGTAAATCAACGAATTTGTTCGCCTGAAGAGAGTCAATTTTAGACTCGAAACACGTGTAGCGCAAACCATAAGAAATTAATACTCCATAACTTGTATGAATACCAAACAATAAATATATATTTTAAAGAAAACGTTCACGGCTTCTCACATTTTTTATTTTATATATATATATATATATATATATATATATATATATATAATTGATCAACAACACTTCTTTCAAACATCTTTCATTAGATATGGCCAACCATATTAATTAATTTTTTATTCAGTTTTTCTTGTATCTTAACATTTTTTAGTGTTGTAGAAATTAAGGAATATAAAGATTTCTCATAATTTTTATTAATCCAAGCGATTTCTACCACTTCTTTCGTCATTTTCAGTGGTATTTTTGTCTTTGGTCTTGTTATTTTTTCCATGTTTTGAGTAGAAATACATTTTGGCGTCCTTTTTTCAATAAAAGCGTTCACTCCAAGCCCTCACATTCCGCGCGATACTGAAATCTACATGATGAGCACGTTTCTATTATGACGAAAAAAACTTATTTGATATCGATACCAGGAAATCAAAATTTGACTTACATCCATTCATTTTTCTTTCAGTCTACAGTTTCGCTTTAACTGGAAACAATTATTGCTTTTTAGTCTTTCGTGCCAACGTCCAAAGAGTCTGAGCTCCAGGACCATGGATTAGTTTTAAAGCTTTTCATTACACCCGAGCAACGCCGGGCTATACTGCTAGTATCAAATATTTCTCTCGTACCATCAACTTTACATTATTTAATAGTGGAAATGAAGTGTTAAAAAAATTGTTAAATGTAGAAATGGGTTATATAGCAGGACAGATTGGGTTCTAAAGCCTTGGTCGGCAACCAGTCTACCGCAGAAATCAATGGCAACCTACTGCGGGATAATCTTCTGCCCAGTCAGTCATGTCTCTTTCGAGACATGATCGCCCAAGCGTGTATCACGTATGGCACCTAAACTGACTGACACAAATTAATTCCTTTATGCTAAATATATGCTGACGTTATCACTGACAGGACTTCTGTTACAGACATTTTTTATAACCATTTCGCCCCAAGCAAGGCATTTTACTGCCACTGTTTTGCAGGGGGTTACATTGGAGGAAAGTTATAAGCGTGTATCACGTATGGCACTTAACTGACTAATAGTGTGTATATGTGTGTAGATACTTGTTACTTTTTTTTTAGCGGATGGCCATAAGTGTCATATTAAAATTTCACGTATTCCAAGGTTTATCCCCATTACAGGAAAAAAACTCTCACAAAAACTTTTTTTCGGCAGGATACAGTTCTTTCATCTCGTTTCCGTCTTTCTTATGTCCATTTCAAAACAGACTTCTCAAATCACACTTTCAAAATTTAAAGTAAGTTATATTCTTTACGGCCATATCACGTTGAATACACCGGTTCTCACTCGATCATCGAAGTTAAGCAACGTTGAGCCTGGTCAGTACTTAGATGGGTGACCGCTTGGGAATATCAGGTGCTGTAAGCGTTTAGTGATGGATGTGCGTTGTGGTGCAGTGGATATCGGCTGGGAAAGAGAAATCAGTGAGCCGAGTTCAAATTCCAGTTGAATACCCTGCATTTACTTAAGCACTGGTACTCTTGGGAAAGGTATTAATCCGTCCCTTCCCTCCAGTTATGGGTTAAATAACAGAGAAGGACTTGGGGACCCTTAAAAACAAATCTTGATACTCGAAAAAAAATATTACTGGACACAAAACTTATAAAAAAAAGACAACAATAAATTGTTGAAAGTTATTATTAATAAATAAAATTTAGTTAGTAATAAATGACCCACCGAGGTGTTAATATGCCATAAAAATAAACCAACTTCCTAGTTTCATCATGTAAGAAAATTGAAAAATCTTTCCACTTTTATTTTTTAGCTTTCAGTTAAATTGATTGAATGTTAAAGGAATTTAATTTCATTCTCTGTTACCAAATTTTACAATTAATGTAAAAGAAAGTTTTATATCCTTTTAATTTTTATTTTTCAGAAACCATCTATAAAGTTAATGTAAGTAAAATTCTATGAAATATTAGATAACTGCTGAAAATATGTTAAATTTTTAATTTTAAAAGTAAGTACAAACGAAATGTTCACTTAGGTTACATACATTTATGTCAATTCTGGTCCACCATACTTAGATTTTTTTAATTTTTTGACAGGTCCAGCTGTCATTATATTATTCGACACCTCAGATAACACTGATAACAGGACTACCATAATTAAGAAACACTTTTATAATATATTTCAGGCAGTAAGCAAGTAATAGTTGTTTCAAATCAGATTAATGAAACTTTAAATTTGCTAATTCTACTCAGCGCGTCAGCGAAGTTATTTTTTGCAAGATTTTTAAACCGAGAATTAATTTCAGTTTACAAAATGTATCGATCATTAAAAAATGGTTGAAAAACTGATTTTTTTAAAAATTTCAAAGTTTTCGATTCCGATCAGTATAATTTTGGTTTGAAATAGACCGGAATATTTTGCTTACTGGAATGAATTAATAAATTTAATCTTTTAGCTTTCAATTAAAGCGAAATTGAAAGTTTCAAGAAAGCTTTTTTTATTTATTAAAATTAATTTAAAATGAAGATGACGAAGATGAGTGGAGGTACCTGTATATATGTGAGTGTCTATATGTTTCGCTAATGAAGTTTTCATTCGCTTGGTCATGTCTTTGCGCATGCGCGTTTTGCCAAACGAAGCGTCTTCCGTTAAAATGAGAGTGGAAAAAAGAAAGAAAATACACTTTTACGTCGATGCAATTGTGTTGGCAGATTTGTTTTCTTTTAAATAAAACAAAAGCGATAATCGCAAACACGTCAAAACCGTGAAAAGATTAAAAATGAAACAAGAAACTCGTTCAGGGGGGAAAAAATGTTTCCTTCTTTCTCGGAAAAACCTACGAATATTTTGCCCCACATGTTTATAAACAATATCATGCGACAAACATATCAATTACACTTCATTTCTGTTTGTCGAGGGTATGAATTTCGTAATTTCGCGTCCGTTTCTGTTAAGTCAGAATGGGGCAACATTTAAAGAGATTTTCTTTTTCTGCAAGAAGGAAATACTTTCTTTAAAAATAATTTTTATTTTATTTTTTCAAAAATTAAAGCGTACGAAATCGAGATCAGATTACATATTTAAAATTATTTCGAATATACGGGAGGATAGAAAATGTAGAAATAAAAACAAAAACATTGCAACAGAAAAAAAGGACGCCGGAAGACAAAATAAAAATAAAAATAAAAATAAATCGTGAAAATTTTGAAAGGAAAAAAAAGGAAGTAAAACTGTATGAATAAGAAAATGTAATAGAAAAAAAAATGATGTGCAAAGGAAGAGTATTTTCTAAGAAAATAAGAGATTTGTTACGGTAAAAACGAACGCAAAAATTAATTGAAACATTTTTTTTTTTAATCACATCACCCAAAGCAAGGCGGTTAGGCCACTGGTGTGCAGGGGGCTACGTAAGAGTGAAAAGATTGGAAAAGAGAAAGCCTGAAACCACATCCTAAACAGGGAACAAGGGATGAACCTCTTCACCTGTTCAATAGACGTGGGTGGAGTGTGAACTGGGCGATAGTATAGTCTATCTCCTCCAATTGAAAAAAAATTAAAGAAAAGAGTGAAAGATTGGAAAAGAGAAAGCCGGAAACCACATCCTAAACAGGAAACAAGGGATGAGCCTTTACAGCTGTTCAATAGACGTATCTCAAACAACAATTCTATCAAGTAAACATAGCAGCAGAAGAAGTAATGAAAAAATACAGAGAGAAAACATTTTCATCAGGTTAAATATTAAAATAATAATAATAAAAATAATAATAATAAAAAGATGAAGAAGGAAAAGAAGAAGAAAAAATCATATTACTGCCTGGATAGACTATTTTAAGGCATTCGATAATGTACCACATTCCTGGATCTTAAAGACTTAAAATATATACAAAGTATCACCCGTCATCACCAATTTCATCAATGTATGTCGAGATGGAAACAACCCTTTACCTCAATCATATGAATGGAACCTATACTTTTGGTGAAATAAACATCAAAAGAGATATCTTTCAAGGTGAATCTTTGTCTCCCTTACTATTTTGCATATTATTAATAGCATTAACCAGTCAACTTAACAAGAGAGAATGTGGTTATGAAATAGCTCAAAAGTAAATAAATCATCTATTTTACATGGATGACTTAAAGCTGTATGCTAAGAATGATAATGAGCTGGAAGGTTTTCTGCAAACTGTAAAATGCTTCAGTGAAAATATTGGAATGAAATTCAATTTCAATAAATGTGCTAAAGCTAGAGTTTTACGAGGATCGCTACAACAAACAACCTCAATTAGCTTAGACCCTGCTGTAACAATAAGGGATTTAGAGCCAGGAGAAGCTTATAAATACCTAGATATAAATGAGAGTGAAAAGATTCACCATAAAAAATGAACGAAATAGTGCGTAAAGAGTTCTATAGAAGGCTACAACTGATATTAAAAAATGAATTGAAGAAGAAGAAGAAGAAGAAGAAGAAGAACAACAACAACAACAACAACAGCAACAAGAAATAGATGGAAGAATAAGGTCCTTCCCTTTTCCTGTTGAAATAGTTAAATGTAACCGTCTCTTCTACTTTAATAGTTTCTTTTCTCGCCCTTCCCGCACTTAAATTTGCTTGCTTCCCTGATAGCTACAATCTTCAAAAAGTTAAATGCAAGGTCAATGGTCATCTTTTATATTCTTGATTCCGATCCATCTCTTATCTTTTCTTGGGGATTCCCGTTTTTTTTATTCTCTCACTGTAATCCACATCGCATTAGTGACATTCCTACCTTGCTTGGGGTGAAATGATTAAAATAAAAAGAATAAGAAGAAGATGAAATAAATGTAGAAGTAGGGATATGAAAAGGAGAAGGAAGAGGAGGAAGAGGAGGAAGAGGAGGAAGAGGAGGAAGAGGAAGGAAAACAAGAGGAAAGCAAATGTTTCAACACAACAGCCATTTTTAAACTTATGTCTTTAATTGGAACCCAGAAGTAAATGTGTAAGACGACAATTCTACTCCTGCAGCTTCTTCTCTCGCACTTCCCGCCTGTGGAACTCGCTTCCATATTCTTGCTTTCCTGACGGCGACAACCTCCAGGAATTTAAATGCAATGTCAATACTCACCTATTAACCACTTGACTCTAGTTCTTTCCCCACCCCGTATATCCTTTCCTTTCTCTCCACCTTTGCAACTGTCATCACACCTGTATTCCCATCCTCTTGCTCCTTTCTAACTGGTTCGTCTTCCTCTTCACTCTCTTCTACTTAATATTTTTACTCTTATGTAGCCCCCTGCACATTAGTGGCATTACCGCCTTGCTCGTGGTGATACGATTAAAAAAGAAAACCCCCAAAAAAAACAAAACAAAAAAAGAAATCAAAGGAAATGATATTAATCCTCTATATTATAATAGGACCTTTATGTATATTTCCCTCCTGTCAAGCATGGAGAGAGAGATAAAGAGAAATAAAGAGAGACAGAGAGAGTATAACGAGGCAGACTCGGCTCATTTCATTTTTCTTTACCGCCAGTTATTAAAACTCTTGCCGCGAATTTAGTCTTTAACAGTGTTTTATTATATTATTTTTTGTAATAATTATGCCATTAAGTAGTGAACAATATATATATATATATATATATGGAGTAGCGCCTCTGACTTACACCAAATCGGTCGAGTTTCGATCCCGGCCAGAAGCAAGTGGACGTGTCTAGCCACGCTGATGAGCTGTGTTACAGCGAAACAGCTTTGTATGTGGATGACTAATACATTATGCTCTCATTTCGATTGGGCTTTCTAGAGAAGAAAATTTTCAAAACAGTTTCCACTACTGCGATAGATGCGTAACTCTTCAGAAATGAATTGTGTTCTTTCGGTGACTGTCGTGTGTATCTTCTTCTTCCTCTATGTGTCCTGTCCCTTCAGGACGTAGGCGATCATGGTTCTGCACGTCTCCCTATCCCTTGTGGCTCTTAGTATGTTTGCTCCTGTTACTCCTGGCAACCCCCGTTCCGTCATCCACCTGCAAATATGTTATCCGCTACCTTCCTCTGTCTCTCTTTCCTTCTATCTGGCTATTCAGTATCAGGTTCTCCAGACTCTCTTTCCTCATTACGTGTCCCAGGAACTTCAGTTGTCTCTTCCTGATGCTCAGTATTAATTTCCTTTTTGTTGCCTTTCTTTCCGACACCTCATCGTTGCTTGCAGGCTTAGTCCACGATCTCCGCAGCATCCTTCTGTAGAACCACATTTCCGCTCCTTCAAGTTTTGTCCTCATTTTCGATGATATTGTCTAGCATTTACTGCAGTATTGAAGAACTGACGCTACTTATATACAACGTGAAGATTTCCCTTCTCTGATTCCATGCATCCATGGCTTAGGGAGAAGCGACTCCGACTGACACCAAATCGGTCGAGTTTCGATCCAGGCCAGAAGCAACTGGATGTTTCTCGCCACATTGTTGAGCCGTGATACAGCGAAACAGGCTTGTATTTGGATGACTAATACATATTCAGTTCTTCAATATAACAGTGAATGCTGTACAATCTCATCAAAGATGAAGGAAAAACTTGTAGCAACTGAAATGTGGTTCTGCAAATGGATACCGCGAATATCATGGATCGAACATGTGAGCAATGATGAAATTTAAGAAAGGATGGAAACGAAAAGCAAATTAATACTGAGCATCAGGAAAAGACAGCTATAGTTCCTGGGGCATGTAATAAGGAAGGAGGACTTTGAGAATCTGATACTCAGAGGTCAGATAGAGGGAAAGAGAGACAGGAGAAAGCAGCGTGTAACATATTTGACGGGCCTGAGCAGGTGAATGGCAAAGCGGGTTGGGTAACGGGAGAAAGCGTGCTAAGAGCCATCAGTGATAGGTAGACGTAGAAGGTCAAGATCGCCCACGTCCTGAAAGGACATGGCACAAAGAAGAGGAAGATATGTATATATCCACTCTATTATAATAAAGATCCTTGTGTATTTATTTGCATTTATATAAAGCCCTCTTCTCCTTTGGATTATATTTGTGTTAACGTAAGATACTCAATAGTAGTCCTTTTTTTAATCGTTTCACCCCAAGCAAGGCGGTACCGCCACTTTTGCGCAGGGGGCCACATCGAAGAAAAACAGGAGGAGAGCGAAGAGAAAGACGAAGGAGTGTCGGGCAAGAAAAGGAAGGAAGTACTAAGGTGAAGACAGTAATAATGTTCTAAAATGTTCGTAAAAAGAAGAGTTTTTTTATGCTTTAACCCGTGCATGACCATGACATTACGAGATATAAAAAAAAATCCATTTTGGATAATTTTCACTTTCTAATGAACGCTAGCAATTAGTCAACCTTTATGTTTGAAAGAAGTGACTAACTGACGACTAAACTAAATAAAAAAACGAAACAAAGCAACTGAAAAGAAAAAAAGAAAGAACGAAAGAAAATCTAAGAAGAAAAATTAAACAGCGTGTGAAAGAAAAAAAGAAAACTGTAAAGAGAAGACACATAGAGTGTGAAAGAAAGAAACAAACAAACAAAACGAGAAGGCAGGAAAGAAAGAAAGAAAGAAAGAAAGAAAACGAGAAAGAAAGAAAGAAAGAAAGAAAGGACGGAAGAAAGAAAGAAACAAACAAAAAAACAAACAAACAAAACGAGAAAGAAAGAAAGAAAAAAAGAAAGAAAGAAAACATTGAAAATAAATCAAGTAGAGTGCGAAAGAAAAAACAAACAAACAAAATAAGAAAGAAAGCAAAAAGAAAGAAAGAAAGGAAGAAAACAGTAAAGAGAAATCAAGTAGAGTATGAAAGAAAGAATCAAGCAAACAAAACGAGAAAGAAAGAAAGAAAGAAAGAAAGAAAGAAAGAAAGAGAAGACAAATAAAGGAGAGTGTGAACGAAAAACAAAGAATCAAACAAAAGGCAAACAAAACGAGAAAGAAAGAAAGAAAGAAAGAAAGAAAGAAAGAAAGAGTAAAGCGAAATCAAGTAGAGTGTGAAAGAAAGAAAGAAATATTTCGGCTCATAAAAGGATTTTTCCTAAAGTCTACCCTGCATCTTCCATTTTCAATATTTCTCTGAAAGCTCACTTCACTTATAAACCTGTTACACTTTTTCAATGTTTCCCCGACGACCGAGGAGGTGATATAATTTTTGATTTGGTCTTCATTTATAAAATTGTTTTAGCAATCAATGATACCTCAAAGATGTCTTCAATTGTATATATTAAGCCGTCAATTAATAGACTCAGCTATGAATACTGTAGTAATGTTCTAAAATGCTTGTAAAAAGAAGAGTTTTCTCATGATTTAACACCTGCATGACCATGACTTTACAACATACAAAAAAAAAATCCATTTTGGATAATTTTCACTTTCTAATGAACGCTAGCAATTTGTCGACCGTCCGTGCATTGAATACTGTTGCCATATCTGGTCGGGTGCCCCTGCTATTCTCCTTGGGCTTCTAGACAAGGTAGAGCGGTGGGTCTGTAATGTGATTGATACCGACTTAGCAGACCGCCTGCAGTCTCTCTCTCACCGGCGCGACGTGGCTTCCCTGTGTCTCTTCTAGAAATACTTTCACGGCTTCTGCTCCGATGAACTTAGATCACTGGTGCCCCCTAGGTTCGAATTTGCACGAGATACTAGATTAGCAACTAGATCTCACCCTTTTACAGTGAAACCGATAAAATGCAACCGCAACTTCTACTCCAACAGTTTCTTTTCTCGCACTTCCCGACTGTGGAATTCTCTTCCACATGACTGCTTCCCCGACGGCTACAATCTCCAGGAGTTTAAATATAAGGTCAATAGACACCTCCTAACACACTAACTTCCATTCTTTCAAACACACTAACTTCCATTCTTTCAAACACTCTTCCCACCCACCCAACTATCTATCACCCAGTTCTGACATTTCCTATATCTAACCACTCTTCCTATTTATCTCCCCCTATGTAGCCCCAAGCGCAATAGTGGCAGTGGAATGCCTTGCTTGGGGTGAAATGATTAGAAAATAAAATATTTGAAGCGGAAAAAAATTTACAGTAATTTTTAGCAACACAGTTTTGCGGTTATTTATTGCTACCATAACTCACACCCCAGAAGATGATCTCAGAAAGAGATGAAAGTACTTGGGTACCTTAAGAAATGAATGGCAATAACATCTGTTAAAGTTACAGCGGATTTCTGACATCTTTTAATTATAATATGCGAAAGATTATCCGTGAGTATGAACGGATTTTATTAAAAATAAGCAGACATAATGTTTGCAATTTATTTAATCTGACATGTTTAAAAGAAAATGTGCTGCCTAAATACGCACACATATATATATATATTCGTGTATTTATATGCTGCTTAAATATATATATATATATATATATATATTGTCATCCGCAGACAGATCTGTTTCGCTGTACCACAGCTCATCAGTACGGTTAGACTCCGATTGCTCCTTAACCCAAGCTCGAAATCCAACCGAATTGGCGTCAGTCGGCGACTCTACCCGTGGGCCACGGGGTGTTCGGTGGAAGAAGGCAGTCTTTTTTAGTGCATATCATATTAGGCGCCCAATAGCTATGTGCTCCAATTCATTTTTACTGAATGAGCGATGCGTACATGCTAGAGTGGCTACTGTTTTTCAAAGTATATATATATATATATATATATATATGTGTGTGTGTGTGTGTGTGTGTGTGTGTGTTTAAGCAGCAATGACAAACGAGAACTGTATTTTGCGGATGACTATATATATATACAATCATCCGTAAACAGTCCCGTTTCGTTGTATCACAGCTTATCTGTACGGTTAGACATCCGATTGCTTCTATCCAGGATTGAAACCCAACCGATCTGACCTCAGTCGAAGATTCTATCTGAAAGCTATAAGCGCACCGTAGACGAAAGCAGATTTTATATACACAATGTAAACAAGTGCCAGTAGCCAAGATTGTTCAATTCATTTCTGAAGAACGATTCGTAAATAACGGTGAGTATTTACTGGAGTATCTAGTCCAGAGTGCTTAATCAATGGACGAGAGCGTAAATAGTCATCTGTAATATATATATATATATATATATATATATATAGAGAGAGAGAGAGAGAGAGAGCAAAATCTCTCCAAAATCTTTTATAAAACTTAAAATATTAAAATAAGTAGCTGCATCAGAGAAAGATTATTGTCACGCTGTATGTCTTTTTTAAAATTTTACCTGAAACAAGGTGATAAAGCCACTAAGTAGCGAGAGATTATAGGGAGTGATAGAAACGGAGAAACTATTTTAAGAGAACATGATTTAAAAATTCAGATGGTAGATTCATCTAGAGTTAAAGGAAGATAACTAATACTAAGACACCTGGAAGTGGCATGGCGCACGGAACTAGAACAGTCTATTCCGATTAACAAAATAAAGGGTCCATGAAGTCTGCTTGCAAAATAATTCACTAGACAAATTTGAGAAATTTATTTGAGTGTTTAAAAAGTCAATACGAGTTTGTTTCAACACAAAATTCAACATTAGGCTTTTTTATAAGAATTTTACTGCCACTGTTTTGCAGGGGGTTACATAGGAGGAAAGTTATGAGAAAGAGTCAGAGGTTACAAGGGGTGTCAGGAAGTGGGTAAGAGAAGGATGAGAATACTGATGAGAATGGATTAGACGGAGAAAGGTTCATGGGGGAGAGGATGCAGGTTAGTGAGATGGGAGATGACTATTGACTTTACATTTAAATACTTGAAGATTGTAGCTGCCGGGGAAGCAAGTAAATGGAAGGGAATTCCACAGGCGAGAAGTGCGAGAAAAGAAGCTGATAGAGTACATTTCATAGTAAAATGGTGGGACCTATCTGCTAATCTTGTGGCTCGAGTAAATTCATATATAGAGGGCACCAGTGAGATAAGTTCATTGGAGCAGAATTGTGAAAGTATTTGCAGAAGAGACACAGGGAAGCCACATTGCGCAGTTGAGAAAGTGACTATATCCGAGCTGCCAAGTCGGGATCTATCCGATTACAGACTCTCCGTTGGATGTCAAGGGCACCTAGGTGGATAGCTAGAGCACCCGACCAGCTATGGCAGCAGTATTCAATGCACGGGCAGATGGTAGATTTATATATGTACAGGAATTTTTCAGACGGGAAAAACTTCCTGGCCCTACACAAAGAACCCACTTTCTTAGCAGCAGATTTAGCTATGGATTCTATATAGTCATTCAACTCAAGGTCTGTTGTGAGATTTAACCCGAGGAGATTTATAATTTTTTGTAGATTTTTTTCATGTTTTTATATCCCAACAGTTTTTCCTTCCTGAGGAACTCCCTTCCGTTTATTTGTTTCTCTAATTGTTACAATATCCAAAAATTTAAATGGTTGCGTCGGTTGCCATTTTCCTTCTTCTTGAATTCCGTCCATCTCTTTTTCCTTTTTTCAATTCCCCCTTGCGCACTAGTGTGACTGTTTTACGTTGCTTAGAGTGAAATGATTAAAAACGCAAAAAAAAAATACTTGTATACAATTTTTAAATATAACCTGAAGAAGACAAACATACTGTCGAAACATTGTTGAACATTTTCAAACAGTGTGTCATTTTACTTTTTTCTAATCTTATATCGGGTTTTCTATACGTGTTATTATTATTATTATTATTATTTCATTTTTCATTATAAATTGATTTCAAATTCCTTGGTTGCTATGTTACAATCCGCTGGACAAGCCATATCAATTAATAGACAAGTTTTATCATTCTGGTTTTTAACAATAATGTCCGGCCTATTTGCTTCAATTTTTCTGTCTGTGTAGATGGTGTAATCCAATAGAATGGTGATATCTTCTATTTCTGTAACTGGTACTGGGTGATGTTCATACCAGTGTTTGTTTACAGATTTTCCATAGTGTTTGCACATTGTCTAATGTAAATATTACCCCATTTTATCGTGGCGATTTTTATATTCATTTGGGGAAAGTACAGAACAACCTGAAATTAGATGGTCTATTGTTTCTTGGTATTTATCACAGAAACTGCATTTTGGATCCGTATTATTATGTATAATGTTTGCCTGAAAGTTTCTAGTGAAAAAACTTTGGTCTTGCGCTGCAAGAATAAAGCCTTCAGTCTCAGACTTTAATCCAGATGCACGTAACCATCGATGAGTATTAACTTTATCAACATTGGATTTATTGGCACGTACTGGATATTGGCCATGCAGAGGTTTGTCTTGCCAGCGTTGTTTCATCTGTTCAAGAGCTTTATGTTTGGCTTTCATTTTCATATTTTTTGCCGCAATAATTGGTTCTTGGCTTCAGTTTTGCTTTTCTACAGAATCTACTAAATGTAAATCTCGTTTGTATTTACTGCCTTCTTTTATTATTGAATATTTTTTCTTTCTTTCTTCATGTTGCCTTACTAATTGTATCATCCAGTCTTTTGTTGTTTCTATGTATGTTAGTAAGCCAATAGTTGTCTTGTTTGACAACTGTAGCTGAATAAGACCTCTTTCACCTTCTTTACGGGGTATGTATAGACGGTCTACATCAGCCTTTGGATGATGCACCTTATGCTTAGAAAGAAGCTTTCTTGTTTTAGAATCTATTCGCCTGATGTTGTTTAGAGTCCAGTTTAAGATGTTGAAGCTATATTGGACAACTGGGATTGCAAGGTTATTAATGGCCATAGTTCTGTTCTTAGAATTCAACTCAGTTTTTAATATCAGTCGTAGCCTTCTATAGTACTCTTTACGCACTATTTCGTTCATTTTTTATGGTGAATGTTTTCACTCTCATTTACACCTCGGTATTTATAAGCTTCTTCTGGCTTCAATTCTTTTATTGTTACAGCAGGGTCTAAGCTAATTGAGGATGTTTCTTGTAGTGATCCACGTAAAACTGTAGCTTTAGCACATTTATTCAAATTAAATTTCATTCCAATGTCTTCGCTGAAGCATTTTACAGTTTGCAGAAGACCTTCCAGCTCATTATCATTCTTAGCATATAACTTTACGTCATCCATGGAAAATAGATGGCTTATTTTCTTTTGGCCTATTTCATAACCACATTCTGTCTTATTAAGTTGACTATTAATGATATGCAGTATAGTAAGGGAGACAAAGAATCACCTTGAAATATGCCTCTTTTGATGTTTATTTCATCAGACTTACAGGTTCCATTTTGTATGATTGAGGTAAAGGGTTGTTTTCCATATAGACATGCACTGTTTGATGAAATTGGTGATGACGGGTGATATCTTGTATATATTTAAAGTCTGTATTATTATTATTATTATTATATTTAAAGTCTTTACCATTATTATGATTTTGTCATTTTTCAACATATTTTTATTTCTACTATGGTCGCACTACCTACCAAGTCGGCAACAAGACCTAAGGCAGGTCGTGGTGTGTTGTTATGGCTCCATTTCATTTTTTTTATCTCCCCTATCATCCCTAGCGTTACATAGACAAAGTTTTCCTTAGTGTGTGGGCTGTACTTAACAAAACAATTTTTTATATCTCTTAAGCTGGGGTTTCCAGGGATTCATTCAATGTGTTGTTTTGTTCCTTTTTTATAATTCCAAGTGCACCTACTATCACTGGCACGATTCTTGTTTTCAATTTCCACATTTTTCCTATTTCAATTTCCAGGTCTTTATATTTTGACAGTTATTTGAATTCCTTGGTGGCTATGTTACTATCCGCTGGATAAGTCATATCAATTAATAAGCAATTTTTTTTTTTTTTTTTTTGGTTTCTAACAATAATGTCCAGCCTATTTGCTTCAATTTTCCTGTCTGTATAGATGGTGTAATCCCATAGAATGGTGACATCTTCTATTTCTGTAACCGGTGCTAGGTGATGTTCATGCCAGTGTTTGTTTACATATTTTCCATAGTGTTTACTCGTTGTCCAGATTATTATTATTGTTGTGACCTTTTCATCATAATTCGATTTCTGTTATGGTCATCGTCATCATCATCATTTATCTATCACACCCAGATGGTGCATAGGGCAGCAACTTTTTGTTGCTGTTTCTTTAACAAACTGTTTTTTACGGGGCAGGGTTGTTAGCTCTGCACCCACCTCCAAACCTGTCACCCATTTAAGTACTGATCAGGCTCAATGTTGCTTAACTTCGGTGATCGGACGGAAACCGGTGTATTGTTATGGCCATACTACATACCAATCTGCGGAAAGACCTAAGGAAGGTCGTGGTGTGTCCATTTTTGTCATTCCAAGAGCACGTACTATCACTGGTATCATTCTTGTCTTCAATTTCCACATTTTCTTTCTATTT
This sequence comes from Ascarosepion bandense, assembly GCA_037127315.1. Classification (NCBI taxonomy): domain Eukaryota; kingdom Metazoa; phylum Mollusca; class Cephalopoda; order Sepiida; family Sepiidae; genus Ascarosepion; species Ascarosepion bandense. The sequence goes on from JBBBDQ010002112.1 coordinate 313,610, forward strand.
CAGTTTTTCAGGTCTTCTTCTTCTTCTTCTTCTTCTTCTTCTTCTTCTTATTATTATTATTATTATTATTATTATTATTATTCTATTTACTTTTCTAAGAGTTCAAATGTGACATCCTATTCCCCAAAATGATGGGACTAGATTCAACATAGCCCAGTTGCATAGCATCCGCCCTCAGCAACAGTCATTGCCGGGTCTAGTTGGATAATTTTATGACTGTTTCAAATAACACAATATCATAATAGGCGAGCGATTTAAAGCAGTGTTGCAATACGGGTTGCGACGTAACCACAGTGTAATCCTCCCACTACAAAGGAAAAGACAACCGGCAATGTTATAGCATTGCAACAAAGGCTATAAGCAGACAGACTCCATGTGGGTATCTTTCCTTTCTTTTCCCTTTTCCACCGGAGATATTTTGGGTTCGAGAACAGTTTTTTTTTTTATTATGTCAAGACGGGGGGAAAAAGGAAATGAATGAGTTTGTCGGGGAATTGAAATGAAGAAATTCGAAACGAAAATTGCCGGATGAAACTACGTCCTTAAGAAGGAAGACGCGACGTTAAACGGCATGGCGAATTGATACCTGGATGTTTTCGATTTACAAATACAAGTGCGTACAAATGCTTTCACGTATAGAAAGGAAGACGAATAACTGCGAGAAGGCGGGTGAGGGGGGTCTATAATAGGACCAAGAATTAACGTCTGCAAATGTGTATGAGTGTGCGTGTAGAGGAACCTAGTATCTATCTATCTATCTATCTATCTATCTATCTATCTATCTATCTATCTATCTATCTATCTATCTATCTTAGTCTGTTCATATCTATCTATCTGTAAATATCTATCTATCTATCTATCTGTCTTAATCTGTAAATATCTATCTATCTATCTATCTATCTATCTATCTATCTATCTATCTATCTTAGTCTGTTCATATCTATCTATCTATCTATCTATCTATCTATATTAGTCTGTTCATATCTATCTATCTATCTATCTATCTATCTATCTATCTATCTATCTATTATAGTCCGTGCATATGCTATCTATCTATCTATCTATCTATCTATCTATCTATCTATCTATCTTATCTATCTATCTATCTATCTATCTATCTATCTATCTATCTATCTATCTATCTATCTATCTTAATCTATAAATATCTATCTATCTATCTATCTATCTATCTATCTATCTATCTTAGTCTGTTCATATCTATCTATCTATCTATCTATCTATCTATCTATCTATCTATCTATATTAGTCTGTTCATATCTATCTATCTATCTATCTATCTATCTATCTATCTACAATAAAACCGTATATTGATGATGACAACTCTTATTTTACGCTAAAAATAGTTTTCAACATGGAGGGATAAAAAAAGAAACACAACAACACATTGAAAGAATCCCTGGAAATCCCAGTTTATGAGAAATACAAAAAATTCTTTTCCTTGTCAAGGCACTTAATTTAGTGTCTCATATTTAGATAACAAATCGGATTTCCGTACAAAATTCATCATAAAAATTTGAAATTATCCATCCAAACTCTCAATATGTTCATTATATCTCTCTCTTCCCCCTCTCTCTCAATATATATATATATATATATATATATATATATATATATATACATCACAAACACACACGCGCCAACACACACACTTACACACACACGCGCATACACACACACGCTCATATACACAGATGCACACGTTATGCTGATCTCCTCTGGATCTCTCACTCTGACCTCTGACCTCTGATCTCTCGGTGTATCTGCTCTCCTCTTGTAGCGGGAAGTATATGTAGTTGTAGGAAAAGTTCAATCCGTTGTAATGTGTGATGCCGCCATGACAGAAATGGAGGTAACCTCTGCATAAATACTTAGTTGGGAATGTCGTTAATGAAAATCAAAAACAGCGTAGGTCCTATAATAGTCATGGGCACACCGCGTTAGTATGAAATGATCCGGAAGCGTGGCCATTCAAGACCACTTTTATTAAACGATTTGTTAAGAGAGACTGAATTAAGCCAAATATTCGTTCATTGACAACTTAGTCCTTAAGATTGGGGAGAACGTCAGCATGCCAAACCCTGTCGAAGATCTTTCGAACCAAAGCTCAAACTTCGTCATTCTTATATAATTCAGTGATGCCTGTTAACCCTAGCTTATAAAGTTAGTGAAATAGAAGTCATATTGTTTGTCCGAAAGAAAGCACTGAGTTGTCATATGCTTAACCAATTCGGTGTTGATTAAGCATTAATCGGGTATTAAATATTAAGCATTAATCGGGTATTAATCGGGTATTAAATATTGAAGTGTAGAAATATTTCGTACGAAAATAAAATTTCAAATTTTTATTAATTTGTTCTTGTCAAAAGAAGTTCTAGTCATTCTTGTTCAGGCACCTTATACATCAGTCAGTTAAGTGCCATACGTGATACACGCTTTGGGCGATCATGTCTCGAAAGAGATATGACTGACTGGGCAGAAGATTATCCCGCAGTAGGTTACCATTGCTTTCTGCGGTAGAGTGGTTGCCAGCCAAGGCTATAGAACCCAATCTATCCCGCCATAGCTGGAGTGAGAAGAGATGGATTATATCATTATATTAATAAGTAATAATCAGTGCGGGATCAGTTTATTACTTCATAACAATAAAAAACAGATCCCCCATTTTATGCCCAGTAGTAGCTTTAAATGTTTCCAACTATTATGTTCAGTCTGTCAGTTAAGTGCCATACGTGATACACACGTTGGGCGATCATGTCCCGAAAGAGACATGACTGACTGGACAGAAGATTATCCCGCAGTAGGTTGCCATTGCTTTCTGCGATAGACTGGTTGCCGACCAAGGCTATAGAACCCACTCTAACCTATTATTTAACCAATAACTGGAGGGAAGAGACGGATTAATACCTTTCCCAAGGGTATTTGTGCGTAAGTGAATGCAAGGAATTCAACTGAAATTCGAAATTGGCATCCCGATTTGTCGTTCCGAGTCGATATCTACTGCACCACAACGCACATCCACCTAATACATACCTAATACATAAACATCTAAAAAAATTATATATATATATATATATATATATATATATATATATATATCTTAAGTATACATGCACAAATACACTTGTGCAGACTCGCTCACGCAATCAGTTTTTCTCTCTCACACACAAACACACATACATGCACGCACGCATTGACACACACACGCATACACACATAGATAGATAGATAGATAGATAGATAGATAGATACTTTTATAACACATATGATGAAAGCAGTTTTTCATTCAAGTTTTTTGTTATTCTAATAGATGCTGATATCTATAGAATAACCCGTTATAGATATGACTGATCAGGGCTACCAGTTACGGAATACGCTAATCCGTGCAGTGATCAGGTAATCCGGCAGCGAGGTTTGCTTTGTCGCCCACACCAGATTTTTGATCGAGGCGAGAGTAAACTGTGGTGTCATCGGCGTACATGCCTACTTGGGATCTTATAGCATCGGGGAGAACATTAATGTAGATTAGAAAGTGCGTAGGACCTCGGATAGACCCTTGAGGGACACCCGCGTTCGTATGGTAATTTTGGGCGGCATATATATATATGTGTGTGTGTGTGTGTGTGTGTGTGTGTGTGTGTGTGTGTGTGTGTGTGTGTGTGTATATATATTAAAAAAGGATTAATTCAAAGATGTTGAATGGCCATTTCGATATGAAGATCCCCACGGGGGACGACACATCACCTCAGCAACAGAGAAAACCTTTCAGAAACTGGAGAAAAATTAGTCTACTTTTCCTTTTTAAATAGATTGCAAAGAAATTAAAAAATAAATAATAAAATCAAATAAAAATAAAAATAAAGGGAAAGAAAAAGAAAAAGAAAAAGAAAAAGAAAAAGAAAAAGATAGAATAAAGTTAAATAAATAAGAAAAGAAAAAAAATTGACATCGTCTGGGTTCGCAAAAAAAAGGGAGAATGTAACTAAAAATTAACAGACAGCCGTGTTAAATCGACGCAAGTTTAAGCAACACGGAAAAAAGGTGGTAAGAGAGATAAAAGAAGGAAGGGAGGGAAAAAGAAAGAAACTAAAGAAAATTTTTTTTTTAAAATATTACAGACGCTAGACAAATTCAAAAACCTAATTTCCCCAAAACGTTGAAGTATTAGAAAAAGGCCTTTACTTTAAAACGGCATAATTATTAATAAAAGGGAATAAAAAGATATAGGATTTAAAATAAAATTATTTTTAAAAAAATTAGGTCATTTGAAATTAAACTAAATAAAGACAACACTAGGTAAAAAAAAAAAATTAATTACAATTATTATATACATACCTATAGAAGTACACACATACATACATATATATACACACACAATTCTACGAATAAGAATACATATATACATACACATACACACATACATTCAATTTATTACACACTTATATACATATACATGCGCATACACACATATATATGTGTGTACACACCTATATACAAAAAATTCATATACACACAATATACATGTGTACACATACATGCACACATATACACACACACACACACGCACACACACACATATATATATATATATATATATATATATACATATTCCATATGCACTCACACACATACATATTAATGAATATTATGAAAAGGAGCATTTAAATAGCTAAAAAAAATTTTTTCAAAATTACATATAGCCCACATACATAAATACATACATACATATATATACATATATATACAAATATGCACATCCACACACAAACATACACATATACATAAAAAAAAAAAAATTAAAATTAAAATTAAAAATTTTTTTAAAATATTAAAAAAATTATAGAAAAATTTAGAATTTAAAAATTAAAAATTAGAAGTTAAATTTTAAAATCCGCCCTATGGCGGCACTTGTTTATAAATTCCCTCCTAAAGTTCAAAAGTAAGTCCTGATGAGGATACTTCAAAATCAGAATCTTCTCCAATAAACACAGACGACACCTATCACGAAAACTTTTAGGAGTACAAGTTGAGCCTATTAATTTCCAGCTGATTATAGGGTCCTGCCCTTCCTCCTTCATTTCCCAGAACCTACGTGATAGTGCCGTCTGGAATCTCTGTTTAGGGTTCGAAAACGAGTACCTGTGATTATAAAGCCTCTGTTTGAAAGAGCCCGCGGACATGCCAATATAGGTCCGGTAATTGTCCTTGTTATTAGATGGAGAAATGCGGGCTTCATAAATTACATGGGTGGATTTACATTTGCCTTGCACCGGGCAGGCATCCACAGAATAACAATTGCATTTGTCGACAATTCCGGATTTAGCTTCCGTATTATTTAGGTTCATTAAAATTTGTTTATTGTGGGAATTAATTATATTATCTATATTTGAGGTGCAAGAATAACTAATTTTTAGGGTGAATCTATTAAAAATTTTATTTAAGGGATTGTTATTATTATTAAAATGTTTATCGATTAATCTGAGAAAATACTTACCAATATTTATATTAGTTAGCTTACAATAAGGAGGGTTAAACCAAATTATCTTCTTTTTTCTACATTTTCGGGTGTTTTTAGTTTTTGATGATTCTGGGTTTATAGCAGGCTTATCATACTTTAACTTATTAACAAAACCGCTTTTCTGAAGGGCCTTATCGTAAATTTCTTTGCTTGCGTTGAAAATTTTTATATTGGAAGATAATTGGTTAACCCTATTATTTACTATCTTGGGTATTTGTCTTATAATATTCTTGGGGTGGTTGGATAAACTATTTATATAGTTTTATATAGTTATATATCAATTTTTTTTTCTTTTCTTATTTATTTGATTTTATTCTATCTTTTTCTTTTTCTTTTTCGTTTTCTTTTTCTTTTTCTTTCCCTTTATTTTTATTTTTATTTTATTTTATTTTATTATTTATTTTTTAATTTCTTTGCAATCTATTTAAAAAGGAAAAGTAGACTAATTTTTCTCCAGTTTCTGAAAGGTTTTCTCTGTTGCTGAGGTGATGTGTCGTCCCCCGTGGGGATCTTCATATCGAAATGGCCATTCAACATCTTTGAATTAATCCTTTTTTAATATATATTTGCTCTGTAATATTTTATTACATGGAGCTCTTCATTTTTTAATATTAAAATAAATTTTTAATATTAATTAGGATCGGGTTTTTTGGAATTTACCTTCCTGCTTTTTTCCCTTGGATTGAAGTATCTGAATTAAAATATATATATATATATATATATATATATATATATATATATATATGTATATATAATAAACTTTTCCTTACACCTAATGGTGTGTAGGGCAGCGTTTTTGGTGTTTCCGTAAGAAACTGTTTTTTATGGGTAGGGTTGTTAGCCCTGCGCTCAAACCCCAAACCTGGTGGAAGCTGATTTTCTCAGCGTAGCTTAGACGTAACACACGGCCGAAAGTAGTGGGTACCTAGTAAGGATTGAACTCACTACTCAATTATAATGATTCTAGCGAGACGGGCTTGCTAAACATTACACCGCGCCGGGGTTCCCATATATATATATATATATATATATATATATATATATATATAACAGAATAAAGTAAAAGAACAAATTTGGAAACATCTAAATCGAACATTAAAGCTTCTTCAGAGATCGAGGTATAACTGAAAAATTTTACAGAGACAGTATACTGATACGTTGGGATTTGGGGTTAATTTTTATTGGTCAGATAGTGTCACGTGTTTTGAAGTAATAGATAATTATTTTCAAGTGTATGTGCGTGGAATATTTTGTATGTGTATGTATGTATAGTACTCTCGGTAGTGTGCAAATGTATTAGAACAGTGGGTGATTTTCCTACAAACCTCACTGAAATTTAAATACAGGATGAAAAGCTAAGTAAATTGCTAATAAATATTGATTGTTTAACACTAGGTGTAAAAGAAATGTATCAAAAAGAACTTAAATTGAAGAAGATTGTGATGTCAATGCCTGACAGAATAAAGGCTGTGATCAAAGCAAAAGGCTATTATACTAAATATTAAATTTATTTCGTAACAAGTATTTTTTATTGTGAAATCATTTGTTGAGTAAATCAAATAAAATTACTTAAATTAAATTGTTTATTTTCTTTCAGTATGCCTCATAAAAGATAAAATAGTTCTTGTCCAAATACTTTTGCACAGTACTGTATATCTGCCTCTTTTACTTTCTTTTGCACCAAAAACACTGTCTACGTTCTTACAGAATTTGATATCAAATAACCTGGAATATTTCGACTGCCGTAAAGCAAAGCAAGCCAAACCTTAACAAACAGAACATTTTCTTGTGCAAACTCAATATGACAAGTTGGCTACAGGCTTTGAGATTTGAAAAAGGAATCACTCGGCCGGCTGTTGGAAGCGAGGGAAAATTTACTCGCCCGAAAATCATTTTACTCGACCGACTCCATTTTCTTAATAGTCGACTTACTGAGACATGAATCACTGATGGAAAACAAAAAAGAAAATTTTAGTTCAAATTTCAAACTTGTTAGAAAGGATTTTAAAAAAATTTAAAATAATAACAACAAAATTTGATATTTCGTCTTAATAATAGTATAAACATTTTTATGATAAAACTTTGTTTTTATTAAGCTTGAGCCCATTTAACATCATGATATGCTGTTTTTTTTGTTTTTTTGTTTTTTTGTTTTTTGGCAATTGAGTGGAGGTACCTAAATTTGTAGTTTCTTTCTTCTGTTTGACTACAACCTCCATCTCATAGATAATAAAAATAAAAAAACTCTGATTTTCTCAACGATTTTCTATAAAAAACTGACTTGTATAATTTGTTTTTAGCTGCGTGGTTGAAGGAACTATGTGTATTTTTTTCTTTCTTTCAAATGTTTGTTTTTACTTTTCGTAAACGATATAGGTGTTGAGTCAAGGATAATATTTTTCCAAATGAGTTTCTAAAAATCTGTGAGCGTCTTTAATCTGGGCGACAGAGACATTTTGACTCCACGCTGGAAGCGTTAATTAAACGAATGTTTACATTGACCGGAACGATAAAAGAGTTCAATAATATCATTGTAGGTCGTTCTAAATAACTTGTGAATCTTCAATGGCATACTTTTAGGCTGTAAAAGGAATCAGATTTACTTTTTCAATATTTGAAGAGAAAAGTTTCATTGTGAGATTTTTTAATCGACCGCGGGCGAGTAAAGAAATAAACTTTAATCGCCCAATTAAGTTTTTAATCGACGGAGTCGATCGGGCGAGTGAAATCTGAAAGGCTGGTTGGATATATGAAGAATCTAGTTGTGCTATTACAACTTTCGATTACCATTTATTCCAGTTAATGCAGAATTCTTTTAGTGAAAGAAGAAAAAACTTCAGTACTTTGAAAGAGTGTCCTGAAATAAAAAGCAGTTCTTTCATGAGGATAATTTTTTTTAATCATATCACCCCGAGCAAGGCGGTAACGCCACTGATGTGCAGGGGGCTACATAAGAGTAAAAGCACTAAATATAAGAGAGTAAAGAGAAGGACAAACCATTTAGAAAGGAGCAAGAAAATGGAGGGGACACAGGTGTGATGACAGATTGCAGAGGTGGAGAGAAAGGAAAGGATATACAGGGTGATGAGGAAAGAACTAGAGTCAAGTGGTTAAGAGATGATTATTGATCTTACATTTGAATTCCTGGAGGTTGTAGCCGTCAGGAAAGCAAGTATAAGGAAGAGAGTTTCACAGGCGCGAAAAATAAGCTGCAGGAGTAGAATTGACGTCTGCATTTGGTTGATCTAACTGTGAATGGGTGAGACCCAGTTGCCAGTTTGGTTGCACGAGTAAACACGTGTTGCCGAGGCACCAGTGACTTAAGTTCGTTGGAGCAGAAGCCATAAATGTATTTATAGAGCAGACAAAGGGAAGCCACATCCTGTCGGTGGGAAAGTGGCTGTAGTCGAGCCGCCAAGTCGGTACCTATCACATTACTGATTCTCCTTTGGAGCCTGTCAAGAACACTGTGGTGAACAACGGGGGCACTTGACCATATATGGCAGCAGTACTCCATGCACGGACGAATTGTATATATGCAGGATGGTTTCAGGCAGGAAAACATCCTGGCCCGACATAGTGACCCAACCTTCCTAGCAGTGGATTTAGCAATAGTTTAAATACCCAAATAATTTACTAAACAGTTACAGCTATTATCATAATAATGTAGAAATAATGTAGAATACATCAGCCGAAAGAATGTGATCCAAATAATAAAGATGATCACTATAATCCGATTAAATCTTAAAAAGAATTGGTGGCAATATTCCAAATAATTGAATGATAACAAAACAAAATTAAGAATTGCAACAATTACTCACAATATTTCGTTAGTAAGGTGAATTTTTCGGTACAAATACTTCAACGAGGGTCATTAAATAAATAAGGTGAATCTTTTGGTATAAAGACTTCTACGAGTGTCATGAAATAAATAAGGTGAATTTTTCGTTATAAGGACAGCTACAAGGGTTATTCAATAAACAAGGCGAATTTTTACCCTAAAAGGACATCTACGAGGGTCATTCAATAAATAAGGTGAATGTTTCGGTACAAGGACTTCCACGAGGGTCATTCAATAAATAAGGTGAATTTTTCGGTATAAGAACTTCTACGGGGGTCATTCAATAAATGAGGTGAATTTTTCGTTATGAGGACTTCTACGAGGGTCATTCAATAAATAAGGTGAATGTTTCGGTATAAGGACTTCTACGAAGGTCATTCAATAAATAAGGTGATTTTTTCGGTATAAGGACTTCAAAGAGGGTCATTCAATAAATAAGGTGAATTTTTCGGTATAAGGACTTCTACGAAGGTCATTCAATAAATAAGGTGATTATTTCGATATAAGGACTTCTATAAGGGTCATTCAATAAATAAAGTGTAGCCTCAAAAAGTTAAGCTCAAAACAGAGGTGATAAAGATAATAATCCGAATATTTCATTGAATAAGGACAAAATAATATAAAAAATGGAGAAAGTAATTCTAGTTATTTATTTCAAGTATTTCGTTTCCGTGGATGTGCGTAGTGGTGCAGTGGATATCGACTCGGAACGACAAATCGGGGACTCGAGATCGAATTCCAGTTGAATTCATTGCATTCACTTACGCACAAATACCATTGGGAAAGGTATTAATCTGTCTCTTCCTTCCAGTTATGAGTTAAATAATAGGGCAGATTGGCTTCTATAGCCTTGGTCAGCAACCAGTCTATCACTGAATGCGAGATAGTCTTCTGCCCAGTCAGTCATGTCACTTTCAAGACATGATCGTCTGAAGCGTGTATCACGAATGGCACTTAACCGACTGCCTGAACATAATAGTTAGAAACAATTAAAGCTTCTACTGGGCATAAAGTGGGTGATCGGTTTTCTATTGTTATGAAGTAGTAAACTAATCCCCCACTGATTACTAATTATTAATATAATGATATAATCCATCTCTTCTCACTCCAGCTATGGATAGATTGGTTTCTATAGTCATGGCTTTCGAGACACGATCGCCCAGAGCGCGTATGCCGTATGACACTGAACTGACTGATTTCGTTTCCGTAGATATCAGTAGGAAGGCCGGAGAGTGTACCGATCGAAAAATTATGCTCAAAACAGTAATGGTGAGTGTAATAATCCAAATAATTTATTGGAAGATGACAAAATAACAGAAATGCGAGAACTCATTCCGATCGTCATTGCCAGAATATTGTCTCAAATTATAAATCTATGAAGGCCGGCGAGTGAACCTGTCGAAATATACAGCTCAACATAGCAACAATGATGATCACAGTCCAAATAAGGATTTCAATAAAGGCAATATATTAAAAAAAATGAAGAAATTAATTCTTATAATACGTTTCAGTATATGACACCATTAAAGCCGGAGAGTTTATCGATCGACTGTATAGATTGAAAAAGCAAAGATAAATTTCTATAATTCGTTGCTTGATGAGAAACTAAAAGAAATGATGCAATTCATTCTAATAATCATTGTCAGCATATTGTTTTGAATTATAGCACCAGGAAGGCCGGAGAATGTACCGATCAAAGGTATAGATTAAAAGACGAAAGATAAGATATTAATGTGTATAATTCGTTTTTTGATGAGTAACTAAAAGAAATGGTGCAATTAATTCTAATAATTATTGACAGTATATTGTTTTGAATTATAGCACCAGGAAGGCCGGAGATTGTACCGGTCGAAGGTATAGATTAAAAGACGAAAGATAAGATATTAATTTCTGTCATTTGTTGTTTGATGAGTAACTAACAGAAATGGTGAAATTCATTCTAATAATCATTGTCAGTATATATTTTTTTGAATTATAACACCAGGAAGGCCGAAGAATGTACCGATCAAAGGTATAGATTAAAAGACGAAAGATAAGATTATAATTTGTATAATTTGTTGTTTGATGAGCAACTAGCAGAAATGATGCAATTCACTCTAATAATCATTGTCATTAAATTGTTTTGAATTATAACACCAGGAAGGCCGGAGAATGTACCGATCGAAGGTACAGATTAAAAGACGAAAGATAAGATTATAATTTGTATAATTTGTTGTTTGATGAGAAACTAACAGAAATTATGCAACTCATTCTAGTAATGATTGTCGGCATATTGTTTTGAATGATAACATCAGGAAGGCCGGAGAATGTACCGGTCGAAGGTATAGATTAAAAGACGAAAAATAAGATATTAATTTGTATAATTCGTTTTTTGATGACTAACAGAAATTATGCCACTCATTCTAGTAATCATTGTTGGCATATTGTTTTGAATTATAACACCAGGAAGGCCGGAGAATGTACCGATCGAAGGTACAGATTAAAAGACGAAAGATAAGATTATAATTTGCATAATTCGTTGTTTGATGAGAAATTAACAGAAATTATGCCACTCATTGTCAGTATATCATCTCGAATGCTAACACTAGGAAAGAAAACGAAGTTAAGATTTCCATCTGAATAAATAGTTGAATAATTTATAATTAATTAGTGCACTTTATCTCTCAGCATCAAACAAGACGTGGTCAGACAAAAAAATGAATCGAATTGGAATTACTAAAAACAAAGACTGTTCTTTTTTTTTTTTTTATAAGCGTTTCACCCCGAGCAAGGCATGTCACTGCCACTACTGCGCAGGGGGCTACGTAGAGTGGAGAAAGGATGATTAAATATAGGAAATGTCAGAGGGTGGGTGATAGGCGGGTAAGGATACCGAGAATGAGGGTTGGGTAGATGAGAGTGTTCTGAGAATAATTGGGAGTTAGTGTGATAGGAGGTGTCTATTGATCCTACATTTAAACACCTGGAGATTGTAACTGTCGGGAAAGCAGAGTTGTGGAAGGGAGTTCCACAGGCGGGAAGCGCGAGAAAAGAAGCTGTTGGAATAGAATTTACAGTTACATCTTATTTGTTTAACTGTAAAAGGGTGGGACCTAGTTGCTAATCTAGTATCTCGTGTAAATTCGTGCTTAGGCGGCACCAGTGATCTAAGCTCATCGGAGCAGTAGCCATGAAAGTACTTGTAGAAGAGGCACAGGGAAGCCACATCACGCCGGTGAGAGAGTGGCTGCAGCCGGTCTGCCAAGTCAGTATCAACCACGTTACAGATCCTTTCTGCAAAGTCAAAAAAAATATCTCAGTTAAGTGATATAAGGTCGAGCGATCATTGTCTCGAAAGAGAAGATTTTCCCACAGTCAATCAGTTAAGTGCCATACGTGATACACGCTTTGGGTGATCATGTGTCGAAAGAGACATGGCTGACTGGGCAGAAGATTATCCCGCAGTTGGTTGCCATTGCTATCTGCGGTAGGCTGGTTGCCAGCCAAGGCTATAGAACCCAATCTGCCCTGTTATTTAACCCATAACTGGAGGGAAGAGACGGATTATTACCTTTCCCAAGGGTATTTGGGCGTAAGTGAATGCAAGGAATTCAACTGGAATTCGAACTCGGCAACCCAATTTGTCGTTCCGAGTTGATATCCACTGCGCTACACATAGGCTGCCATTATTTTCTGTAGAAGGCTGGTTGCCGATCAAGGCTATAGAACCCAATCTGCCCTGCTATTTAACCCAATGGCTGGAGGAAGAAGAAACGGAAAATTACTTTTCCCAAAGGGTATTTGCGTGTAAGTGAATGCATCTGAAGATGAGAAAAGGCATGAACCCACCACTTTTCTTACTCACACCTTTTATTGGTTAAATAACGAGGTATATCGAGCTGTGTAGCCTTGTGTGTAAGGCAGTCTATGAGAAGGAAAAACCGAAGGTAAACTACAGGCAATGAATCTCCTATTTTCACCAAAATGCATTTCAATTCATAGATAATAAAAAAAAGGAATCCTAAATTCTAAGGACACGTGATATTTAGAAAATATGATATTATCAACTAGCAGTATAGCTCGGCGTTGATCGGGTGTAATGAAAGCTTCAAAACTAATTCATGGTCCTGGAGCTCAGACTCAGCATAAAGAATATTTGTGTGAAGTTTGGTGAGAATCGGATAAAAATTGTGGATGTGTATAAAGGACAGACAGATAAACGGACACACACACAAACATCTTGCCTTTTATAAATATATATTATCGATTTTCTGCACTATTGTAAGAACTGCAACTATGAAACTTCTGAATATCGTTTCTGATGTCTTTGGCTATGAGTGCATCAAAATTGATTAAAATCTGACCACTCTTTCTATAACACGATTTTTTCGATTATCGATATTTATCGGGGGTACCTCGACACAAAACCTAGCTAAGAACACTCGCAGACGATTATAGTACAACTGTGTAAATTTTCAAGAAAATCAGTTCAGCCGTTTCGGAGTCTATAGGTAACGGACACACACACACACATAAAGTTCCATTTATAAATAAGTTTAGATTTAGATTTCGTTATGGGTATTTAAATTAGATCGCTACGATAACCACTTCGTCACATCTGCAAACAGTAAGTGAAAGAAATTACAACGAGCGTTCTGATCATGTTAATTATAATTAAAATTCAATATTTCCTAACACACACACACACACACACACACATACACACACACACACACACACACGGAAAGGCACGCTCATAAAATATTGTAATTAAACACCATAAAAGAAGTACAAAAAAAAACGAAAATAATAATGAATTTTAAAAAATAACAATGACGAGACCGAACCACAAATATTAGTAAACCGTATCTACGCAGGAGAAATAAAAAAAAAAATTAAAACAAAGAAAGTGAAAGCCCCAAAATGCAACGAAGACAAGAGAGGAATGATGTTCCCTTATGTAACTTGATATAACTGTGAATTTGTTGATTTTATTTCTGTCTTGTTTTGTTTTTCATATTTCTACACTCAGGTTTCGTGTTACAGACTTCAATGGGGACGGCACGTAACGGTCGACGAGAATGCTAAAGCATATAGCGGCCGACTTTGAAAACAATGGCGACAAATAAATAAATAAATACGCATGCGCCGACGAATTCGCGCGCAGACACGAGACGATTGACGGTGTAGTTTGGATTCTCGTAATGTATGACAATACCCACGCCTTCATAGTTATTGCATGACGAAAATATGATACATAGTAACCATAATAACAATCCCCAAAATGATAATAACAACGTAAAGAAAAAATAAATAAATAATTAAAACAATAATAATGCAGATAAAATTCTTCATGGCCACTACTGTGTCATATCAAACAAGCTGATAGTAGGAAAGACTCATTTTTAGCAGAGATTGTGGACTCCAGTATTAAATGCCGAAACTCACTCCCTTATTCTTGCTTTCCTGACGGCTACAACCTCCAGAAATTTAAATGCAAAGTTAATACTCATCTACTAACCACTGGACTCTAGCTCTCTCCCCTCCCCTGTATAACCTTCCCTTTCTCTCCACCTATGTATCTGTCATCGCACCTGCTTTCTCAGCTTTCTATTGTTCCTTTCTAACTAGCTTGTACTCCTCACTCTTTTCTAATTAATCTTTTAACATTTATGTAACCCCCTGCACATCAGTGGCGTTTCTGCCTTGCACGGGGTGAAATGATTAAAAAAAAAAAAAAAAATGAAAGTTTGGCGGCCCTGAAGGAGACTACCACCACCTTTAAATTTGTTGTTTTTCATTTTTTTTTTGTTGCTTTTTTTAGTACAGTCTTATCGATTATTACATAAGGTTTCCGAATATCAAAAAAAAAAAAAAATTGGAAAATTTCAATATTTAAACAATTTTTTTGGTGGGGTGCTCAGTTTCTCATACAACGTTATAGTAAATCGATCCTCTATTTTGGAACCACTCCTGTTTGGATCGCTTTGGGTTTTTTTTTTTAGGTGGGGACCAGTTGTTGCTCTTATTTCTGTCTTTTTCAAGTTTTCTTCACTTCTAACGATGGCATCTTCCTCGGAAACTCCAAGAATGGCTTTATTAAAAAATTTCGCAAAAGATTTAGTTGTTGAATATGCACAAGCAAAAAAGTTAATTGCACAGGATCGATTTACTATAAGATTGTATGAAAAATTGAGCCCCCCACCTAAAATAGTTTAAATGTTGGAATTTTTACAATTTTTTTTGTCAATCGGAAAGTTTAGTGTATAATCGATAAGATTGCACCGAAAAAAGTAAAAACAAAAAAATGATAATCAACAAATTTACAGGTGGTGGTAATGTACTGGCGAGTGGTTCAAAAATAGAGGATCGATTTACTATAGCGTAGTATGCAAAACTGAGCCCCCCCCCACTACCTAATTGTTTAAATATTGAAATTTTTCCCAATTTTTTTTTTTTTTTGTCAATCGGAGAGTTAAGGGTGTAATCGATGAGATTGCACTGAAACAATAAAAAAGAAAAAAATGAAAAACAACAAATTTAAAGGTGGTGGTAGTCTCCTTCAGGTCCACCGAAAGTTTTATTCTTGCTGAGTAGAAGTAATGTTTTCTAACGAGAAATTGTCAATGAGGCACATAAAAAAGTTTATTAACCCGAGATTCTGTGGTGAATAACCAGAAATAATTGATTTGTATCAGGTTGCACTGTATTATCAATCTCCGAACATTCACCGAGTCAGCATGACAGGGTAGATCAATATCTGCACTGGAAAATTGCAACTTTTACGAGAATGAAACTGCAAAAAGTATGAACAGCGCACAGACCCGGTTATAAAGAATAGGACCTGTAACAATTGCATAAGATTTTGCAATACGCACAGATAGAACAATCAAAACTAATCGCCTAGGAATAATTATCAAAGACTTCAAAAATAGAATGTGTTTTATTATTGACTAGCAGTATAGCCCGGCGTTGCTCGGGTGTAATGAAAGCTTTAAAATTAATCCATGGTCCTGGAGCTTAGACTCTTTGGACGTTGGCACGAAAAACGTAGGTCATTGAAAGGTTGATATCGAAGCCTTAGAACTTACTAAAATGAATGGATGTAAGTCAAATTTTGATTTCCGGTATCGATATCAAATACGTTTTCCGTCGCAAACTGAATTTTGAAGGCTAAATAAGTCCTCTGAGTAAATAATAATCATGGCTGAGACTAAGATCTACAATTATACCTACTTGGAGCAAAACCCGAAACAAAATTCAAAATAAAAGGCCTGAAAACCTGATTTTGATCAGACCCGATAGGATATCAGGGTATTGATTTCCAATATCGGTGTCAAATAAATCCTCCAAGGATAAACTAACCTAAGTAAGTCCATGAAAAGTTATCGTACCCATCGGAAGTAAAATTGGAGAAAATGAGCCATATTGATGGTTGAATATCGGTTTTTGATCAGATTCGATAGAATATTGGGGCTATCGGTTTCCTATCTCGGGGAAAATGAGTTGTCTGAGAAAATCTACTAATGTTTGAGACTAAAAACTGTAATTTTATTAAGTTAGAGCAAATTCTGCAGCAAGAACCACGATAAACGGGCTGAAATCCTAATCTTGATTTGACCTGATCGGATATCGGGATATCAATTTCCGATATCGGGGAAAATCAGAAAAAATAAGTAGCCCATGACCTGACCAGAAGCCTAAAAAATATTTGTGTGACGTTTGGTGAGAATCGGATAAAAATTGTGGATTTGTATAAAGGGCATACAGACAGACAGACAAGCACACACACAAACATCTTGCCTTTTATATATATATATATAGATCTAGCGGTTCTTACAAAGTGTAATGTATCTTGGAAGGTCTTTAAAAAAAAACTACTGTTACGAGGATGCATTTGTATATTTAAAAATAATATTAATAATATCTAAAAAAAGGTTCAATGTGATCGTAAGGGATTCTATTGTTCGAATTGTTAATACAAAAAGTTTTAATTCATGAAGTAGTTGTAAAAATAGGGAAATTAGAAACAGAACGTTTGGATGATCCTAGAATGTTCGAGAAAAAAATATAGAGAATACGAGATAGTTCGAGAAATATGCAAATTAGGTGTTAGCTCCTATAAAAATAGGTTTTGGGAAGAGAGTAGTTAATTGTTAAAAGGATTTGCTGACATTATCAACTCCGGCCCGATTCAGAATTTGTATATCCAGCCGAAAGACTCTCTTCTAAAAACTGCCGACCAACTAAAACCTGAAAGAGAACCTCACTGAACTAAATAGGTAAATAGATTTTTTTGACTCTTTCATTGACCAAACAAAAAAATTATTCTTTATATACACATTGGAGGATTTCCAAAAATAGTACTGAGAATACTCGCTAGACTAACGTGTAAATATTACTTAACCCACTCCTTACCTCCTCTCTTCGTAACAGTTCGCATTCCAGTAGAAAACTATGTTTTTTAATTGGATGCAAAAATTGTATATTTGTAAATATTTTTATTTTGTGTTTTTTGTAAATTAAATATTTGTTTGTGATTTAGCTGTGTGTTTTGGTCCATCATTTTTTTTTGTTACAACTTATAACACGTAACACACAAAAATCTCAGAGTGATTAAAAAAAATATGGTACATGAGAACAACAATAAGTAAGGTTGTGACTGGTGCCCGGATTTTCTTCTAAAAGGTTCCAACAAACTCATTGACTGGACCTCTGGCTGCCAATGCCTTAAAGATGCACAAAATTGTACTCACAAGTACAACTCACACATTACAAAGAGCTTTATATGTGTAAAATATGTGTGATGTTAGGTTATTTATTTATTTATTTATAAGAAAGACGTGCGTTGTGGTCCAGTGGATATCGACTTGGAAATCGGAGATCCGAGTTCGAGTTCCAGTTGAATTCGTTGCAATCATATACGCGCAAATACCCTTGGGGAAGATATTAATCCGTCTCTTCCCTCCAGCTATGGGTCAAATAACAGGACAGATTGGGTTCTATAGCCTTGGTTGGCAACCAGTCTACCGCAGGAAGCAATGGCAACTTACTGCGGGATAATATTCTGCCCAGTCAGTCATGTCTCTTTCGAGACATGATCGCCCAAGCGTGTATTACGTATGGCACTTAACTGACTGATTTATAAGAAAGGGTAAGTGGAAAATGTCATGTAGCCATTTTGGACCTTAGGTCTCTAGTTGGGACCCGGAAAGAAAAGAGTATACAACCGACACTAAAAGGAAATAACAATAAGAAAGTGGAAATAGATAAGAGACTGAGGTAAAAACTAAAATAAATGAGACACTGTTATGGTGCCATCCTACGAGGAATGGATTCTTCCTCTTGTTATATGTAATTACCTGCGTGATTTCCGGAGAGCAGTCAACTCGATCATTTGACAGCCTTACGCACTCTCTACCTTTGGACAGAGAGTATTAACCCAGTCGAGGATGCGCTGAAGTGTAAAGTCTCGACTGGGGAACATTAGACAGATATTTTTGGCCAGTCTATATAGCCTGGAGAACCCACATTAAAAAGGGCTTATGTCACATTTTGCTTTAGTGGGAAGGTAACTGAATATTGCAGTTAACGAGGGCAGTTAACAAAAGCAGTTAACGAGAAGCTAATGCCGCAGTTAACGATAGCTACTAGTCAGGCAATAAGTAGCGTAATAATACCTTAGGACTTACTTATTTCTATATTATTTATTATTAACACTTCTTTTGGATATCTTGTTTCTTGTTATACTAATACAACGTTTTACACTTTCCTTCTTGTTTCGTGTCTTACTTCCGGCACAAACCGGTCACTACAAGGCTGCAAAGAAGTTTCGCCACAATTCCACAACCAATTGGCGACGAAGATCCACGACAGATAAGAAATAATAATCTCTCAAGAAACAAAACCGAAGAATTGAATCTATCTGCGACATAAACAATTGCAGTTATTCAGATGATGTAACTGAAGATGGGCCGAAATACATTATGGCAAAATTCCTTGAAAACAACAGCGGTGAAATCCCTGAAGCTTAAAGCCACATCGTTCAAATACTCCCCAAAATACACATGAAAAAGTTTAATAAACATATTGTGTAAGCATATAACGCTGCACTGCAAGCACAGTAAACAGACAGAACACAAGGAAACAGTACAGAAGGGAATAACCCTGTGCCTCTACTGTAAATATTTTAAGACTTCTCTTTCGATAAATTTAGATCACTGATGCCCCCTAGGTATGAATTTGCACGAGATACTAGATTAGCTACTAGGTCCCACCAGTTTAAAGTGAAACCGATAAAATGTAACCGCAATTTTTACTCCAACAGCTTCTTTTCTTGCACTTACCGCCTGTGGAATTCCCTTCCATACACTTGCTTCCCCGACAGCTACAATCTCCAGGAGTTTAAATGTAAGGTCAATAGACGCCTCCTAACACACTAACTCGCATCCATTCTCTCAAACATTTTTCCCATCTACCCAACCTCCATCCTCGGTATCCTTACTCGTCTATCACCCTCCATCTGACATTTCCTTTATCTAACCACTCTTTCCAATCACTTTCCCCTATGTAACCCCTAACCACTCTTTCTCATCACTTTCCCCTATTTAACCCCCTGCGCAATAGTGGCAGTAGAATGCCTTGCTTGGGGTGAAATGATTAAAAAAAATAAACAAAACATTTAGCAGCTACTGGGAAATGTGGCGTCAAGACAAAGATCAGATCACAAACAAGAAGATCCAGCTTGGAAGCCATGTTTAAAGCGAGAGGAAAT
The DNA here is from genome assembly GCA_037127315.1 of Ascarosepion bandense. Classification (NCBI taxonomy): domain Eukaryota; kingdom Metazoa; phylum Mollusca; class Cephalopoda; order Sepiida; family Sepiidae; genus Ascarosepion; species Ascarosepion bandense. The sequence continues at coordinate 333,740 of JBBBDQ010002112.1, forward strand.
CAGTCGTGAAATATCGATATTAAATGAGATCTTAGTCAGTCAGTTAAGTGCCATACGTGATACACGCTTGGGCGATCATGTCTCGAAAGAGACATGACTGACTGGGCAGAAGATTATCCCGCAGTAGGTTGCCATTGCTTTCTGCGGTAGACTGGTTGCCGATCAAGAGCTATAGAACCCAATCTGTCCTGTTATTTAACCCATAACTGGAAGGAATAGACGGATTAAGATCTTTCCCAAGGGTATTTGCGCGTAAGTGAATGCAATGAATTCGGTTGGAATTTGAACTCGGTTCCCCGACTTCTCGTTCCGAGTCGATATCCAATGCACCACAGCGCACATCTCAAAAAACCCAAATGTTTCAACACGCAAGTACAGGATGATCAATCGGAGATATAAAATTAAATTCCTAAATAAAATTCCATCAAACTCGGAAATACTTAAACAGAAACTTAAATTAAAGGCCCAGAAACCAAGACGGTATGACGAGCGTTGTAGTTTCTCTCGATGAAATAGGATATTCTAAACTGGCATATAGAAGATGTACAGGGAAATTGGCAAAGAAATAATATGTAAAAAAAACCAAAAAAAAAACCCATCATCTCTTAATTTTCTTTTTATCAACTTGCTGTTTAATGTTCATAAAAAAACCCACCACCTCAGGGTTTTGTGATACCTGTTCATTAATAATTGACGCCCAAGCATTTAAAAGCAAAACTACTCATTGTATACAACAAAAGTTTATGATTTAACTCTATCTTGTCATACATCATAAACTCTACCTAAAAGCCATCGTTCATATGTTTCTATATATATTTCTCTCTTCGTTTTTAGTGTGCAACCTTTCAATTTTAATATAAGGGAAATTAGCTATTTACTGGCAAAAGTAGTAACTATGATACGGTCTTTAGCTATTTTTTCGCTTTAATTAACACATTAACTCGAATTCCAGTTGAATTCCTTGCATTCACATACGCTCAAATACTCTTGGTAAAGGTATTAATCCGTCACTTCTCTCCAATTATGGGTTAAATAACAGAACAGATTGGGTCTTCTAGCCTTGGCTGGCAACCACTCTATCACAAAAAGCAAGGGTAACCTACCGCTTTTCTGATCACATGTCCCATGAACTTTATCTGTCTCTTCTTGATAATCAATATTAATTCCCTTTTCGTTTCAATCCTTTTTAAAACCTCACATGCTCGGTCCATGATATCCGCAGCATCCTTCTGTAGAACCATATTTAAGCAGCTTCAAGTTTTTCCTTCATCTTTGATGATATTGTCCAACAGTCACTGCTATATTGAAGAACTGACATCACATAGCAATCTAGTACTCTTTTCTTTGTTTATGGAGAAAGTTTCCTGTCTCTTAATACTTTACTCAACTTCTGGAACGCGTCCTTCGCAATGCCAATTTGCCTTCGGATCTCTGTGTCGCACGTTCCGTCTTCTATTACAACACTTTCCAGGCATTTAAATTTTTGTACCTGCTTGATTCTAGTAACCGCCACTTTTATTTGGCATTTTGGGTTGCTCTTTTTGCTGACCACCATGCATTTAAATAGTTATATGACCAATTTAACGGCACTATAATGTTTTTAATGAATTTGATGAGAACTAGATTATTAGATAGATAGATAGATAGATAGATAGATAGATAGATAGATAGATAGATAGATATGAACAGATAGATAGATAGATAGATAGATAGATAGATAGATAGATAGATAGATAGATAGATAGATAGATTAAAATAGACTGAGATAGATAGCTAGATAGCTAGCTAGCTAGCTAGCTAGATAGATAGATCAAGTTTTTCCGTCATCTTTGATAATATTGTCAGGCGTTCGCTGCCATATTGAAGAAAAGACATTTGCCTTTAAAGCAACATTAACTCGTTCAGATTATTCTGGAAAGCCATATCTATTGAGTTTCTTACAGGAAACCTAAACAAAACAATATTTTTAAAATGAATGCATTTTATTTTTTAAGTCAACATATTTTATATTAATTCTAACATTATTTTTTCTCTGAAAACCGATATTTGAGAAGACGCCAGATTAATTTTAAATATTTCTTTTTCATGAAGCGACCAGCGCAGTCGATAAACGTATACTGTTTAAAATAACTGGAGCATCTATTCAAGTACGAATTTCCACTAAAAATAACGTTTGAAGTTATATATATATAATTAAAATTACTTAATAATGGTTAGCTGTTAATATTAGAAATTAATATCCGTAAAATTAATATAATTTAATGTATATAAAATTTGATAGAACTACCGCATTTTAAATGCGCAATATTAGTACTTGTCATAATATTTGATAATATAATTTTTCATGTCAGTCAGTAAAGAGGTATACGTGATATACGCTTGGGCGATCATGTCTCGAAAGAGACATGACTGGCTGGGCAGAATATTTTCTCGCAGTAAGTTGCCATTACTTTCTGCTCTAAACTGGTTTTCAACCAAGGCTATAAAATCCAATCTGTCTTGCCATTAAATCTATAGCTAAAGAGAGAAGTGGCGGAATATCTTCCTAGGGGTATTTTGCTTTGATCACAACCTTCATTCTGTCAAGCATTGACATCACAAGCTTCTTCTATGTATCTAATGGTATCTCCTGCCAAGCAGCTTATATTTGTTCCTAAAGTGTGTCTTGCAAAGTATATTAGATTTATCAATTTCTTTATCCAAATAATCTCATAGACGTTCAATAGTTTCGAAATAACTTGTTTCATAGAAAATAGGAAAAATTGAATATCATTTCTTTTTAATACATTTCTTTTACACCTAGTTTTAAATAATCAATATTTATTAGCAATTTACTTGGCTTTTCACCCTGTATTTGAATTTCAGTGAGTGTTTTTTTTAGGAAATCACCCCTGTTCTAATACTTTTGCACACTACCGGTAGTGTACAAAAGTGTTAGGACAAGGGTGATTTTAAACTTTATTTTGATGCCTCATAAAAAATAAAATAGTTCTTATCATAATACTTTTGCACAGTACTGCACACACACACACACACACACACACACATACATATATATATATATATATATATATATTTTAATTCAGATACTTCAATCCAAGGGAAAAAAGCAGGAAGGTAAATTCCAAAAAACCCGATCCTAATTAATATTAAAAATTTATTTTAATATTAAAAAATGATACAGGAAGAGAGCTCCATGTAATAAAATATTACAGAGCAAATATATATTAAAAAAGGATTAATTCAAAGATGTTGAATGGCCATTTCGATATGAAGATCCCCACGGGGGACGACACATCACCTCAGCAACAGAAAAATCCTTTCAGAAACTGCTCAAAGAAAATAGTTCTCCCAACTATATAAATAGTTTATCCAACCACCCCAAGAATATTATAAGACAAATACCCAAGATAGTAAATAATAGGGTTAACCAATTATCTTCCATTTGAATTTGTATTTGAATTTCAGTGAGTGTTTTTTTTAGAAAATCACCCCTGTTCTAATACTTTTGCACATTACCGGCAGTGTGCAAAAGTGTTAGGACAGGGGTGATTTTAAACTTTATTTTGATCCCTCATAAAAAGGTCCTTGTCCTAATACTTTTGCACAGTACTATATATATATATATATGCAAGTCATCCGCATACAAGCTGTTTCATTGAAATTCCATCGATTATGTGTTAATCTGAGTGCCTACTTCCTAAGCCATCGGTGCGTGGAATGAGAATGAGGAAAAATGTTTAACATGTGATATATATGAGGTGTATACACACGCGAGCCACCGGGGGAACTCAATTCATTACTGAAGAGTAATGCATATATACATATAGTAGGTCTCCATATATATATATATATATAGTTAAATAAAAGGAAAACAAAATGAAATCTGTATTCAACACGCCTACGCGTTTCGTCCTGTGAAGGACTTTATCAAGGCGAAAAGACGAAATGAGCTTTATTTTAAATTATGTATCTATAAACAAACATGAGATTTATTCTAAATTACGTATCTATAAACAAATAATTAAGCAATTCGTTCAGAAGGAAAGTTCTCGAGAGCGCCGCCATCCAGTACAACCAAAATATCAATTTGAGCCGCGGTTTTTTTCCCAATCTCACCTTTTCTTATGGAATTGACACTGAAAAAGAATTGACACAGAAAAAGTCCAAAGAAAACGGTTGAATTCCTTCATTTTAACATCTTGTGACATTGCACTACACATGAAGGAGTTCCAAAACTAAAATATTCTGTTAATCTTTTTGAATGTTTTGTGAGCGTTTTTATAGTTGCCAACACTGTTTGTTTATAGATACGTAATTTAGAATAAAGCTCATTTCGTCTTTTTGCCTTGATAAATTCCATCACAGGACGAAACGTTTAGGCGAGTTAAATACAGTTTTCCTCTTGTCTTCTTTTTATTTAACCATCCTGTTCTTAATCTCAGGTCATAACTGAGTAGATATATATATATATATATTCTAAATATATGCTGTTAAATATAAGAGACAATGAATGTCTATTATGTTTGATCATGAGCCGTTCTAAACGTTTTTTTTTTTTTGCTTTAATTTCAGTTGAAAATAAAGACAAAAATTCTCCAACATTTGGATAATTATTTATTGATTTTCTTCTAAGCTTTCGGCTCACATGAGCCATCTTCAGAGAGGTTGTTTAAACTGAAATATTATAAAATCCACCATCACCGACGATTTTATTTTGTGTTGACATAAAACTCCGCTTGGCAACGGCAATAGTTACCAAAAATAATAATATCTTTTTGATTTTATTTTGATGTTTGTTTGAAAGAATTAAACTTATACTGTAAGAAATTAATGCTACTAATTCCTAAAATTTGTGCTATTGTCATCAAGGCAAAATGAGGATATTTTGACGAGAGCAATATTTATCATAAAATGATTTTTTTGATCATATTAAAATTTCTAATAAAAAAACAGGTCTTACTTTTTTTTAACCATGTGTAATAATTTCCTCTTTTTTTTATTTATTGGTTAAATAACAGGACAGATTGGGTTCTATAGCCTTGGCTGGCAACCAATCTACCACAGAAAGTAATGGCAACCTACTGCGGGATAATCAACTGCCCAGTCAGTCATGTCTCTTTTGAGACATGATCGCCCAAAGCGTGTATCACGTATGGCATTTGACTGACTGGCTGACTAATTTGGGATCTGCGCTGCGGTGCATTGGATATCGGCTCGAAACGAAAAATCGGAGAGTCGAGTTCGAATTCCAGTTGAATTCGTTGCATTCCCGAACGTGAAAATACCTTTCATCCGTCCCTTTTTCTTGTAGCTATGGGTTAAATATCAGGACAGACTAAGTTGGCAGGTAACCAGTCTAACGAAAAAAATTAATGGCAAGTTACTGCGGGAAAATATTCTGCCTAGTCGCTTTCGAGACATGATCGTCCAAGCGTGCATCACGTATGACATTTAACTGATTCGTATCAAGTTCTCATGATTTTGCAGTTGAAATGGCTAGATGCAGCCGTAAGTTCTATGTTACCAGTTTCTTCTCTTGCACTTCGCGCGTGTGGAAATCTCTTCCGGTGACTTCCTTCCCAGTTAATTTTCCTCTTGAATGATTTTAATGTGATGCCTATCGTTATCTTCTGACTTTTCATTTCTTGTTCTTTCCTTGTTCATTGTCTTTAATAATGTTTTGTTTTTTCTCATACTAGCAGTATAGCCCGACGTTGCTCGGGTGTAATGAAATTAATCCATGGTCCTGGAGCTCAGACTCTTTGGACGTTAGCACGAAAGACTAAAAAGCAATAGTTGTTTCCAGTTAAAGCGAAACCGTAGACTGAAAGAAAAATAAATGGATGTAAGTCAAATTTTGATTTCTTGGTATCGATATCAAATAAATTTTTTCCGTCGTAAACTGAATTTTGAAGGCTAAATAAGTCCTCTGATTAAATGGAATCATGGCTGAGACTAAGAAATAGAATTATACCGACTTAAAGCCAAACCCGAAGCAAAACCTGAAATAAAAGGGCTAAAAAATACAGACATACAGGCAGATAAACAGACACACACACACAAACATCTTGCCTTTTATATATATATATTATCGATTTTCTGCTCTATTGTAAGAATTGCAACTATGAAACTTCTGAATATAGTTTCTTATGTCTTTGTCTATGAGTGTATCAAATTTGATTAAAATCGGATCACTCCTTCTATAACTCGATTTTTTCGATTATCGATTTTCGATATTTATCGGGGGTACCTCGACACAAAACCTAGCCAAGAACACTCGCAGACGCTTATAGTGCAACTGTGTAAATTTTCAAGAAAATCGGTTCAGCCGTTTCGGAGTCTATAGGTAACGGACACACACACACACAGAGACGCACACACACACACACACAGAAACAAAATTCCATTTATAAATAAGTTTAGATTATCATTTTATTACTTTCAGTAACCACTTGCTTCTTCGTAGTGTCGTTTTGCTTTGCTTCTAGTGAAATGATTTGAAAAAATATAAATGTTTGCTCGTTCGTAGCCTAATGTATAAAATAGTTACTTTTGGATGACAGACGAGTCATTATAAAAAAAATAGTACAGTTAGTAAACTTAGTATAAGTTAGTATTGTGGGCACCTACCTACAAATGGATTCGTCCACACCTTTATAATATGACTACCAACTTTGGGAGTCACTGAGTAGTAGCCACATAGTGAGTAAATGAGTGAGTCAGAACGCCTGCGAGAGTACTCTCCTGTCCACCTTTACCATTGTACTACGTTTTATATCCGAGTCCATGTTATCTTTCTATGGCCCCCTTTTTTTTTATAAGCGTTTCACCCCGAGCAAGGCATGTCACTGCCACTACTGCGCAGGGGGTTACATAGAGTGGAGAAAGGATGATTAAATATAGGAAATGTCAGAGGGTGGGTGATAGGAGGGTAGGGATAGCGAGAATGGTTTAAAATAGGAAATGTCAGAGGGTGTGTGATAGGCGGGTAAGGATACCGAGAATGAGGGTTGGGTAGATGAGAGTGTTCTGAGAATAATTGGGAGTTAGTGTGATAGGAGGTTTCTATTGACCCTACATTTAAACACCTGAAGATTGTAGCCGTCGGGAGAGCAGACTTGTGGAAGGGAGTTCCACAGGCGGGAAGTTCGCGAGAAAAGAAGCTGTTGGAGTAGAATTTACGGTTACATCTTATTTGTTTACCTGTAAAAAGGTGGGACCTAGTTGCTAATCTAGTATCTCGTGTAAATTCGTGCTTAGGCGGCACCAGTGATCTAAGCTCATCGGAGCAGAAGCCATGAAAGTACTTGTAGAAGAGGCACAGGGAAGCCACATCACGCCGGTGAGAGAGTGGTTGCAGCCGGTCTGATAAAGAAGTAGATCTTTTCCCCTTTTAAGAATTTTGCCATTAACAGTTTTTCATGGCGACATCACCGACAGACTGAATGAACTCTTCCAAACATTACTTATACCTCTCCTCAAAAGAGGTGAGAGGGAGTAGCCTGAGGAGAGTGCCCTCAGATCGACCCGAAATCAGCTGAGTGTCGGTCTGCGAACACTGCTACCATAACGACCATTACAAGTCCCAGTTCTAAGGCCGAGGGACGACTCATAGTATTCCACACTAACTCGTATTATCGTTCCAACTAACCAAGTTCCAAGTATCGTATTATTTCCGTAATTTTATTCGTATTTTCCCACTTGGTTGTTTTTAGGTTATTCTCACTGGACCTTTAACCGGGTCCGCGACACAGTTATGAGGAAAGAAAAAAAGCGATCTATTTAATACTCTTTATATATACACATTTGGGACTTACTATTTTATTGAATATGTAATATTTAGAAAAAATTAAATTTGGATGTGCTTATTTAATAAATTCTATTCGCCATATCATAGTTTATAAAAACAGATATTAAGTTATGATAAATAAAATCTTAAGTAGTTCACCACTTGAATCCTCGGACGTATGTGTGTATATATATATATATATATATATATATATAAGAAACACTTCTTTCTTCAAGCAAAAAAAAAAATATGTGTTTCATATCAAATTGGAGGCGTTTCCCCGTTTCGTGGTCACTCGGGCAGTCATCGCATCTCTAATGTCGTCTATCGTAGTTTCACGTTGTCTACGAGATTTATTTTTTCACCTTGAAGAGAACTGGATTTGAAAACATCTGGTTGCATTTTGAGGTTTCAGATTTCTTTTTTTCATATATTTTCTTTCGTCTGTTTTTGCTATTTACATACCTGCCTATAGGCAGGAAGAGACATCAATTTGGATGCTATGTAACAATATGGATATAAAAAGATAGATAGATAGATAGATAGATAGATAGATAGATAGATAGATAGATAGATAGATATGAACAGATTGAGAGAGCTAAATAGATGAATTGATAGATATGTACAGACTGAGACAGATACATAGATATGAACAAACTGATATATATATATATATGTGTGTGTGTGTGTGTGTGTGTGTGTGTGTGTGTGTGTGTGTGTGAACAGACTGAAATAGATAGATAGATAGATAGATAGATAGATAGATACCGAAATAGATAGATAGATAGATAGATAGATAGATAGATAGGAATATACTGAAATAGATAGATAGATAAATAGATAGATAGATATGAACAGATTGAGATAGCTAAATAGATAAATTAATAGATATGTATAGCCTGAGACAGATACATAAATATGAACAGACTGATATATATATATATATATATATATATATATATATATATATATATATATGCATATGTGTGTGTGTATATATGAACAGACTGAGATAGATAAATTTGAATAGACTGAGATAGATAGATAGATAGATAGATAGATAGATAGATAGGAATAGACTGAAATAGATAGATAGATAGATAGATAGATAGATAGATAGATAGATAGATAGATAGATGGATAGGAATAGACTGAAATAGATAGATAGATAGATAGATAGATAGATAGATAGATAGATAGATAGAATAGACTGAAATAGATAGATAGATAGATAGATAGATAGATAGATATAAACAGATTGAGATAGCTAAATAGATAAATTGATAGATATAAACAGATTGAGATAGCTAAATAGATAAATTGATAGATATGTACAGCCTGAGACAGATACATAGATATGAACAGACTGATATATATATATATGTATATGTGTGTGTGTGTGTATGAACAGACTGAGATAGATAAATTTGAATAGACTGAGATAGATAGATAGATAGATAGATAGATATATAGATAGATAGATAGATAGATAGATAGATAGATAGATAGATAGGAATAGACTGAAATAGATAGATAGATAGATAGATAGATAGATAGATAGGAATAGATGATATAGATAGATAGATAGATAGATAGATAGATAGATAGATAGATAGATAGATAGATAGATATTATTTCGTTATTTTCAGACATTGGCAACAATTCATACGCATGAAGGAGAACGGCATTAGCTGTTCGACGTGATGTAATGGTTAGCAATCCTGTCTCACTAGATTAATTACGGCTTAGTAGTGAATTCGATTCTAACTGGAGGCTCCATACTTTGGGCGTTCTACCACATCTACACTTAAAAAATCAGTCTTGACACCTCTACGTGGTAAAATTATTGCCTGTCTTTCACAAACAATTATGACTAAGTACTGAGATCGATCCTCACTGGGTGCTCATTACTGTATTCCTTATGCTACATCTGAGCTGCGTTTAAATAATTTCCATTCAGGCAGCTTCTAGAATGTATCAAAAGGCAGTCATGTCTGGAGAAAAACAGACAAGAACCCCTGTAGTGTCTACGGGAATTTTTTTACCCGAACTTTAGGGTTCGAAAATCCTACGTTATAAACGACCTTGTTTCATATTAGGCCTCAATGGGGAGATTTCTGGTAAATACCCATTGATATATCAAACTTTTAGCACCCATCAAATTTGGTGCCTTTATATATATATATATATATATATATATATATATATATATATATATGTTGCAATTTTATTACAATGGTTTATAAAAGCGTAATATCACTACACAAAAATTTTAATGTTTCAGAACAATACCGTTCTTCATCAGGTGATATGTTAAAATAAATAGTGAAAATGATCTATTTTTAAAATATAAGATGAATTCATGGTGATTTAGAAAATTAGGGAGTGGTAGTTGGAGAAAATGCTTTAGGTGTGTTAATATTGTTCAATAAGAAATAAGAATTATGTAACCATGGAGATTTAATATTTGGGTTATGAAAGGGGGCAGGATGGCTTGGATCTGGACATGTTAGTTTTTAATTTTGTCTGAATAAGATACATAGTGGGAGCTTACATTTTTTAAATGGGTACACAATAAATTATTAACAGGAGGTTGGATTTTAAGATTTTTGTTATTGAACAATAGATGTTTTACTTTATATATATATATATATATATATATATATATATATACATATATATATATTGTGTGTATTTTGGCAGCATTTTTTCATTAATGCAGGTTTCATTGAATAATATAGACAAGTTCTGTCTATTAATTTTGTGTAGGATCCGTTCATACCGTCTGATATACTTGATGGTGATATCGTTGAAAGACAACAAAAAATCACAGTAATTGTTGATTTTTTATCGGGTCTAAGCTTTCGGCTCACATAAGCCATTATCAAAGAGTAAATATTAACACACAGTAAACATAGAATATTTAAGCTATTAACAATAAAGAGAATTAAATTGAAAATATAAGTCCATCCCTACCGTGGCGGATGGCCGAAGACAGTGGCAAAATAGTGGCGTTGATCTGATTACAGGCATTTGAGTACGTTATTGGAAATATCAAAATTGATTGTATTCAAACCAGGTTTAAATTGTTTAATGTCGATTGCTTCGAGGATTTTTAGTTTCTGCTTATTATTTTCTTGTTTAAGTATGTACGTGTTATCAACGAGCGTTTTTCTCACAAGTGTGCGTTGATAACCGTGTTGTTCTAAATGACGGAATATATTTGAATTTTCATTTAAGTGCAACGTCAGACGCCGTGAGAGCGAATTTGTAGCGTGGCCAATGTAGATATTATTGAGGTTGTTAGAGATACATTCTCTAAATGGATATATGAATTTATATACTACATTGGTTTTTTGCAAATCACTAACGGTGGGGGAAGAGTCGTTGCGGACGAATGAATTAGTTGTAGTGGATCTAGTGTAATATATAATAAACTTAATTCTTTTGTTAGAGTCTGTCGGAGAAATATTAGTATTTATGAGTTTTTTTTAGGATGTTTTCGTCTAGTTGGTAGTTGGAGTGCATCTGGCTACGGTATAAGAGAGTGATATGTCTAGGATTGGTTGGGTTAGTATCATGTGTTGTTTTTTCCATGTTAAGCTTTTTAAGAAAATAACGTCTTTGTTCATCAACTATGTAGTTGGGAAAATTATTATTGATGAGTGTCTGTTTTATGTTTTTTATGTTTTTTAGTTCACTGTGGAAGATCTGATTTGTATATATATATATATATATATATATATATATATATATATATATATTGAGAGACAGACAGACAGACAGACAGCTGTGTTAAACGGTGAATAAATAAATGTATATTATGAGTATAAATTTTATCTCTGTTAGTAAATATTGAGCACTGTTGTATTGCCATCAGCATTCATAGTACGTCATTTTATATATGCCGGGTTTATCAAAAATATTTTAAAAATATTGAAAGAAGATTCATCGCAGCAAAACAAGGGCAAAAGTTCATATAAACTCAGTCAAGTGCCATACGTGATACACGCTTGGGCGATCATGTCTCGAAAGAGACATGACTGACTGGGCAGAAAATTATCCCGCAGTAGGTTGCCATTGCTTTCTGCGGTAGACTGGTTGCCAACCAAGGCTATAGAACCCAATCTATCCTGTTATTTAACCCATAACTGGAAGGAATAGATGGATGAATACCTTTCCCAAGGGTATTTGCGCGTAAGTGAATGCAATGAATTCAGCTGGAATTCGAACTCGGCTATAAACATATATCCTTAATTCCTACGTTTTTGAGTTAAGTTTTAATTAAGTTTACATTAGATAGCACTGTATTGCAAAGTAGACTAGGTTACATTTGTTATTCGTATACATTTATTGCTAGTCTATCTTCAACGTTTAACGTGTGTACCAGAAGAACTTAATATTCACAGTTCGGATAAATGGAAGGAGAGACAGGAAAAAGAAGCGAGACGTATTTGTTAGGTCTTTAGCAAATGGTTGATGAAGCGAGTCTTAGAAGAGATACCAAGAGAAAAATATTGAAAGCAACAAGAGACAGAGCCAAGTAGAAGTTCATGATCGCCTACAACCTGAAGAGAGACGGCACATGAAAAAAGAAAAGCAGGTAGATGGCAGAGCGGGCTTTGGGTGGTGCAACTAAATATCAGGAAAATACAAATGAGGTTCATGGGACACGTAATGAGGAAGGAGAGCCTGGAGAACTTAATACTAACAAGTCAGATAAATAGAAGGAGAGACAGGGGAAAGCAGCCTGAAACGTACTTGTTAGGTTTGAGCAAATGGTTGACGGAGCAGGGCTTGGAAGAGATACCAAGAGAAAAATTATTAGGAGCGATAAGAGACAGAGCCAAGTGGCAGTCCATGATCGCCTACGTCCTGAAGGGACACGGCACATGAAGAAGAAGAATATATTTTTTTATTTATTGATCCGACTGATTGTTAGTATAATACTTTTCCATCTACGGAACTATATATTCAGGTAATCTTATGAAAGAAAAATATGCACTCTTCAACGTATCTAATATAAACTTATTTATAAATGGAACTTTGTCTGTGTGTGTGTGTGTGTCCGTTACCTACAGACTCCGAAACGGCTGAACCGATTTTCTTGAAAAATTTACACATTTGCACTATAAGCGTCTGCGAGTGTTCTTAGCTAGGTTTTTTGTCGAGGTACCCCCGATAATATAGAAAATCGATAATTGGGTTATAGAAGGAGTGGCCTGATTTTAATCAAATTTGATACACTCATAGACAAAGACATAAGAAACGATATTCAGAAGTTTCATAGTTGCGGTTCTTACAATAGTGCAGCAAATCGATAATATATATATATATATATATATATATATATATAAAAGGCAAGATGTTTGTGTGTGTGTGTCTGTTTATCTGCCTGTATGTCTGTATTTTTCTCAGCTCTTTTATTTTCGTTTTTGCTTCGGGTTTGCCTCTAAATAGGTATAATTGTAGTTCATAGTCTCAGCTATGATACCATTTATTGAGAGGACGTATTTAGCCTTCAAAATTCAGTTTACGACGAAAAAAATCTTATTTGATATCGATACCAGGAAATCAAAATTTGACTTAAATCCATTCATTTTTCTTTCAGTCTACGGTTTCGCTTTAACTGGAAACAACTATTGCTTTTTAAAGTCTTTCGTGCCAACGTCCAAAGTGTCTGAGCTTAAGGACCATGGATTAGTTTTAATGCTTTCATTACACCAGAGAAACGCCGGGCTATATTCGTATATATTTATTGCTATTATATCTTCAACGTTTAACGTGTGTTGTAGTGAGTTAACTGAGAAATGTCTTTTTTAAATCCTGGGGCATTCATATCATCAGCAAGCAGATATAATTTTTATATGCGGCCGTGCGAACGGTATTGGACGCGAGGTGGCATGGCTGTATCAGTTTGCGCTTCAAAGACTTAATGAAGCTGATTCATCGAAACTCTGTTGCTGTTTGTCGTAGCGTTGTTTACACTAGCATCATAACCCGGCGTTGCCCGTGCAACTCAGAACATTTAAGTTGTAGGAGAAGATGCCAATGAGAGGAGTAGATGTATTTTAAATACATTAAATATTAAATCTGAAAAAAAAAGACTTCAATAATTAAATTAATCATTGGCACTTTTTATTTTTACATATTTTGTTTTTGTTTGAAAAAAAATTTGTTTTTAAATATTTCTTTTGTTTCAAAATTACGGGGGAAAATATTCACACTTTTTTGCTGACCAAATGAATTTTTAAAACGTCGGAATAAAAATTAAATATAAAAATATATATATATATATATATATATTTTTTTTTTTTAAATAAAAATATTTTAGTCGCGTTTGACACGTGTGATTTGATTTCTGTGACATAATTCCACAATCATCTTAGATCTTAGATGTTTTACGGAGCAAATGTAAAAAATCGGCTCCATTAGCCAAAAAGTGCGAAAAGGAAAATTGCTGAACTTAAACTCAAAAAGTATGTGTCGAACTGGCTTCCCTGTAGATATGTGTCCCTAGAAAGTTTGAATGGCGTAGCTTAAGAAATTTAGGGGTGCATAGGGAACAGTCACACAGACTTACAGAGTGCCTTTTATATATATAGATAAGATCCATGACACCACAAACTATGGATCAAGGAAGACTGAGATCCGTTCAAACACCTGACCACGAACACATTCTACAGATGGTCTCTAACATAATTTCAAAGCTTGATCACCATAAAGCGAGCGGCGTCGGCGACGGAATCCCAATAATTGTCCTGAAAAAAAGATCCCCTGAACTTTCCTCTATTCTCTCCAAACTCTATAACTACTGCCTCTCTGCTCCTTGCTTTCCTTTCTGCTGAAAGTCCACCTCCATTGTTCCAATATATAAAAACACTGGTGAACCCTCTGACCCCTCTAATTATCTCGCTATCATCCTCCTACCAATTTTTGGCAAAGTATTCGAAGCAATCATCAACGCAGAGGTAGTTCAACATCTCAAAGCCCACAGACTCTTCTATGACAAACAGTATAGTTTCCGCTTCACCAGGTCTACTGAAAATATGCTCACAACCATCACTGAGTATATACACCAGGATCTCGACAAGAACAGCGAAGCCCGAACTGTTGCATTAGATATCTCCAAAGCTTTTGACAGAGTCTGGCATGCTGGCCTTCTACGCAAGCTGCGAGGCTATGGTATAACTGGACAGTTGTTTGACCTTATCCATTCATTTCTTTCAAATCACACAATGAAGGTAGTATTGAACGGACATGCCTCCCAATAGTATCATACGAATGCGGGTGTCCCTGTTCTAGGTCCTATGTTTTTCCTTATCTACATTAACGATCTCCAAGATGTAATAAGATCGCAAGTAGGCATATACGCTGACGACACTACGGTTTGCTCTCGCATCGATCAAAAATCTACCGAGAGTAACAAAGCAAACCACGCTTCCGATCTTGAAAAAGACTTCCAGTCCGTGGTTGACTGGAGTGAGAAATGGCTCGTAAATTTTAATGCTTCCAAAACGAAGCTGCTATCTATTAACCATAATAGACAATCGCTCCTACAACCCATTAGCATGGAACAGGCTAGCCTCCATGAGAGTAAAACACTACGCCTCCTTGTCCTCACACTCTCAGCGGACCTCAAGTGGAATGACTATATCGAATCCATTGCTAAATCTACTGCTAAGAAGGTCGGATCACTGTGAAAGGCCAGGAAGTTTTTCCGTCCGAATCTATCCTGCACATATATAAATCTACCATCCGCCCATGTATTGAATACTGCTGCCACATCTGGTCAGATGCCCCTGCTATTCACCTCGGGGTTCTTGACAAAATTCAACGGAGAATCTGTAATTTGATCGATACCGACTTGGCAGATCGGCTGCAGTCACTATCTCACCAGCGTGACGTGGCTTCCCTGTGCCTCTTCTATAAATATTTTCACGGTTTTGTTCCAATGAACTCAGATCACTGCTGCCTCCTAGGTATGAATTTACACGGGCTACTAGATTAGCAACTAGGTCCCACCATTTTACAGTGAAACCGATAAAATATAACCGCAATTTCTACTCTAATAGCTTCTCCGAGAGCAACAATCTGCGGGATTTTAAATGTAAGGTCAATAGAAATCTCCTATCTCACTAACTCGCATCCATTCTCCCAAGATCTTTTTTCATCTACTCCACCCCCATCCTCGGTATTCTTATCCGTCTATTACCCTCTTTCTGACCTTTCCTATAACTAACCCCTCTTTCTTATCACTTTCCCCTATGTAAACCCCTGCACGACAGTGGCAGTAGAATGCCTTGATTGGGTTGAGATGATTTTTAAAAAAATATATAAATCTACCATCTGCCCTTGCATTGAATATTGCTGCTATATCTGGTCGGGTGTTCCTGCTATCCACCTAGGCTTTTGACAAAATCCAATGGAGAACCTGTAATGTGATCAATCCCGACTTAGCAGCTCAGATACAGTCACTTTCCCACCTGTGCAATGTGGCTTCCCTGTGTCTCTTCTACAAATACTTTCACGGTTTCTGCTCCGATGAACGTAGGTCACTGGTACCCCCTATACATGAATTTACTCGAGTCACAAGATTAGCAACCAGGTCCAACAGCTTTACTGTAAAACGCAAATTCTATTCCAACAGCTTCTTTTCTCGCACTTCCCGCCTGCGAAATTCCCATCCATTTACTTGCTTTCCCACCAGGTACAATCTCTGAGAATTTAAATGTAAAGTCAGTAGTCATCTCCTATATCACTAACCTGCATCCTCTCTCGCTCATACTCCTTTCTCCGTCCACTTTGCTCTCATTAGTATTCACATCCTTCTCTTACCCAATTCCTGACACCCTCTGTAACCTGTCACTCTTTCTCATAACTTTCTTCCTATGTAACACCCTGTAAAACAGTGACATTAAAATGCCTTGGTTGGGGTGATATTATTAGAACAAAAAGATAGATAGATAGATAGATAGATAGATAGATAGATAGATAGATAGATAGATAGATAGATAGATAGATAGAAAATGAACAGACAGAAACAGATAGATAGATAGATAGATAGATAGATAGATAGATAGATAGATAGATAGATAGATAAAATAAAAACGATTAGCACACATTAAAATGTTTAAGCATATCGTACATATCATAAAAGCGCACGGAGAGTACGTCAAGAGCAGTTCCTGTATCCGCTAATTTGTTTCGTGTGCAGATGAAACTTTGCAAGGATTATTGCACAGTCTGCCAATCTGTTGTTTGTCTCTTCAGTCTTGTTTAAGGATGAAGCAACTTTTCAAACAGATGGGACATCAAACACGAACATTTGTGGGCGGATCGGAATCTCCATGGTATAAAACAGGCTATAGACCAGCATCAGGTTAATAGATAGATAGATAGATAGATATGAATAAACTGAGATAGATAGATAGATAGATAGATAGATAGATAGATAGATAGATAGATAGCAAACCGTGACAGATAGATAGATAGATAGATAGATAGATAGATAGATAGATAGATAGATAGATAGATTTGAACAGACTAAGATAGATAGATAGATAGATAGATAGATAGATTTGAACAGACTAAGATAGATAGATAGATAGATAGATAGATAGATAGATAGATAGATAGATAGATTTGAACAGACTAAGATAGATAGATAGATAGATAGATAGATAGATAGATAGATAGATAGATTTGAACAGACTAAGATAGATAGATAGATAGATAGATAGATAGATAGATAGATAGATAGATAGATAGATTTGAACAGACTAAGATAGATAGATAGATAGATAGATAGATAGATAGATAGATAGATAGATAGATAGGTAGATAGATAGATAGATTTGAACAGACTAAGATAGATAGATAGATAGATAGATAGATAGATAGATAGATAGATAGATAGATGACAAACCGTGACAGATAGATAGATAGATAGATAGATAGATAGCAAACCGTGACAGATAGATAGATAGATAGATAGATAGATAGATAGATAGATAGATAGATAGATTTGAACAGACTAGATAGATAGATAGATAGATAGATAGATAGATAGATAGATAGATAGATAGATAGATTTGAACAGACTAAGATAGATAGATAGATAGATAGATAGATAGATAGATAGATAGATAGATAGATGACAAACCGTGACAGATAGATAGATAGATAGATAGATAGATAGATAGATAGATAGATAGATAGCAAACCGTGATAGATAGATAGATAGATAGATAGATAGATAGATAGATAGATAGATAGATTGATTTGAACAGACTAAGATAGATAGATAGATAGATAGATAGATAGATAGATAGATAGATAGATTTGAACAGACTAAGATAGATAGATAGATAGATAGATAGATAGATAGATAGATAGAACAAGAAATATATAATCGAGACGGAAACCAACACAAACACACGCAAATCATTAAGAAACTGCAAATCTGCTCCCCTCTCATCAATTATACACGACATGAAAGCACGCGCCTTACTCAGCACACGTGGCTGTTTGTTATATACAAGATTATAAATAAATAAAAACCCCTATCAGCATTTTTACCACAACACAAAGACATGCGATTTGATTTCAGTATGAGAAAAACAGTGCACAAATTTCGAAGTTACCATGAAGCCGCTCCGGTTGCACATTAGGCATTAACACATTCGTTATTAGATATTTTTTTTAACTTCCTTTGATGATTGCCTCGTTGGAGCAGTTGTGTTAGTAGCAATAAGATGCGTTCTTCATTTATTAAATTAGTGATTGTTTTATTTACGCTGTCCAGATAACGCCAACGTAATCAGCTTGTTGTATCTGTTCTTTTAAACAAGGAAATAAAAACCTCTGGTACCAACTGTAAGCAAGCATATTTCTCGTTGCAAGAATGAGAGAGAACACTTTTCAAAAGAGTAATATAGGTCTGGTGTTATCGAATAAAATTAGTATTATGTTAATACTAGCAGGATAGCCCGGCGTTGCTCGGGTGTAATGAAAGCTTTAAAACTAATCCATGGTCCTGTAGCTCAGACTCTTTGGACGTTGGCACGGAAGACTAAAAAGCAATAGTTTTTTTCCCAGTTCAAGCGAAACCGTAGACTGAAAGAAAAATGAATGGATGTAGGTAAAATTTTGCTTTCCTGGTATCGATATCAAATAAGTTTTTTTCGTAGTAAACAGAATTTTGAAGGCTAAATAAGCCATCTGATCAAATGGAATCATGACTGAGACTAAGAACTACAATTATACCTACTTAGAGCCAAACCCGAAGCAAAATCTAAAATAAATGGACTGAAAAAATACAAACAGGCAGATAAACAAACGCACACACAAACATCTTGCCTTATATATATATATATATATATATATATATATATATTGTGTGTATTTTGTCAGCATTATTTCTTTAATACAGGTTTATAACGATTATAGGCATTGAAGTGTGTTAGTAGAGGTGTCGAAATTTATTTTATTTAGGCTAGATTTAAACTGTTTGATGTAGCTTCTAGAATTTTAAGTTTTCGTTTATTATTTTCTTGTCTGAGTATATACGTATTTTCAACAAGTGTTTTCCTAAGAAGTGTGTATTGATAGCCGTGGTGTTTTAAATGTCGGAATATGTTAGAATTTTCATTTAAGTGCAATGTAAGTCTCCTATAATCGACGGGAGAGGTCATAGTTATTATACTTACCCCCCACACCATAGTAGCAGCAGTTCCCAGACCAATCCCTCATGCCACTATACACTCAATTGAACAAAAACCCACTACCACCATTCCTTCTCGGCCTACAGCCATGTGCGACACAAAAAATGGACCTGTCTAATTTTCTCTGTATAACTCCACTCTGTTAATAATAATTTAAATGTTCTATGTTCACTGAACATTAAATGTTCATCCTTTGATAATGGCTTATGTAAGCCGAAAGCTCAGACCTGATAAAAAAATCAAAGATTATTGCGATTTCTTGTCGTCTTTCCATGACAACACTATCAAGCTAATCAGATCATACGAACGGATCTTACACAAAATAAATAGACAGAACTTGTCTATATTATTCAATGAAACCTGTATTAATATATATATATATATATATATATATATATATATATTAATACATGTATATTAATATATATATATATTAATACAGGTTTCATTGAATAATATAGACAAGTTCTGTCTATTTATTTTGTGTAAGATCCGTTCGTATGATCTGATTTTAATTTTTTTGGCAATAATTCAAGTATTGAATATATATATATATATTGAATATACATATATATATATATATATATATATATGCTAAAAGTTCTGACCAGAGGTAGAATCGCCGACTGACGCCACTTCAATCCTGGGTTAAAAGCAATTGGAGTTTAACCGTACAGATGAGCTGTGATACAGCGAAACAGATCTGTCTGCGGATGGCTATATATATATATATATATATATATATATATATATATATATGGATAGATAGATATTACTTCCTACCACGCTCAGTGGGGAATAACCTGTGAATAAAAAAACAGATAATAAAGGACTCAAATATTTTGATGTCATTTTCGACGGAAGGGGTCATTCGTAATACTAATAATAATAGTAATAATAATAAGAAGAAGAGTGATTATTGTTATTACTTTTATTCGTCTAACAAAGTAATTGTAAGAACACCATTATTACCTCTCACCATCCACGACTAACAACAACAGAAAAAAGAAAGAAAAGGAAACAGAAAAAAAAGAAAAAAAGAGCAAATCGACGTAATAATGAAACTGCATCGAAATCGGTTATGCATATATTCTACTGGCCGGACCAGATTTTAGTAAGGATAGCTACTAATAGTACACCGGCGACGTAATCTCTTCCCACCAGTTTTCATTCCCATTCCTCTGGCCAATCAGGGCATGACATGTAATGAGTTGTGTGCAGCGGTAAAAAGCAAGTAGGGTTGGCGAATTGAACGGGTGTTGTAGATAGTATTGACGAAAAGTGGGTGGGGGTCGGGAGGGATCTAAATAAAACAAAGACGAAAGAGAAACCATAAATAAATAAATCAAATCAAATCAAATAATAAAGTAAAAGAAATGTACTTATAAGAGAACGAAACAATCGTTTTCACTGTTGGTCAGGAGTGATGGCAAATTTGTTCGACTGTTGGTGAACTGTTATATAAGCAAAACTCATACACACACGCAAATACACAGCTCATATGTACACACACAGACACGCACATGTACGCTCGCATTTACACACACAGACACGCACACTACGCTCGCATGTACGCACACAGGCACGCACATGTACGCTCGCATGTACACACACAGACACGCACATACACGCACATAGACATACAATACCGGCCATAACTATTAAGCCATCCCAGTTTTTTTTTTTAAGAAATGATGGATTTCATACTATTTTTAGTATTTATTGCTAGGAACTAAAGATGAACTCGTCCGAATCACCTTAAATTTTCTTCATTTTTGTCATTGATGAAACTGCAATATAGATAATTATTAAATATTCATAAATTCATTTGATGCACATGTTATTGTGCAGTATTAACAAAAGAACCATTCTATTTTCATTTACAATTATTCACGTGGCATTAATACTAAAAAATTGTATGAAATACATTTTTTTAAACATTGGGATGGCCTGATAATTATGGCCGGTAGTATATATATATATATATATATATATATATATTATGTTATGGACTCTACCGTCGATTTGTCAGTCTTGCTTTGCACAGTTTTCGTTGTTCGCACCTCCAGTAACTTTTAGATTCTCTTCAACAATATGGACGAAGTCCTCACACCGAAGTTTTCTGCCTCCTCGTTCTGTTTTTTGACAAACTCATTGATGACGATGAAAAGGCTTAGAAAGAATGTTCTAAAATAAAAAGAAAAAACTGGTTGACGGGTTGAGCATAAAAGACTTAAAACGTCGACCAATTGTCCTATCTGTGGATTGTCTATCGGCGAACTGTCCATTTGCGAATTGCCTATTGGCGAATTGTCCGGCTGCTCATTGTCATCCAGGTCTACACATGAAACTGACTATTATTTTCCTTATATCATAATGGATCTGTATATTTTAATACTAGAAGTATAGCCTGGCGTTCCTCGGGTGTAATGAAAGCTTTAAAACTAATCCATGGTCCTGGAGATCAGACTCTTTAGACGTTGGCACGAAAAACTAAAAAGCAATAATTGTTTCCGGTTAAAGCAAAACCGTAGACTGAAAGAAAAATGAATGAATGAAAATCAAATTTTGATTTTCTGGAATCGATATGAAATAAGAGTTTTCGTCGTAAACTGAATTTTGAAGGCTACATAAGTCCTCTGAGTAAATGGTGTCATGGCTGAGACTAAGAACTACAATTATATCTAGTTAGAGCCAAACCCGAAGTAAAAACTAAAATAAAAGGGCTGAAAAAATATAGACATACAGGCAGATAAACAGACACACACACAAACATCTTGCCTTATATATATATATATATATATATATATATATATATTATCGATTTTCTGCACTATTGTAAGAACTGTAGCCTTGAAACTTCTGAATATCGTTTCTTATGTCTTTGCCTATGAGTGTATCAAATTTGATTAAAATCGGACCACTCCTTCTATAGCCCGATTTTTTCGATTATCGATTTTCGATATTTATCGGGGTACCTCGACACAAAACTTAGCTAAGAACACTTGCAGGCACTTATAGTACAACTGTGTAAATTTTCAAGAAAATTGGTTCAGCCGTTTCGGAGTCTATAGATAACGGACACACACACACACACACACACACACACACACACACACACACACACACAAAGTTCCATTTATAAATTAGTTTAGATCAACAAAGTCGGAGAGTTGGCCTTTTTAAAATTTCAGGTTTAGGACATAATATTGACCGAAGTTTTGTTTTCATTAAAAGAATATAATAAAATATAATTTAGAGTATTTACATTATTCGGACTATTGTCCTCATCTTTGTTGCCATTTGTGCGACGTTTCCGTCGTTGTACGATCCCGCCTTCTTCATGTGCTAGGAATTTCGAACTGAAGCCTTTATTACAATCACTGGGGTATATCATCCCCATTCCTTGCGTAAAGACTTGTGCACTCGGCCATGTGTCCTTAAGGAGAGTGGATATAAGTGGATATAGACGTTGGTTAGTTCCCTTGACTTAGTTGACTTATGTACTTAGTTCTTTCTTTTTTAAAATCATTTTTTCACTTCTTCATAAATACGTGGAAAGTTTTTCGACACGAGTATAGTTATTATCTCTTATATATATATATATATGTATATATATATATATATATATATATAATAATAATAATAATAATATTTATTAATAAATTATAACATTGATATGTTATAATATCACTACAAAAGTAGCTATTTTGTTTCGACACTTTTTGTGTCTTTTCAAGTGATGTTGTTATTTCGAATTCGAAATAACCACATCACTTGATAAGACACAAAAAGTGTCGAAACAAAATAGCTACTTTTGTAGTGAATTATAACATATCAATGTTATAATTTATTAATAAATATTATTATTATTATTAGCTCTACTTTGTATTGAGCACTTTTTTAAAAATAGTGTTTCTTTGGATGGGGAATATTATTCCACCCATACTTGGATATATATATATATATATATATATATATATATATATATATATATATATAAGTATTTTTATAGTTTCTGTTAATAGTATTTTTAACTTTCAAGAGCAAGTGTGTTAACTAGTGAGATTTTGCGAATATGCATTTGGATTTAATGAATGTAAATAGTGTCTGACATGTTGAAATGGAACACTTTCATCCACAATTTCGACTGTTATTAAGGTCGGGAAGAACTGGATTTTTTCAGTTTTAAGCTCATATATATAAATATATTTCTCTAAGTTCTTGCTTTCTTTCTTTCTTTTTTTTTCTTTTCTTTCTTTCTTTCTTTTCCGACAGTGTCAAATTTTCTCTTTCTTTTCTTCCATTTTCTTTCTTTCTTTCTTTCTTTCTTTCTTTCTTTATTTATTTATTTCTTTGCTTTGTTTTACTTTCGTCCATTCTGTTCTTCTTGTCATTCCTTGTTCAATTCTTTCTTTCTTTCTTTCTTTCTTTCCTTCTTTCTTTCTTTCTTTCTTTCTTTGCTTCTTTCTTTCTTTCTTTATTTATTTAGTTGGCCCATTTCTCTTTCTTGCCATTCCTTGTACTATCATTTCTTTCTCTTTTTTTCCCTACTTTGGTTCATTCTTGTTTCCTTTTAATACATTGTTAAATTCTTTCTTTCTTTCTTTCTTTCTTTCTTTCTTTCTTTCTTTCTTTTGGCCCATTTTTTTCTTGTTATTCTTTGTTGAATCATTTCTTTTTTTTCCCAAATTTGGTTCATTCTTTATTTTTTCTTTTAATACGTTGTTCAATTCTTTCTTTCTTTCTTTCTTTCTTTCTTTCTTTCTTTCTTAATGTAGCATTAGATTCAATTCTTCAACGAGCAGTGTTCACACCTCGATTATAAATAACATGTATAACCTGATACGCTTGTAGTAATGTTTTTTCGAGCTGTTTGGCTTGCGACTATGAAGATGGCTCTCAACACTCCCTGACAGAGACGGGTTTGCATATGTATAAACAAAAGAACACACACACACACACACACACACACACACACACACATTTGCATGTGTTTGTGTATATGCTCAAGTGCATGCAGATAAGCACATGCGAGAATATGACTATCTGTATACGTACATATATACGTGTGTGTGTGTCAAATGAATAAGGTTATATTAATTATATATTCAGTACTGAGCAAGAGTATTAGGACAAGAACTATTTTATCTTTTATGAGGCGTCAAAATAATTGCGACAATTTACAAATCGCACCTAGTATATATACAGTATTGTGCAAGAACTATTTTATCTTTTATGAGGCATATTGACAGAAAATAAACAATTTAATTTAAGTAATTTTATTTGATTTACTCAACAAATGTTTTAACAAGAAAAAAATACTTGTGAAAAAATAAATTTAATATTTAGTATAATAGCCTTTTGCTTTGAAATAATAAAATAATTGCGACAATTTACCAATCGCACCTAGTATATATATATATATATATATATATATATATATATATAAGTACTGCGCAAAAATATTAGGAAAATAACTATTTTATCTTTTATTACGCATATTGAGGGAAAATAAACAATTAAAGTAATTTGATTTGATTTACTCAACAAATGTTTTAACAAGAAAAAATACTTGTTACAAAATAAATTTAATATTTAGTATAACAGCCTTTTGCTTCGAACACAGCCTTCATTCTGTCAGGCATTGACATCACAAGCTTGTATTTAATGGTATCTCCTGCCAAGCAGCTTGTATTTATTCCCAAAGTGTGTCATGCGAACTAACATTAGATTTATCAAGGGGATTAAGAAAAAAGTAAATCATATCCACGGATAATAGAATAATGAGTATTTTCAAAATAACTTGTTTAATAGAAAATAAGAAAAAATAAAAATAACTTCTTTTTAATACATTTCATTTACATCTAGTTTTAAACAATCAATATTTATTAGCAATTTAGTTGGATTTTCGCCTTGTATTTGAATTTCAGTGAGGTTTTTTAGGAAAATCCCCCCTGGCCTAATACTTTTGCACACTACCGGTAGTGTGCAAAAGTATTAGGCCAGGGGGGATTTTAAATTTTATTTTGATGCCTCATAAAAGATAAAATAGTTCTTGTCCTAATACTTTTGCACACTACTGTATATATATATATATATATATATATATATATATATATATATATATATATATATATATATATATATATATATACAGTAGTGACTGACACCAAATCTGACGAGTTTCGATCCCAGCCAGAAGCGAGTGGATGTGTCTAGCCACACTGATGAGCTGTGATACAGCGAAACAGACTTGTATGTGAATGACTAAGATATATATATATATATCTGAGCCGTTATCATCGGCTCTTTTCTCTTAGCTCTTTCTTTCACTCCTGTCTTCCTACTCACTTTATTTCCCATGTATCACTTTTTCCTTTTTGTTTTACCCCCTTTTAGTCGACTTCCTTTTTTGTTTTCCTTTCTTTTCCCTCCTCTTTACCTCGTACAATTGTCCAAAATAAAAGGTAAGTGAGGTTTTTAATGTTCTTTTTCAAAAATAAAGTTTAGTACCATCATTATGAAACATTGTTTTTCGATGTCGAAAACAAAAATGTACACTTTTGTCGTAAATTATAATTTGTACATATTCTAAACTATAACTATTAATATATATATGTATATATATATATTAGTCATCCACATACAAGCCCGTTTCGCTATATCACAGCTCATCACTGTGGCTAAACATATCCACTTGCTTCTGGCCGGGATCGAAACTCGACCGATATATATATATATATATATATATATATATATATATATATATGTGGGGGGGGGGTGTAGGTGTGTGTGTGTACGTGTGTGTGTGTAAAGTGCTGACAAGCATATACGTTGTATAATCTTGTGCTTTTTATTTAGCTGACAATTGGGGGGAAAAAAACACATTTCTGCAGCTTTCACCAGCGCTTAATATCGAAAGAATGGGCACTAGTAGAGAAGGAAGAAAAAAATTAAAAAGAATGAAGGAAAGAAAGAATGAAAGAATGAAAGAATTGAACAAGGAATGACAAGATGAACAGAAGTGACCAAAGCAAAACAAAGAAAAGAAAAGAAAAACAAAACAATAAACAATGTATTAAAAGAAAAAAAAGAAAGAAATTATTGAACAAGGAATGGCAAGAAAAAAAAAATTGGCCAAAGAAAGAAAGAAAGAAAGAAAGAAAGAAAGAATCTATTAATAGAAGAAATGAATGGGCCAAAGTAGAGGAAAATTTCAAATCCAGCGGACGTTAATGATCTCAGTACAAAAATCCCAAAATTATTTACTCATATCATCTAATAAAGAATTTTCAATCAATCGATCAATCAATCAATCTGTCTGTCTGTCTGTCTGTCTGTTTGTCTGTCTATCTATCTATCTATCTATCTATCTCAGTTTTTTCATATCTATCTATCTATCTATCTATCCAGTTTTAAGTTATGATAATATTTAGCACCAAGGATAGATAGGGCACCATGACATTCAGTTAATTACCATACGTGATACACGCTTGGGCGATCATGTCTCGAAAGAGACATGACTGACTTGGCAGAAGATTATCCCACCGTAGGTTGCCATGGCTTTCTGCGGTAGACTCGTTTCCAGCCAAGGCTATAGAATCCAATCTGTCCTGTTATTTAACCCATAACTAAAGGGAAAAGACGGATAAATACCTTTCCCAAGGATATTTGTGCGTAAGTGAATGCAAGGAATTGAACTGGAATTCGAACTCGGCTCCCCGATTTCTCGTTCCAAGCCGATATAAACATCTTTAAACACCATAATACATGTCGAATAAGATACAAGTGGAAGACGACCTATAAGAACACTATTTTAACAATCTCATTTTTTATTCAGAACTATCAAGTGCATTAACAGAGTCATTCTCACTCTCTCAGGAATAGAAGTCTATTTCTTCTTCTTTCTGGTTAAATCGAAAATTTACTTCAACTTCATACTTCTAATGTTTCCGTCTAAACTCAGAAATGTTATTTAATATTTATTTTCCTCAATAAGACTAGATAGGTCCTTTTATCGTCCGGTTTATACTCCTCCCCAGTTCAATACAGGTCTATTTCTCGTTTTCTCTTTAGGATTAGGATTCCAGTTTCTTCTAAAATCGTCACCTCATATATCACTATCATATATTGCTTGCGGTGAATTAATGAAATAAAAAAAAAAGTAAAAAAAAAGCTAGAGGATAAGGACATTTGTATAAGTTTTTTTTTACTTTTTTCCAAAATTTAGGTATTTACAATTTTTAAACAGAAAATATACTGATAATTTCTATTGAGAAACTTTTTTAAAAAAATCATTTCAAAGAATAATTAAATTAAAAATAATAATATGTAAATAATTAAATTAAAAAACAAATATGTTCATGTTAATCGTTCTGATGAGCTTCCCTCTTTGGTACCTCGAATTTAAGCGCACTACTAGATTGGCAGCTAGGTCTCATCATTTTAATATTAAAATCTCTATTTGCAACCGTAAATCCTATGCAAATAGTTTCTTCTTCCGCACTTGTGTAACTCTCTTCCAACGTCTTTCTTTCCAGGCAGCTTTAATCATCAACAATTTCAATGCAACAAGAATCGTCATATTCTGCCTCATTGAACGACATACTTTTATTATTCTTTCTCGTCAGTAACGTTTTCTAAGATTTATTTACCCTTGCGACTTAGTGGCTTCATCGCCTTGCTAGTGGTGAAATGATCTAAAAAAGATCTATGGCCTTCATATGAGAGTGTTTTGAGTTTGGAAATATATTTCGTCAGGTTTCAGAATTTTGCGTGCTTTCATCGTATGTAAGAATAGGTAAAACATAATATGAGTTTGAGTTTAAGTTTTGTTTAACGGCATATCAACACCTGTGGGTTAATTAATGCCAAAATGTGGGGTTTTAAGGTAGTTTTTTTTTATGTATGGTTATAGTAAGAAGGCTGATTTAGTCAGATTTTAATTAATTTATTTTTTATTTTAGAAAACTGAAAATGTCTTCTAGTTTTGTATTTAAAAATGTTTTGCTGAGAATATTTTTTTACTTCAAAAATGTGTTCTGGCAATAATTTTTTCTTCAAAAATGTATTGTTGTCAATATTTTCCTTCAAAAATGTATATTTTTCTATAAAAGTCTATTTTTATGTATATATTTCTATAAAAGTGTATTTTTATACTTTCATAGTGTTTTGACCCCAGTTTGAGGAGGGGTTAACTATTTGCCCATAGCTGGGGCCATAATAGGTGTTACCACTCCGGGTCAGGGTAGACCTGGGAACAATTGGTTTCATGCTTCTAAGAACCTCCCAATCAGAGGCCTTGCTGCCGGATGCAGTTTACCGTCATGCCAAGGACCCAAATAATATGAAAAAAAGAAACAGGAAAAGAAAGGTGGCAAATGCGTAAGGTAAAGCTAAAAGGGTATTGTTTTTTAGGGCTTATCAAGCCAAAGTGAAAAACATGAACTTGCTTGGAGTTAAATAATTTTCAAACAAATAATAGGACATTACTTTAAATAAATATTAATGGTCAATACGCAATAAATATCCACTAGACACACTTATTTAAATCAGCTAAACTTATAAACGTACAAACTGCAAGAAAACCGAATGCAGGGTCATCAGTAAAAGGGAAGCCCAATATGCCAAATACAGGTTGGGGATACTAGAATCAAACAGGTACAAAAATTCAAATACCTGGGAAGTGTTATAACAGAAGACGGTAAGTGCAATACAGAAATCCGAAGGCGAAGGAAGCATTCCAGAAGTTGAGTAAGGTATTAAGAAACAGGACAATTTCGCTAGAAACAAGGAAGAGAGTACTGGATTGCTACGTGCTGTCCGTCCATCAATATGGCAGTGAATGCGAGACAATACCATCAAAGATGAAGGAAAAACTTGAAGCAACTGAAATGTGGTTCTACAGAAAGATGCTGCGAATATCATGGATCGAGCAATGATGAGGTCTTCGAAATGACAGATACAAAAAAGAAATTGATACTGAGCATCAGGAAGAGACAGCTGAAGTTCCTGGGACACGCAATGAGGAAGGAGGGCTTAGAGAATCTGATACTAACAGGCCAAATAGAGGGAAAAAGAGACAGGGGAAAGCAACGGATATCATATTTGAAGGACCTAATCAGGTGGATGACGGAACGAGGATTGCATGGTGTAACAGGAGTAGACGTGCTCAGAGCCACCAGAGATAGGGAAACGTGGAAAGCCATGATCGCCTACGAATTGAAGGGACAGGGCACATAGATGAAGAAGAAACTTATAAACCATATACTTAAAGAATAAAAGAACCATATATTTCTTCTTCTTCTTGTTCTTCGGTGAAACTTCAGTACGGAGGTGATCATGGCCTTCATCATCCCTTCATGCTCTTAACATCCCTTCTCCTGGTACCCTTCCAAACAATGATCTGCCATCCATCTGCTCAAGCCTATCAAATATATCACGCGCTAGTTTCTCCTGTAACTCCTTCCGTTTATCAGCCCCGTGAGTGTTGGATTCTCCAAGTCTTTCTTCCTCATTACATTTCCAAGAAACTTCAGCTGTCATTTTCTGATTTAATGAATCAGTTGCCTTTTCGTGTCCATCCTCTACAAAACATTTTTCTCACATGTTTGGTCCATATGTCCTCAGTCTTCCGAAAGAGATTGTCCACCATTCGCTGCCATATTGAAGGACAGACTTAACATAACAAACCAGTACTCTTTTCTTTGTTTCCAGAGAGAAGTTTTCCTGTCTCTTAATACTCTACTGATCTTCTGGAATACATCTTTGGCCATACCAATACACTTTCGGATCTCAGAGTCGCACTTACCGTCCTCTGTTAGAACACTTCCCAGGTATATATATCGAGCCACAAGATTGGCAACTAGGTCCCACCCTTTTACTGTGAAACCAATAAAATGTAAGCGCAAATTCTACTCCACCAGCTTCTTTTCTCGCAATTCCCTTCCGTTTACTTGCTTCCCCGACAGCTATAATCTCCAAGAATTTAAATGTAAAGTCAATAGTCATCTCCTATCTCACTAACCTGCATCCTCTCTCTCTCATGCTTTTTCTCTGTCCACACCACTCTCATCAGTATTCTCATCCTTCTCTTACCCACTTCCTGACACCCCCTATACCTGCACCTCTTTATCATAACTTTATTCTTCATTCCTCGCACTTCCCGCCTGTGGAATTCCCTTCCTTTTACTTGCTGCCCCTCCAGCTATAATCTCCAAGAATTTAAATGTAAAGACAATAGTCATCTCCTATCTCACTAACTTGCATCTTCTTTCTCATGCTCCTTTCTCCGTTCACTCCACTCTCATCAGTATTCTCATCATTCTCTTACCCAATTCCTGACACCCCCTATAACCTGTCCCTCTTTCTCATAACTTTCTTCCTATGTAAACTCCCTGCACAACAGTAACAGTAAAAATGCCTTGTTTTGGGCGATATTATTATATCAAAATAAAAATTAAATCTCTGCTCCAGCTTAATTTTAGTATCTCCGGCATGTCGTTGGCATTTTTGGGTTCACTTTTTTGATGGCCATGCATTCAGCTTTCTTGTCGTTTAGATATAGTTCTTTATTTTCGATTTTTCTAATTACTTTTTGTAGAAGGTCTTGTAGTTTCCTTTCCCCTCATCTGTTATCAGCACTGTATCATCTGCATATCTTTTCTTTTCTTTTTTTTTATGTGACTGCAAGCAAGGTATTTTTCCTGCGACTGTTAAATAGGAGCAATGTTATGAAAGAAATAATGCGGTTCTATGACGTTACACCGCGTGAGAGCTCGAAATGATAACAGAACCATATATTTAAATGCAATGCAATGTTTTATGACCAGATTTAAACGTGATTTTATTAACTGTGGGTTGTTGGAATAGAACCGCATTACAAATTTACAAAACTGCGTTTGCTATTTTTGGTAACTGTTATTGTTGTTTAGCAAAGTTTGATGTCAACACAAGATAAAATCGTCGCTGATGGTGGATGTTTTTATGTTAACGTCCTTGTAACCTCTCTGAAGATGGATCATGTGAGCCAAAAGCTTAGAACCAACTTAATTAAACATTATCCAAATGTTGGAGAATTTTTGTCTTTATTTTCACCTCAAATTAAATCCAAAAACATACAATGTTTAGAACGGCTCATCATTAAACATAATAGACAATCATTGTCGCTTATATTTAACAGCATATGTTTAGAAAATATACACACACACATATATATATATATATATATAATAGTTTTCGAGGTAGTTGTTACTATGTGTATTTTTTTTATATGTGATAGATTGTTTTGGATATTGGATGTAATGGAATTGGTTGGTAATATGATGTATTTGTTATTGTTTAGATTATTATTGTTAACAGTGTTTCTTTTGTTGTGGCTGTAAATATATTATGTGCCTTTCTTTTTGCAAATTCTTTCTTTTTTTAAAAATAACCGAAATCATATATATATATATATATGTGTGTGTGTGTGTGTGTGTGTGTGTGTGTAAACTACATAAATTCTCACAACTGCACAAATTGTCAATTCCCGTACAGGTAGATTTAAACTGAACTGGTTATATCATCAGGTTAAACATACTACATTTTGCTAGAAATACCCACAAGCTTGGGCGGGTATGGGATTTTGCCTCATCTTGTATGTCAAGCGGCTAAAATCTTAAACAGAACCGCTGACGCCGCCGAAAGGATGTTTTCGCGCGTCTAGCAAAAGAAACAGCTATGTTGCCATTCTACACGGATGGGTGTAGCTTGTTAGTACAGTTGGTTTTTAAGTGAACTGACAGCGAAAACTGGCTTTCTTTTTCACTTGGCGTTCTAACATGGGTTTTACGGTGCTAGTCTTACCCAGGGTACTGCTGATGCAGGCACGGTAACTGTCGAAGCGTTACGCTCACTTCCAGCCTGTTATTGCGTAAACAGACCCCGTGGAGAAAAGCATGCGTACCGGAAAACGGAAAAATTCTAATATATATATATATATATATATATATATATATATATATATATATATAATAAAGCACGTGAATATACATACATAGATAAACTTAAATGTATTTACATAAGTCTGATATATATATATATATATATATATATATATATATATTTGGATTCATCTGAGAATACGTTTTTTCACCTATTCATGTGTATATGTCTGATCATACATACGCTGAAATGCACACACACACACACACACACACACACACACACACACACACACACATATATATATATATATATATATACACACACAGTACAGAGCAAAATTATTAGGAAAAGAAATGTTTTATTTTTATGAGGCATATTAAGAGAAAATAAACAATTTAATTAAAGTAATTTTATTTGATTTACACAACAAATGCTTTTACAAGAAAAATACTTGTTGCAAAATAAATTTAATATTTAGAATAATAGCCTTTTGCTTTGATCACAGCCTTCATTCTGTCAGGCATTGACATTACAAGCTTCTTCAATGTATCTAATGGTATCTCCTGCCAAGCAGCTTGTATTTGTTCCCAAAGTGTTTCTTGAGAAGTAACATTAGATTTATCAATTTTTTTTATCCAAATTATCCCACAGATGTTCAAACAACTCGTTTAATAAAAAATAAGAAAAATTAAATCTAACTTCTTTTTAATACATTTCTTTTACACCTAGTTTTAAATAATCAATATTTATTAGCAATTTACTTGGCTTTTCACCCTGTAATTGAATTTCAGTGGTTTTTTTAAGAAAATCACCCCTGTCCTAATACTTTTGCACACTACCGGTAGTGTACAAAAGTGTTAGGACAAGGGTGATTTTAAACTTTATTTTGATGCCTCATAAAAAATAAAATAGTTCTTATCATAATACTTTTGCACAGTACTACACGCACACACACACACACACACACACACACACACACACACACACATATATATATATATATATATTAGTATGGATCTGCGGTGTGGGGTCCGTGTGTGTGCTGTCTGCGTGTGTTTGTGTACATACATATATATATATTATATAAGCGTGTATGTGAGTGTCTGTATATATATATATATATATATATATATATATATATATATACATATCTCTCTCTCTCTCTCTCTCTCTATATATATATATATATATATATATATATTATACATATAAAGGAAAACTTAAACGTCATTTAAATTGGTTATGAATTGTAATTCATTTCAATGAGCATAATTAATGCATTTCTTCAGACCACACAATATTCCTTCCATTTGGTACAAAACATTTTGCCGGAATAAGCAATTTTTTGTACCAAATGGAAGGAATATTGTGTGGTCTGAAGAAATGCATTAATTATGCTCATTGAAATGAATTATAATTTATAACCAATTTAAATGACGTGTTGAGTTTTTCTTTATAGGTATCATTTTTGCTCTGGATAACATCCATTGAGCTCTCTATATAGATATAACACTTAATACTTTATATTAAGTTTATCTTGTTGGATTATATATATATATATATATATATATATATATATATATATATATATTAAATAATTCATCAAGTTTTTATTCGACCTCAAGAGAATGCAGAAAGCACTAGACGGCCGTTTCGTCCTATATTTGGGACTCATCAGAAGTGCGCATCCACTTAGGTTATTAAGCAAATATCATACCAACCGTACCACAGGCCCCGAAGAGGTATCGATTTAAACTCGATGACGCGCCGCTCGTTCACATATTCCGTGGTGGAACTCATCCATGTTCCTTTACCCATAGGACGGAGCCTCCTAGAGCCACGACTACTCTCACCAAGCCGCTCACTTCAGAGCATTATAAGCTGGTTCAAGCAACGATATAACAGAAATAATAGGGGGATTTGAAATAATTAGGTAATTCATCGAGTTTTTAATCGAACTCAATATATATATATATATAGATATATCATGGACTCTCCCGTCGATTTCGACGTATGAGCGTCTAACTCATTTAGACTGCCACACAAAGAATTGTTTAGAGTGTTGAAGGCTTGTGTAGCACCATCAACACTTTTTGGAACTGCTGATAAAAAAACAATCGGTGCAGAAGTGCGCCACAGATCGCTTGAACAGCAGACCTCAGTTATTTAACCCATAACTGGAGGGAATGGACGGATTAATATCTTTCCCAAGGATACCAGTGCGCAAGTGAACGCAGAGTGTTCGACTGAAATTGGAACTCGGCTCATTGATTTCCTTTTTCAAGCCGACACCACAACGCACATCCGTCCATAAACGCTTACAGCAACTGGTATTCCCAAGCGGTCACCCATCTAAGTACTGACCAGGCTCAACTTCAGTGACCGAGCGGGAACTGGTATATTCAACGTGATATGACCGTAATATATATATATATATATTGTCATCCGCAGACATATCTGTTTCGCCGTATCACAGCTCATCAGTACGGTTAGACTTCGATTGCTTTTTTACTCAGGATTGAAACCCGACTGAAATGGCGTCAATCGGCGACTCTCTCTCTCTCTCTCTCTCTCTCTCTCTCTCTATATATATATATATATATATATATATATATATATATATATGCCTCCTCGTATGAGGACAATTGGTTCACGATTCTAATAGAACCTATTTGCCTAAAACTCCAGCAGCCGAGCCTGTGCAGACAAAATGAGCGATTTATTCACTCCTTGCAGTTACTGGAAGGTTTGTGAGTGTAACAATTGTTCTTTTTTAATTCACCCTTGTGGAATTGTATGTTTACACACTCCTTACGTTTTAATATTTACTGATTAAAGTCTATTTTTAAACGAATTCCATCTGACCCCCAGTTTTTGTAAGTAATCCCTTGTGTTTTGTCCTTCATTGACCCTGAAAGCCAACGCAGCCCTTGAAGAGTGCTGGCCGAAAGGTTCATCGGGTTGGGATAATTATGACGTCTATTTTATTTAAAGCTATTACTTTATTCTGTGGGTACAAATCTTTGTTTTATATATATATATATATATATATATATATATATATAGTGTTGTATTATCCCAGTGTTTATCCCTGATTTTTCAGTAGTTATACTGATAAAAGGTATTTTGGCAAGTATTTTGTTTTATCGTAAATTCTTCGACATCGGGGTGGTGAGAAAGCGTGGATACCATTTAGCAAGGAACATAACCCCGATAACGGTGTCGTCACGAAACTTCCAAGTCGGTATGAACCTGCCCAATTAAAGTGACAATTCCTTTGCACTGTTAAACAAATAAGATGTAACCGTAAATTCTACTCCAACAGCTTCTTTTCTCGCGCTTCCCGCCTGTGGAACTCCCTTCCACAAGTCTGCTTTCCCGACAGTTACAATCTCCAGGTGTTTAAATGTAGGGTCAATAGACACCTCCTATCACACTAACTCCCAACTATTCTCACAACACTCTCATCTACCCAACCCTCATTCTCGGTATCCTCACCCGCCTATCACCCACCCTCTGTTATGTCCTATATTTAACCAGCCTTTCTCCTCTCTACGTAGCCCCCTGCACAGTAGTGGCAGTGACATGCCTTGCTCGGGGTGAAACGCTTATAAAAAAAAAAAAAAAAAAAGTGTATATATGTATAATCTAAAGAAGTTTTTCATTGCTTTTATAAATAATACATAGTTTTTTTTTGTTTTTTTAATCATTTCACCCCGAGCAAGGCGGAAACGCCACTGATGTGCAGGGGGTTACATAAATGTAAAAAGATTAATTAGAAAAGAGTGAGGAGTACAAACTAGTTAGAAAGGAACAATAGAAAGCAGGTGCGATGACAGATACATAGGTGGAGAGAAAGGGAAAGTTATACAGGGGTGGGGAGAGAGCTAGACTCCAGTGGTTAGTAGATGAGTATTGACTTTGCATTTAAATTTCTGGAGGTTGTAGCCGTCAGGAAAGCAAGAATACGGGAGCGAGTTCCACAGGCGGGAAATGCGAGAGAAGAAGCTGCAGGAGTAGAATGTCGTCTGCATTTGGCTAACCTGACAGTGAATGGGTGGGACCCAGTTGCCAGTCTGGTTGCACGAGTAAACACCTGTTGAGGAGGCATCAGTGACTTAAGCTCGTCCGAGCAGAAGCCATGGAAGTATTTATAGAACAGACAAAGGGAGGCCACATTTCGACGATGGGGAAGTGGCTGCAGTCGAGTCGCCAGATCAGTACCTATCACATTACAGACTCTCCTTTGGAGCCTGAAGGATACTATTATCTTAAGAAAAAAAATTAATTAGTAAAGAAGTTTTTCTTTTTTTTTTTTCATTTAAAAAAAAAAGTTTTAAAACTTTTAAAATTCTGTATTAATTTCATGTTTCTTATGATATTGTTTTTAAGTAAAAATTCTACGTACTAATCATAAATGAAAATACTTAGATCATCAAATATTAATATCTTTTAAATAGTTTAGATTTTTTTCATATTAGTGTATAAACGATCATTTTTTATAAGTAAAAGCGACCATATATGACATTATCAGAAAAATAAGAGTGACGAGTGTAGTAAATTTAAAGCCAAGATTTCTGAAATTCAATAAAACAT
Source organism: Ascarosepion bandense (assembly GCA_037127315.1). Lineage (NCBI taxonomy): Eukaryota > Metazoa > Mollusca > Cephalopoda > Sepiida > Sepiidae > Ascarosepion > Ascarosepion bandense. The sequence continues at coordinate 370,784 of JBBBDQ010002112.1, forward strand.
TTGATTACGGAGGATATTTTGCTACATTTTAAAGATTACAGAGTTCTTCAAAATTAGATAAAAAAGGCGCACGAACCATTTTGTCAAATTATGTTTTGCAGATAAAATATCCGTAGAAAAACATTAGATCTGCCATCACGATATCAAACACGTCAACAATGTCGGCTAGACTTGGGTTAAAAAGTGCATTTCTGCGATATATTAAATTCAGATTAGATAATATAGAACTTTATTTTCATTAAGTTTGTGGCCTTTTTCATTACACTATGCTGTTTTTCCCGCAAAGTAGTGGAGGTACCTATAACACACTATACAACAGAACGCACACACACACACACACACACACACACACACACACACACACACACACACACACACACACACACACAAAAAAAAAAAATTAAATAAAGTAAAATAACTTACAAGAAACATAAACACGAACACATGATTCAGTCACGGACACACACACACCACGAGATAAAGCAGATAGATAACAGTCATAAAACAAATTCTCTTCAACTTTGGCAAAAGTCAAACTAACGGTCAGGTCAACGCATTCTTAGATAAACCACATATTAAAGCAGACTAGTATCATCAGACCAGAAAAGGGTCCCAACTGTCAATCACACATATAAAACACACACACACACACACACACACACACACACACACACACACACACACACACACACACACACACACACACACAACCACTCCCTACAATTAATGACAGCAGCAGCAGCCAGGAATGACCATTTCTTGAAAGGCACGGACACACTCGGACAGACCCGCACTCCTCTGCCATTCTGAAGATGAGATTTTGATCTCGAAATATTAATGTATAATAAATAGGTAATACCGAAAAACTTCTTTACCTTCCTTTATTTTTCTAAACGTATTGTGGCAGCCTTCAAGACCTAACCATACATAAATAATATTTGCTTTTAATCAGTTTAATCATACTTTAAATCAGCTACTCTTTCTCAATTAAAGTTTAACAATTTATTTTTAAAAGTATATTTTAATTTTAGAAGATGTTTAAACAAAGAAAATTAATTTACGATGAAACATGACTAAACAGGTTGCTAATCGGCTATTTTAGCAAAACTAAAAAATCTTTCGTGTCAGTTTAAATTAGTTTTTGAAATGCAGCAAAGTATTTTGAATATTGGAAATACTGAATCTAATCAATTTTTAAAACTAAAACAAAAGCTTCAAGATTTCTTTTCATTTTTTAAGATTCAATTATTGCGTTTTTAATGTTAATTATCGCTGCAAAATTGATATTTAATTTCAAGAAATGTCGACAGAGAAGCAATGATGAATACTTTTCTTCCTCACGGTATTAAAAACTACTTCTGATGAGGTATACCTAAAACCAGGGGCAAACTGAGAGTGTTATAGGCCCTCGGGCAGAAAATAGGCCCCTCCCCACAACTCTTTACAATCAAATGCCACATGTAGAAACTGTGTAGCAAGTGAACTATGCATATTGGCATAACTAAGTAAGGGCTTTAGTTCAAGATATGCATGCGTTTATATGCATAAAAAGTTTTGAAAATATCAAGGTCATGATAATATTCATGGACACATACTGATAGTAACTACAAAACATAATGGCATGTCGAACAAAGTTCAATATTTTAACTTACTAAAATGCTTGGCAACAGACAAGATTTAGGAAAAAGGTATCCTTTCTTTGCAAATTGTAACAATCATATGAAACATTTTAGTGGCTTTTGGGAGTGACGGAGATGGGAGCAGAAGGATTGAATGATCCCCTTTAGATTGTTCGCCAAGACTTGACCGGTACTACAGAATACTCATCCGAATATTCTTGGAAGGTTAAAATGATTTATTGCGTCTTCCCTTCGACCCGGCAAGGGGTGCGACGAAATCAAAAAGAATCATCCTTGAAAATTTTATTGGCTGCCAGGCGGGCCCCCTTGCTGTGCCGGGCCCTCGGGCATGGTCCGATTGACCGATGGCTCAGTCCGCCTCTGCCTAAAACATTATTTATATGCACTATGAAACTTGAAATGTGTTTAAAATTAGGGCCTGTTTTTCTCAGGTCACTATGATCCGTTTTATTTTCACAGCACACTTTGAACGTCAGACTTCCCCCCCAGAGATCTCTCGGAACTCATATCAATGATTTATTGCTGAAGAGGTTGGAAAAGTGATCGGTTCATTCTACAGCTGGAGGAAGTCTCTGACTCTTTCTCTCGCGTTTTATCTTTGCTAGAATCAGATTAGACCAAAAATCCATAGTTAGTTTAAAATTATTTTATGGGAGGGTGTCTTACTCTCTACTCTGTAGTATATTTCTCACAGATGTGATGTCGAAAGCCAGTAGTTATCTTTGCTAGAATCAGATTAGACCAAAGATCTATAGTTGGTTTAAAATTATTTTATGGGGAGGGTGTCTTATTCTCTACTCTGTAGTATATTTCTCACAGATGTGATGTCGAAAGCCAGTAGTTATCTTTGCTAGAATCAGATTAGACCAAAGATCCATAGTTGGTTTAAAATTATTTTATGGGGGGTGTCTTATTCTCTACTCTGTAGTATATTTCTCACAGATGTGATGTCGAAAGCCTGTAATTACTCTATCGCTCCAATCCTGAGTATGACAATAATATACATACTTTTGATCAAGAGACTGAAAATTTTGAGGAGCATTAAATCACATCTTAATTGCAAGTTTTGGGTACGACGATAAATTACATCCGGCAGCAAGACTTCTGATAAAGATGTCAGAGGTTTTGAAGAGCATGGAACCACCTCTTAATTGCCGTTGTTCCCAGGTCTACCATGAACCGAGGTGGCAGCACATTTTACGGTCCCAGTTATGGGTAATTTTTTAAAAATGTTTTAAACTATTACTTATAATAAATATTCATAGCTCTATTTCTATATTGAGCACTCTTTTAAAATTAATGTTTTGAACGTTGTTAATACTTTCTTCGTTCCTTATTCACTTGGACATATATATATATATATATATATATATATATATAGATAGATAGATAGATAGATAGATAGATAGATAGATAGATAGGACAAAATTAAGGCAGCTATTTCATGGTAAATCGGAAGTATGGGCCTATTTCAGGCGAACCATCATCAGCTTCCGTCTTTATTGAACACATTTTACACGAATGAAATGGGTTCTTACGCGTGCTCTTTGATTATATGTTGCGTATATATATATATATATATATATGCTTATGTATAAATGTGTGTGTGTATTAGTCGAACTGATGTAATGATGTATTTTTCCTTAAATTCTCTCTTTTAGGGAGCGATCCCTATTTTTATTCCGTTTTCTGGGGGGGGGGGTCTTTGTGAATTTCATTCGTGTAAAATCTTCTGTACAATAAAAAGAAAAGCTGATGATGGTTCGCCTGAAATAGGTATACACTATATATTTACCATGAAAATAACGTGTCTGCCTTAATTTTTGTTATATTTGCTCTATATATATTTATATACATATATATTTAGAGCTCTCTTAGAGAGTTATCCTACCACCGTATGTACAGGATACTCTTTTAGATTCTTCTATATCTACATCGCATGTTTATATATATAGTCATCCGCAGACAGATCTGTTTCGCTGTATCACAGCTCATCAGTACGGTTAGACAGCCGATTGCCTTTTACCCAGGAATTGGCGTCAGTCGGCTATTCTACCTCTGAGCTACGGGCGCTTGGTAGAAGGAGGTAGACTTTTTAGCGTGTATATTATTATTATACACGCCCAATAGCTGAGAGTGTTCTAATTCATTGCTGAATGAACGATGCGTAGCTGCTGTTTTTCAAAGTCTGCCATTCTTCCAGAGTGCTCAATCAGAGTGTATAGATAGAGAGATATCTAAATTCTGACAACCACACAAATTGTCAATGCCCGTACAGGTAGATTTGAAACGGAACTGGTTATATAATCAGGCTAAACATATTATAATTTAATAGAAATAGCCATAAATTTAAAAAAATAAGAAAATAAAACACCATGAAAGGAGAGAAATTATAGCAAAATTACGAGAAACTTATATTTATACTAAAATGAACAATACATATTTATAGTAAAATGAACAATACATATTTATAGTAAAATGAACAATACATATTTATAGTAAAATGAACAATACATATTTATAGTAAAATGAACAATACATATTTATAGTAAAATGAACAATACATATTTATAGTAAAACGACTAATACATTTTATTCGTCGTTGAAGAAATGCAATTGCCTTTAAAATGTTTAAATTTCAGCATTTAATAATCCATAAAGATTTATATGGCGCTAATCAAAACTAATCAAACAACCACCATGAAAGAACTTTCCTTCATCAAAGTCTTCATAAAATTCTAATCTTAAAGCTAAATAGTAGTTCAGTTAATCAAAAATGTGTAGATCTAGCTATCGCCCGGTTCACACTCCACCCACGACTATTGAACAGATTAAGAGGCTCATCCCTTGTTCCTTGTTTAGGATGTGGTTTCCGGCTTTCTCTTTTTCAATCTTCTCACATTGTTTTTTTTTTTTTCAATTGGAGTAAATAGATCTAACTATCGCCCGGTTCACACTCCACCCACGTCTATTGAACAGATTAAGAGGCTCATCCCTTGTTCCCTGTTTAGGATGTGGTTTCCGGCTTTCTCTTATCAACCTTCTAACTTTGTTTTTTTTTTCAATTGGAGTAAATAGATCTATCTATCGCCCGGTTCACACTCCACCCACGTCTATTGAACAGATTAAGAGGCTCATCCCTTGTTCCTTGTTTAGGATGTGCTTTCCGGCTTTCTCTTTTTCAATCTTCTCACATTGTTTTTTTTTTTTTTCAATTGGAGTAAATAGATCTAACTATCGCCCGGTTCACACTCCACCCACGTCTATTGAACAGATTAAGAGGCTCATCCCTTGTTCCTTGTTTAGGATGTGCTTTCCGGCTTTCTCTTTTTCAATCTTCTCACATTGTTTTTTTTTTTTTCAATTGGAGTAAATAGATCTAACTATCGCCCGGTTCACACTCCACCCACGTCTATTGAACAGATTAAGAGGCTCATCCCTTGTTCCCTGTTTAGGATGTGGTTTCTAGCTTTCTCTTTTCCAATCTTCTCACTTTTTTTTTTTCAATTGGAGTAAATAGATCTATCTATCGCCCGGTTCACACTCCACCCACGACTATTGAACAGATTAAGAGGCTCATCCCTTGTTCCTTGTTTAGGATGTGGTTTCCGGCTTTCTCTTTTTCAATCTTCTCACTTTGGTTTTTTTTTTTCAATTGGAGTAAATAGATCTAACTATCGCCCGGTTCACACTCCACCCACGTCTATTGAACAGATTAAGAGGCTCATCCCTTGTTCCTTGTTTAGGATGTGGTTTCCGGCTTTCTCTTTTTCAACCTTCTCACTTTGTTTTTTTTTTCAATTGGAGTAGATAGATCTAACTATCGCCCGGTTCACACTCCACCCACGTCTATTGAACAGATTAAGAGGCTCATCCCTTGTTCCCTGTTTAGTATGTGGTTTCCGGCTTTGTCTTTTCCAATCTTTTCACTATTATGTAGCCCCCTGCACATCAGTGGCGTTACCGCCTTGCTCGGAGTGATACGATAAAAAAAATAATATTTTCTTAAATCGAAATATGTTCCACAAAACACATATCACCGATCCCTGTTATTGTGTCCACATAAACAAAATGTTGACCATGATATTCTATGTACTCAATTGTGAAAGCAGGATAATATACATAAAATATTATTACTTTAAAGTTGGTGTTACGTGTTGGAAGTTGAAACAAAGAAAAGAAAATGATTTACCAAATCACAAAGCTAAATCCCAAACAAATATTTAATTTACGAACACCACAAAATAAAATATATACAAATATACAACTGTATCAGTCAAAACAGAAAACATAGAGTTTACTGGCGAAGTGTTACGAGAGAGATGAAAAGGTGAGGGTCGATTATTTTTAACACGTTAGGGCTAGCTAAATAATGTAAGTGCCATTACTGGAAATCCACAAATATCTAATCTGATCTAAACTTATTTATAAAAGGAACTTTGTCTGTCTGTGTGTGTGTGTGTGTGTGTGTGTGTGTGTGTGTCCCCGTTAACTATAGACTCCGAAACGGCTGAACCGATTTTCTTGAAGATTTACACAGTTGTACTATAAGCGTCTGCGAGTGTTCTAAGCTAAGTTTTGTGTCGAGGTACCCCCGATAAATATCGAATCGATAATCGAAAAAATCGGGTTATAGAAGGAGTAGTCCGATTTTAATCAAATTTGATATGCTCATAAACAAAGACATAAGAAACGATATTCGGAAGTTTTAAGGTTGCAGTTCTTACAGTAGTATATATATATATATATATATATATATATATATATATATATAAAAGGCAAGATGTTTGTGCGTGTGTCTGTTTATCTGTCTGTATATCTGCATTTTTTCAGCCCTTTTATTTTAGTTTTTGCTTCGGGTTTGGCTCTAAGTAGATATAATTGTAGTTCTTAGTCTAAGCTATGATACCATTTACTCAGAGGACTTATTTAGCCTTCAAAATTCAGCTTACGACGAAAAAAACTTTGATATCGATACCAGGAAATCAAAATTTGACTTACATCCATTCATTTTTCTTTAAGTCTGTGGTTTCGCTTTAACTGGAAACAACTATTGCTTTTTAGTCTTTCATGCCAACATCCAAAGAGTCTGAGCTCCAGGACCATGGATTATTTTTAAAGCTTTCATTACACCCGAGTAACGCCGGGCTATACTGCTAGTATGTATCTATAGAATAATTTTTAAGTTTGTTCAATGAAAATATTCGAAAATCCTATTTACCAGTTTTTTCCAGAAGGTCCTCTTTTTGGGTTTTTGTTGGTCGGCAACTTTTCATAGAGATTCTTTCGTCCGGATACAATAATCCTCGAATCAAAAGCCGGAGTTGATAATGACGGAAATTCCTTTTTACAACTGACAATTTTCAAAAATAACTATTTTTATCGGGGCTAGCACCTAATTAGCATATTTCTCGAATCATTTAGATTTTTCTCGAATATACTGGAATGATCTAGAATCTTCCAAACGTTCTATTTCTAATTTCTCGACGTCACAACTACTTCATGAATGAAAACTTTTATATTAACAAGTAAGACTCAATAGAATCCCTTACGATAAATTTTAATCTTTTTGTTGACTTTATTAATATTTTTTATATAAAAATGCATCCTTGTAACAATCGCAAGAAAATTAAATTTTGGGATTAGATGACCCATAAAGAGTTGCTGTGCTGTTAAACAAACAAACAAACAAACAATCTCTATAGCTCTTTCCCCTGAAAATGGCCAGGTGAATACCATTTTTTAGTTAAACCTGTTCAAATATTTATTCCCTAGATACACCATGCTAATAGCGCCGGATTGAATCAACTTTATTTCAAAAGTTAGAAATTTCGCTCTGTGCTGGGAAGGATTTTGACAGAGGAAGGAAAGCGCAACATGGAGATCCAAAGACGCATTGGCATGGACAAAAACGCACTTCAGAAGCTAACCAGAATACTGAAAGACAGGAAAATTTTATTAGAAACAAAGAAAAGAGTACTGGATTGCAATGTGATACCTGTCCATCTGTATGGAAGTTAATACTCGACGATCTCATCAAGGATGAAAGAGAGGCTTCAGGGAGAAGAAATGTAGTTTTACAGAAGGATGCTGAGGATTCAATTGACAGAGCATGTGTGCAACGATGAGGTGCTGGAAAAATGCAAATGAGAAGAAAACTCATACTAAATATCAGGAAGAGACAAATGATATTCCTGGGACACATAATGAGGAGGAAGGGCCTAGGGAACTTAATGCTCACAAGTCGGAAAAGGAGCGCGAAACGTATATGTTAGGTCTGAGTAAATGGATGGCGGTGCGTTGCTTACAGATACCAAGAGAAAAAATATTGAGAGTGACAAGAAACAGAGTCAAGTAGGAGTCCATGATCGCCTACTTCTTGAAAGGACACGGCACAAGAAGAAGAAGAAGAAGAAGAAGAAGAGCATTTTACCAAGGACACCAACGTGGATGCTTTCAAGAACACTTAACGTTTTCAAGTCAAGGTCAATCGTTATCTAGTCTTGCCTATTACGATAAAATCGGGAGATTGTACGATTTTGAGGAGATTAAAAACACCTCTGTTCAACTTGTACAGCGAGACTATTTTGAGGACCCGAGAGGTTTTGCTAGGATTTGTAATCGGAGGCCATAATTTGAACAACATAAGGTACGCAGATGATACAGTGCTGATTGCAGACACGGAAAGGAAACTACACGACCTCCTACAGAAGGTAGCTGAAGAGAGTGACAAGAAAAGAAATACAAGTGTGGGAAGTGTTCTAACAGAAGACGGAAAGTGCGACACAGAGATCCGAACGGGAATTGGCATTGCGAAGGACGCATTCCAGAGGCTGAGGAAAGTATTATAAGATAGGAAACTTTCACTAAAATCGAAGAAAAGTGTACTGGATTGCGATGTGATGTCAATTATTCAATATGACAGTGAATGCTGGACAATATCATCAAAGATTAAGAAAAAGCTTGAAATGTGGTTCTACAAAAGGATGCTGCGGATATCATAGACTAAGAATGTGAGCAATGATGAGGTTTTGGAAAGAATGGAAACGGTAAGGAAATTAATATTGAGCATCAGGAAGAGATAACTAAAGTTCCTGGGACATGCAATGAGGAAGGATGGCTTGGAGAACCTGTTACTAACAGGCCAGATAGAAGGCAAAAGAGACAGAGGAAAGCAGCGGATAACATATATGAAGAGCCTAAGCAGGTGGTTGACAGAACAGGGGGTTGTGTGGTGTTACAGGAGAAAGTGGGCTAATAGCCACTCCGATAAGGAGTCGTGGAAAGCTATGATCGACTACATCCTTAAGGGATAAGGCACACAGAAGAAGAAGAAGTAAAGGGAATGAACGGAGCCGACGCTACCTCACTATTGTCTCTAACCCAATGTGCGTGACAGAAAGGAAATAACCGATTAGACTTCCTACAGACTGAGAAAAGTAATCTCAAACAGAAATCTTCTTAATTTTTTGTTTAATAACAACAATTATTTTGAAAAAAAATGTTATTGGTCCTGGCATCTTGGTTTCAGTCCTTATTCACCGTAATGTATCTTCTTTGTGCTTTCCTATAAATATATTCATGGAAATTGTTCTAATTGACGTTCCTCGCAAGTTCTATGCTAACAGTTTCTACTCTTGAACTCGTCGCTTGAGGAAAGATACATTAATTCACATGATTTTCAATATATCTGTTTAGGATGTGGTTTCCGGTTTTCTCTTTTCCAATCTTTTCACTTTTCCTTACTTTTTTTTCAATTGGAGTAGATAGACTGAACTATCGCCTGGTTCACACTCCACCCACGTCTATTGAACAGGTGTAGAGGCTCATCCCTTGTGTAATATAACAATCTAGGCCCACCCGAGGAAGTGAGGAAGCGGGGGCGTTTTCCGGCCGTTGAAAGGAACGGATGGTTGTTTGACCTTATTTCCGGCAGTAGCGGAAATGGCTACAAGAGGCAAACAGAACAGGTGTCTCTGAGAATTACGTGGGCGTGCGTAGGCGAGGCAAAAAATCGGAAGTACCGGTTTGGAGATAAAAAGACCTCGGGCACGGATTTCACGACAGACGAGTCTGGGCAGAGAGACAGAGTCAGGCAGAGAGCCAGACCAGACCAGAGGAGCAACAGATACGACACCCCCCCGTCAACCATTAGAAGCGCTCCCTCAACTCTCTGTTCCCTAGGCTACACGGAACATCGTCATTAATAAAGATATCACTTGATATATTTTTATATACACCCGTGTTTGTTGTATTTATGAATATATAACACTTGTTCCCTGTTTAGGATGTGGTTTCCGGTTTTCTCTTTTCCAATTTTTTCACTTTTCCTTACTTTTTTGTCAATTGGAGTAGATAGACTGAACTATCGCCTGGTTCACACTCCATCCACGTCTATTGAACAGGTGTAGAGGCTCATCCCTTGTTCCCTGTTTAGGATGTGGTTTCCGACTTTCTCTTTTCCGATCTTTTCACTTTTCCTTATTCTTTTTTCAATTGGAGTAGATAGACTGAACTATCGCTCGGTTCACACTCCACCCATGTCTATTGAACAGGTGTAGAGGCTCATCTCTTGTTCCCTGTTTAGGATGTGGTTTCCGGTTTTCTCTTTTCCAATCTTTTCACTCTTACGTAGCCTCCTGCACACCAGTGGCCTTACCGCCTTGCCCGGGGTGATATGACTAAAAAAAAAAAAAAAAAAAGCAGCGGAGAACTTATTTGAAGTGCCTGAGCAGGTGGATGACAGAACGAGGGTTGTGTGAAGTTACAGAAGAAAGTGTGCCAAGAGCCCCCAGGGATAGGGAGACGTGGAAAGCTATGATCGCCTACGTTTTGAAAAGACAAAGCACACAGAAAAAGAAAGAAGAAAACACCTCTAAATTGATGCGTTTCTATGTTCACCCTGAGCCTTGGTGGTAGCACCTGTTATGGATCCAATTATAAGCAAATAAGGAACATGCCAATCAAAAATAAAACATAGCAAATATACTAGCAATCTATTTATATATAAATCATTATCAACAATGTTTATTTATATTAAAATGACTACCGATATATATGATCTGTTGCTGAAGGTATATAGTTGTGTACCAAAATATATTTAGTTGAAGTCATAAAATTGCCTTCAAAATATTTAGATTTCGGCATTAAATAACTCACAGAGGTGTTGATATGCCGCGAAATAAAACCAACTAACAAAAAGAACTTCATACAGTCATACATTTATAAATACAGGGTGTATCTAAAGTATATGACAGATAGATACAAATACATATTTTCAAGGAATTAATTTAAATTGTATTAAATTGGAATATTAACAAAGAACATATTCAATGTTGACGCGCTTTGTAAGAGTCATGTGAACTTGATGTAATAATTCGAAATGATGTTACCACATGCTTAAAGCTCTCTTGGGCATGACGATAAACTGCATCCGGCAGCAAAGCCTCTGATTGGGAGGTTATGAGAAGCATGGAACCATCTCTTAATTGCTGTTGTTCCCAGGTTCCCAGGAGTGGTAGCACCTGTTAGGGTCCAAGCAATGGGCAAATAGTTAACCCCAAACTGGGGCCAAAACAATATGAAAAATACACTTTTATGAAATATATACATAAAAATAGACTTTTATAAAAAAATATATTATACATTATCTTAAAACCCCACCATTTTGGCATTAAATAACCCACAGAGGTGTTGATATGCCGTTAAATAAAATCAACTAACATAAAAAGAACTGTTTTATTACAGTCAGACCTATAATAAATACAGAGTGTGTTTAAAGTCTGGATGGATAGATAAAATGCATCTCTGTTTCTTATTCATTACCTTAAATTACCTTCAGTCAGTTAAGTGCCATACGTGAAACACGCTTGGGCGATCATGTCTCGAAAGAGACATGACTGACTGGGCAGAAGATTATCCCGCAGTAGTTTGCCATTGCTTTCTGCGGTAGACTGGTTGCCCGCCAAAGATATAGAACCCAATCTGTCCTGTTATTTAACCCATAACTGGAAGGAAGAGACTGATTAATACCTTTCCCAAGGTTATTTGCGTGTAAGTGAATGCAATGAATTCAACTGGAATTCGAAATCGGCCCCCCGATTTCTTGTTCCGAGCCGATATCCACTGCACCACAACGCCCATACCTTAAAACGCCACCTTTTTGGCATTAAATAACCCACAGAGGTGTTGATATGCCGTTAAACAAAACTGAAACTCAAAATCTGATTAAATCAACCTATAGTGAGATATACCCAAACATTATAAAAAACAAAAACTTAAAACCCCATCTTTTTGGCATTAAATAACCCACATAGGTGTTGATATGCTATTAAACAAAACTCAAACTCAAACATGCTTAATGCGTTCAATCGTGTTGCATCTGTTATTTTCATGACGTACACATTCTCTTTTAGCAGAAAAAAAAAGAATCCAATGCTTTCTTCATTTAAAAAAACATGTTTAATCTGTAAAGGTAAAAAGAAAACATTGAACTGTGTATATTTCCAGGATGAGGTGGCATTTACAGTATTTACATTATTCAGACTATTGTCCTCATATTTCTTGCCGTGTGTACGACATTTCGGCCATTGTACGCTCCGGCCTTCCCAGCACTTGAAGAAGGCCGGAGCTTAAAACAGCCGAAACATCGTACAAATGGCAGCAAAGATGAGGACAATAGTCGGAATAATGTAAATATTGTTAAAGAGACCTGTGCATATTTCTTGATATTTCAGTTGAAGTTGCTGTAATAATAAACACGAATAAATAAACCCTAATCTTTCTTTATGAATGGAAAGAAAAAATGGACAAACGTTTGAAAAAATGCGTAACACTATATGGTGACTAGCAGTATATCCCGGCATTGCTTGGGTATAATGAAAACTTTAAAACGAATCCATGGACCTGGAGCTCAGACTCTTTGGACGTTGGCACGAAAGACTAAAAAGCAATAGTTGTTTCCAGTTAAAGCGAAACCGTAAACTGAAAGAAAAATGAATGGATGTAAGTCAAATTTTGATTTCCTGGTATCGATATCAAATAAGTTTGTTTCGTCGTAAACTGAATTTTGAAGGCTAAATAAGTCCTCCGAGTAAATGGTATCATGGCTGAAACTAAGAACTACAATTATACTTACTTAGAGCCAAACTCGAAGCAAAAACTAAAATAAAAGGGCTGAAAGAAATACAGACATACAGGCAGATAAAAAGACATATTCACAAACATCATGCTTTATATATATATATATATATATATATATATATATATATATATATATATATTATCGATTTTCTGCACTATTGTAAGAACTGCAACTATGAAACTTCTGAATATCGTTTCTTATGTCTTTGTCTATGAGTGTATCAAATTTGATTAAAATCGGACCACTCCTTCTATAACACGATCTTTTCGATTATCGGTTTTCAATATTTATTGGGGGGGTACCTTGACACATAACCTAGCGAAGAACACTCGCAGACGCTTATAGTACAACTGTGTAAAATTTAAAATCGGTGCAGTCGTTTCGGAGTCGATATGTAACGGACGCATACACACACACAGACACACACACAGACAAAGTTCCATTTAAAAATAAGTTTAGATATAATAGGAGACTTTACATAATCAATCAATCCTTGTAATTCTAAAGAGAAATAAATTGACTCCATTTTGATACCAACTTCATTATTCTGTCTGGTTTAAAAATTGTTTATTTTTGTATTTTTTTAGGAATTGAGACCTTACTGATCAATTAACTATCGTGATTTGGAAAATGAGTAGACTGACATCATTTTTTATACTAGTTTCATTATTCTATCTAGTCTACAAATGTTTCTTTTAGTCTGGAGATTTTAATTATTAATCAACCCTCTTAATTTTGAAGGGAGTAAATTTGTTTTCATTTTGATACAAACTTAATAATTCTATTTGGTCTAAAAATGTATGTTTTAGTCCGGAGACTTTAATTATTAATCAACCCTCTTAATTTTGAAGGGAGTAAATTTGTTTTCATTTTGATACAAACTTAATAATTCTATTTGGTCTAAAAATGTTTGTTTTAGTCCGGAGACTTTAATTATTAATCAACCCTCTTCATTTTGAAGGGAGTAAATTTGTTTTCATTTTGATACAAACTTAATAATTCTATTTGGTCTAAAAATGTTTGTTTTAGTCCGGAGACTTTAATTATTAATCAACCCTCTTCATTTTGAAGGGAGTAAATTTGTTTTCATTTTGATACAAACTTAATAATTCTATTTGGTCTAAAAATGTTTGTTTTAGTCCGGAGACTTTAATTATTAATCAACCCTCTTCATTTTGAAGGGAGTAAATTTGTTTTCATTTTGATACAAACTTAATAATTCTATTTGGTCTAAAAATGTTTGTTTTAGTCCGGAGACTTTAATTATTAATCAACCCTCTTAATTTTGAAGGGAGTAAATTTGTTTTCATCTTGATACAAACTTAATAATTCTATTTGGTCTAAAAATGTTTGTTTTAGTCCGGAGACTTTAATTATTAATCAACCCTCTTAATTTTGAAGGAAGTAAATTTGTTTTCATTTTGATACAAACTTAATAATTCTATTTGGTCTAAAAATGTTTGTTTTAGTCCGGAGACTTTAATTATTAATCAACCCTCTTCATTTTGAAGGGCGTAAATTTGTTTTCATTTTGATACAAACTTAATAATTCTATTTGGTCTAAAAATGTTTGTTTTAGTCCGGAGACTTTAATTATTAATCAACCCTCTTCATTTTGAAGGAAGTAAATTTGTTTTCATTTTGATACAAACTTAATAATTCTATTTGGTCTAAAAATGTTTGTTTTAGTCCGGAGACTTTAATTATTAATCAACCCTCTTAATTTTGAAGGGAGTAAATTTGTTTTCATTTTGATACAAACTTAATAATTCTATTTGGTCTAAAAATGTTTGTTTTAGTCCGGAGACTTTAATTATTAATCAACCCTCTTAATTTTGAAGGAAGTAAATTTGTTTTCATTTTGATACAAACTTAATAATTCTATTTGGTCTAAAAATGTTTGTTTTAGTCCGGAGACTTTAATTATTAATCAACCCTCTTCATTTTGAAGGGAGTAAATTTGTTTTCATTTTGATACAAACTTAATAATTCCATTTGGTCTAAAAATGTTTGTTTTAGTCCGGAGACTTTAATTATTAATCAACCCTCTTCATTTTGAAGGGAGTAAATTTGTTTTCATTTTGATACAAACTTAATAATTCTATCTGGTCCAAAAATGTTTGTTTTAGTCCGGAGACTTTAATTATTAATCAACTCTCTTCATTTTGAAGGGAGTAAATTTTTTTTCATTTTGATATAAACTTAATAATTCTATCTTGTCTACAAATGTTTCTTTTAGTCCGGATATTTTAATTATTACTCAACCCTCTTAATTTTGATGGGAGTAAATTTGTTTTCATTTTGATACAAACTTAATAATTCTATCTGGTCTAAAAATGTTTGTTTTAGTCCGGAGACTTTAATTATTAATCAACCCTCTTAATTTTGAAGGAAGTAAATTTGTTTTCATTTTGATACAAACTTAATAATTCTATCTGGTCTAAAAATGTTTGTTTTAGTCTGGATACTTTACTTTTCAAGCAATTCTTGTCGCACTTCCTGCCTGTGGAAGTCGCTCCCGTATTCTTACTTTCCTGACGGCTACAACCTCCAGAAATTCAAATGCAAAGTTAATACTCATCTACTAACCACTGGACTCTAGCTCTCTCCCCACCCCTGTATATCCTTCCCTTTCTCTCCACCTATGTATCTGTCATCGCACCTGCATTCTCAGCTTTCTATCGCTCCTTTCTAACTAGTTTGTACTCCTCAATCTTTTCTAATTAATCTATTTACAGTTATGTAGCCCCCCGCACATCAGTGGCATTTCCGCCTTGCTCGGGTGAAATGATTTTTAAAAAAATTAGAAAAGAAATAATTTGTCTTCATTTTGATAGAAATTTAATTTTCTACCTGGTCTAAATATTGTTTAATAAGACTAGAGACCTTAATTATCAATCAGCCCTGAAGATTTTATTTTGATACCAGCTTCATTAATCTATCTGGTCTAAAATTGTTCTATTAGACTTGAGACTTTACTTTTCAATCAGTCCATAGTTACCAATTTATAGCCAATTAACAAGTGAAGGTTAATTTTTGGCGCAGACAATAAGTATTATGCAACCGGCGCAGTTAGAACTTAATAGGTCGTTCTAATGGCTTGAATTTGTTAACTGTTACACGATTCTTTCCCTGTTTAGGATGTGGTTTCCGGTTTTCTCTTCGAATCTTCACTTTTTATTTCAATTGGAGTAGATAGACTAAACTATCGCCCAGTTCACACTACACCCACCTTTATTGAACAGGTGTAGAGACTTATCCCTTGTTCCCTGTTTAGGATGTGGTTTCCGGCTTTCTCTTTTCCAATCTTTTCACTTTTCTTTTTTTTTTTCTATCGGTGTAGATAGACTAAACTATCGCCCGGTTCAAACTCCACCCACGTCTATTGAACAGGTGAAGAGTCTCATCCCTTGTTCCCTGTTTAGGATATGGTTTCCGGCTTTCTCTTTTCCAATCTTTTCACTCTTACGTAGCCTCCTGCACACCAGTGGCCTTACCGCCTTGCCCGGGGTGATATGACTAAAAAAAAAAGAAAATGCAGCGGAGAACTTATTTGAAGTGCCTGAGCAGGTGGATGACAGAACGAGGGTTGCGGGAAGTTACAGAAGAAAGTGTGCCAAGAGCCCCCAGGGATAGGGAGACGTGGAAAGCTATGATCGCCTACGTTTTGAAAAGACAAAGCACACAGAAAAAGAAAGAAGAAAACACCTCTAAATTGATGCGTTTCTATGTTCACCCTGAGCCTTGGTGGTAGCACCTGTTATGGTCCAATTATAAGCATTAGGATGTGGTTTCCGGTTTTCTCTTCCAATCTTCTTTTTTTTTTCAATTGGAGTAGATAGACTAAACTATCGCCCGGTTCACACTTCACCCACGTCTATTGAACAGGTGTAGAGGCTCATCCCTTGTTCCCTGTTTAGGATGTGGTTTCCAGTTTTCTCTTCCAATCTTCACCTTTTTTTTCTTCAATTGGAGTAGATAGACTAAACTATCGCCCGGTTCACACTTCACCCACGTCTATTGAACAGGTGTAGAGGCTCATCCCTTGTTGCCTGTTTAGGATGTGGTTTCCAGCTTTCTCTCTTCTAATTTTTTCACTCTTACGTAGCCCCCGGCACATCAGTGGCGTTACCGCCTTGCTCGGGATGATATGATTAAAAAAAAACAACCAGTAAGTCATAGTTGCTTATGAAGTGTTCTAGAATTTTCTCGTAAAATAAGATTAAAAACTGTCTATTTTCTTTAAGTGGTCTCCGTGAACGTTTACACAATGTTGCTTAATGTTGGTACCGGGCCAGAAATGTGAATCACCCAGCCCAGTGGAGAGTTCACTAATAATGGTTTAGAAGATCAGCTTGTTCGCAGTTATAAGAAGACGCTTTTCTAGGAACCCCTTGTGTACGCACTTATTTTTCTTTTATTTAAAAAAAATAAGAAATAAAAAAACTTCTTCCGCCACCTGTGTTTCAAGGTGAAAATGTTAACACCATTTTCTAGGCATAAAGCATCTTTTTTTTTGTTTTTTTTTTTACTTGTTTTTAAAAATTTTGCTTTGATGTTGGCATCAGCACCTGGTCTCTCTAATTGAATTGTTGAAGAATTCTGAAAGCTGGTGGCATCTTTCTCATTTGCCAGGTGAGGACAGAGCCAGATGCAATACAGGAGCAGCTGCTGAAGACTAATAAGAACAGCAAAATGATTGCCTCCTGGTTTAGAATTTTCTTGTGTAGAGAGTTCAACTCTCGGGCAGATTTTACCTGACAAAGCGAAGATATCACAATAATGCCTTCAAGAAACTTTGGAATCGGCATGACTGAAACAACACTGCTCCTCCATTAAGTAAAAAAAAAACAAAAAAACTTCTCTACATTAATTCTATCATCGCTTTATCTCTTTCTCGATATTGAGCACTTTATAACAAAAAAATGCTCACAATATTGATTCATGTTTTTTTAATCCTTTCTGAGCTTTCGGCTTACATCAGCCATTATCAATGATGAAAATTATATTAAGTGTATTAAACAGTTCATGGACGAAGAATAGTAATAATCGTCATTGGATTTATTTTTCTAATCTTTGTTTTTTAACTACATTTCTATTTCTCTTTTTCTTAACGTTTTATCTTCTTCATTCAATATCAGGGCAAACGAATAGAAACTCTTATCGTTGCGATAAAAAAAAGAAATTTATATTAGGCAAAAACAGCTAAAGTTTCAAGGAAACTTTATCCCGTAATGGGTTAATTTTATTATTATTATTATTATTATTATTATTATTATTATTATTATTATTATTATTATTTCATTTTTCATCATATTTCGATTTCTGCTATGGTCGCACAACCAAACAAGTCTGCGGGAAGACCTAAGGCAGGTCGTGGCGTGTTGTTATGGCTCCATTTCATGTTTTTTCTATCTCCCCTATCATCCCTAGCGTTACATAGGCAAAGTTCTCTTTAGTGTGTGGGCTGTACTTAATAAGACAATATTTTGTATATCTCTTAAGATGGGGTTTCCTGGGATTCTTTCAATGTGTTTTTTACCCATTTTTTATCATTCCAAGTGCACCCACTATCACTGGCACAACTCTTGTTTTCAATTTCCACATTTTTTCTATTTCGATTTCCAGGTCTTTATATTTTGACAGATTTTCAAATTCCTTGGTTGCTATGTTACAGTCCGCTGGACAAGCCATATCAATTAATAGACAAGTTTTCTCTTTCTGGTTTTTAACAACAATGTCTGGCATATTTGCTTCAATTTTTCTGTCTGTGTAGATGACATCTTCTATTTCTGTAACCAGTGCTGGGTGATGTTCATACCAGTGTTTGTTTACAGCTTTTCCATAATGTTTGCACATTGTCCAATGTAAATATTGCCCCACTCTATCGTGGCGATTTTTATATTCATTTGGGTACAAGTACAGAACAGCCTGAGATTAGATGCATTTTGAACCCACATTATTATGTATAATATTTGCCTGAAAGTTTCTAGTGAAAAGACTTTGGTCTTGCGCTGCAAGTATAAAGCCTTCAGGCTCAGACTTTAATCCAGATGCACGTAACCATCGATGACTATTAACTTTGTCAACATTGGATTTATTGGCACGTTCTGGATATTGGCCATGCAGATATTTGTCTTGCCAGCGTTGTTTCATCTGTTCAAGAGCTTTATCTTTGGCTTTCATTTTCATATTTTTTGCCGCAATAGTTGGTTCTTGGCTTCTGTTTTGCTTTTCTACAGAATCTACTAAATATAAATCTTGTTTGTATTTACTGCCTTCTTTCATTATTGAGTAGTTTTTTCTGTTTTCATGTTGTTTGACTAATTGTATCATCCAGTTCTTTGTTGTTTCTATGTATGTTAGTAAGCCAATAGTTGTTGTCTTGTATGAAAATTCAATTATTATTATTATTATTATTATTATTATTATTATTATTAGTGAAATGCGTGATTTAAGAAAATAAAAACAAAATAAAAGAAACAATATTAAACAATATTTTTTAAAGTTTTGATTGAAGGTCGAAAGATCCATGTTCCAATCCCAGTCGAATCCATTGTATTCTCTTACGTGCATAGGAATGAAATGAATACATCTCTTCTCCCTCCCCACAGCTATAAACAAATAAGGAAGAAAAACTCTGAATTCAAACCAGCCTGGAGAGGGATAAGCTCCGTCTGGCTGATGTGCCCAAAGAAGCCCCACTTTTAAAGATGCTGCAGTACATGTAGTAGTCCTAAGACTAATGAGTCACCGGATATCTGGGTTAGAGTTTGAGTTTTGTTTAACGGCATATCAGCCTCTGTGGGATATTTAATATAAAAAAAAGTTGGGGTTTTAAGGTATTTTTTTAACGCTCAGTTATAGTGAGAAGGTGGATTTGGTCAGATTTTAATTAATTTTTTTTGTTTATTATTCTTTTTTTATTTTAGAAAACTGGAAATATCTTCTTGTTTTGTATGCAAAAATGTTTTGTTGAGAATAACTTTCCCCCCCCCTCTCAAAAATGTTTTATGGTAATATTTTTTTTTTCAAAAACATGTTGGTAATATTTTTTTCTTTCAAAATTGTATACTTTTCTATAAAACTCAATTTTTATGTATATATTTCTTTAAGAGTGTATTTTTATACTTTTATAGTGTTTTGACCTCAGTTTGGGGGTTAACTATTTGCCCATAGCTGGGAGCTTAACAAGTGCTACCACTCCCAGGTATGGTGGAACCGGGAACAACAGACATTCAAAGGTGGTTTCATGCTCCTCACAACCTCCAAATCAGCGGATTTACTGCCGGATGCAGTTTATCGTCATGCCCAGGATCAGGTTTTTCTGTGTCTGGATCTTCCAGTTATGCTTTAAAATTACGTACAACTTATAAAATCTAAATCTAAACTTATTTATAAATGGAACTTTGTCTGCATGTGTTTGCGTCTGCGTGTGTGCGTCCGTTACCTATAGACTCCGAAACGGCAAAACCGATTTTCTTGAAAGTTTGCACAGTTGTACTATAAGCGTCTGCGAGTGTTCTTAGCTAGGTTTTGTGTCGAGGTACTCCCGATAAATATCAAAAATCGATAATCGAAAAAATCGGGTTATAGAAGGAGAGGTCCGATTTTAATCAAATTTGATACACTCATAGACAAAGACATAAGAAACGATATTCAGAAGTTTCAAGGTTGCAGTTCTTACAATAGTGCAGAAAATCGATAATATATATATATATATAAAAAGCAAGATGTTTGTGCATATATCTTTTTATCTGCCTGTATGTCTGTATTTTTTTCAGCCCTTTTATTTTAATTTTTGCTTCGAGTTTGGCTCTAAGTAGGTATAATTGTAGTTCTTAGTCTCCGCCATGATACCATTTACTCAGAGGACATATTTAGCCTTCAAAATTCAGTTTACGACGAAAAAACTTAATTTGATATCGATATCAGGAAATGAAAATTTGACTTACATCCATTCATTTTTCTTTCAGTCTACGGTTTCACTTTAACTGGAAACAACTATTGCTTTTTAGTCTTTCGTGCCAACGTCCAAAGAGTCTGAGCTCCAGGACCATGGATTAGTTTTCAGGCTTTCATTACGCCCGAGCAACGTCGGGCTATACATAAAAAATATATAAAAAACAAGTCTTTTGTATAAATATCACTTGCCTTGAGGACAACGGGGGTGTTGGTAATCAACACGAAAAAGTTTGATGAAAAAATCCAGCGTGAATGGAATGCAACTGAAACATGAAGAACCTGATAGGGATCGTGCTCATTTTAAAATTTTCCGCCAGTTCATTAATTAGTGAAACAAATTAATCAAATGTAACTATCTCCATGAGTTCAAAGAGTTGAAGAACTCGTTGGATATACGCCTTTTGAAAACATATCCAGAATCCACCAAACTTTCAACTATTTAAACACGTGAAGATAATTATATATGCAAATTACTAGCGACATACCCCAGGAGAATGAATAAAATAACAGGAGAGTTCTATAATATTTATACTAAAATACTTGATTAATTGCTCTCATTACCATATAAATAGATCTCAAAGTCTCGTAATAACTTGCAAAGATCTTATACGAGCTTCATTTTGATAATGTTACTTGTAATATTAGCAGTTTCTTTATAAGGAAACATTCAACATTCATTGTACCGAACCGCCAGTTACGTTTTTTTATCATATTTTGGTGATCTGACTGGAAACAAAATGTAGTTAATATCTGTTTTCATCATTTCTGATGGTAATGTTAGACATTTTCTTATTCGGCATTTACTCCGCTGAGCCGCCAGTGCTACACGGTTTACGCCTTTCTTCACAACGCGGCCATCGTGCTGGGATCAAAATACATGTGTATCATTTCTCTTTAAAGATAATGATAACATTCTTCTTCTTCTATGTACCCTGTCCTTTCAGGACGTAGGCGATCATGTCTTTCCACGTCTCCCTATCCATGGTGGCTCTTAGCACGCCTTCTCCTGTTACCCCATGCAACCCTCGTTCCATCATCCACCTGATTAGGTCCTTCAAATATGTTATCCGTTGCTTTCCCCTGTCTCCTTTTTAGTCTGTCTAGCCTGTTAGTATCAGATTCTGCAAGCCCTCTTTCCTCATTGCATGTCCGATTAACTTCAGCTGTCTCTTCCTGATGCTCAGTATTAATTTCTTTTTCGTTTCCCTCCTTTCCAAAACCTCATCATTACTCACATGCTCGATCCATGAAATTCACAGCATCCTTCTGTAGAACCATATTTCAGTTGCTTCAGGTTTTTCTTTTATGTTTGATGATTTTGTCCAGCATTCACTGACAAGAACTGAAGAACTGACAACAATTAGCAATTCAGTACTATCTTTTTTATACTCTTCTCTGCTCCTGGAATGCATCATTTTGCTTTTGGCTCTCAGGAATATAAGTGTATAGAAACTGCTGTAGTCACAAAGTGAGGGGTCAGTTTATATAATGATTGTAATATGGAAGTGATCCCCCACTTTATATCCAGCATGCTTCTGTTGAAGCACATTTCAGTTACTTCAAGTTTTTCCTTCATCTTTGATGATATTGTCCAACATTCACTGCCATTTAGCCGTCTCTTTATAACGAAACACCCGACATTCACTGCGCCGAGCTGCCGACGCTACACGAGTTACGCTTGTCTCTAGCTCAGTCTCACTCAAACTCACGCTCATGCTCACTCTCTAGCCATTGCACTGGAATCAAAATACATCTGTATTTTGTTCTCTTTAATAGTAATGATAATATTAGACGTTTCCTTGTAAGGAAACATTCGACATTAATTGTGTTGAACCGCCACTGCTACATGAGATACGCCTTTCCTGTTGGCAATAAATACTAAAATATAGTATGAAATACATCATTTTTTTAAAACACTGGAGTGCCCTAATAATTATTGCCGGTAGTATATATATATATATATATATATATATATATATATATATATATATATCTGTGTGATGGTGATATCGTTGAAAGACAACAAAAAATCACAGTAATTGTTGATTTTTTTATCGGGTATAAGCTTTCGGCTCACATAAGCCATTATCAAAGAGTAAATATTAACACACAGTAAACATAGAACATATAAGCTATTAACAATAAAGAGAATTAAATTGAAAATATAAGTCCATCCCTACCGTGGCTGATGGCCGAAGACAGTAACAAAATAGTGGCGTTGTGGTTTAAATTGTTAAAGACCGCTGTATATATATATATATATATATATATATACACACAGCAGTCTTTATTATACGAGAGTATGTTCTTTTCAAATTAGATGTCATGCTCATTTACATGGTGGCTACTGTTAAATGTTCTTTGTTTGTTATTATATAGCGCCAGTATACGAAACTCTAAGTACAGTCCTCGTCACAGGCTTCATCTGCTTGAAGCCATTGTTAATAATCGATCAGAGAATGCGGTTGAATACAGTACAGTTGAGAGCATATACATTTCCCGTATTTACTAGCCTTCCCACGCAAGGCCAGATGTGACACATGGTCATTTTATAGTGGGTATTCCCGGCTATATAGCCGGGCCAAAAAATCTCTGTCTATTTTTCCCCAGTCGTGATTCTACCCTTCGGCGGAACCACGACTGGGTTTGTGCTCTCTGCTCGGAAGAAGAGAGCGCCCTCTACCCGAAGGCAGAGAGCTGACAATGTCATAGAGCAGTCAGGCGGATGCCTAAGAGAGCATAGACATTTCTAAACGAATCAGGATCCATGTGAAAGTCTCGATCTGATTGTCATACATAAATGAATCTAGCAACAAAAACATATCCGTCTGCTTAGTGAAACAATAGACCTGTGACCAAAGAGTCATGCCTCACTTTCAGATGGCGCCACAGTATCTATTAAGACAAGATCATATTGATTGTTTAATACTTAAATAGCTAGAAACTTAGCATCGTCCAAAACAAAACCACTAACAAAGAATGCAACTGCAGGGACGAAAATAAATGTCCACTTCAAGGACTCTGCAGCACAAAAGAAATCATTTACAACGTGAAGGTACATCCTCCAAATGGCCAAAATAATATATATTTGGGCTCAACCAAAGACACCTTTAAGACCAGGTGGTTTAATCGACATTCAAAATAGAATAATTAAAAAACTGTATGAAAGTGGATAGCCACCTGTGGAAAATAAAAGCAAAATATGGAAAAGACCCAGACATAACGTGGAGCATTGTAAAAAAAGCCAAGCCTTACAAAGGTGGCAAAATATGCAGACTGCACCAAGAAGAAAAGTTAGAAATTATGCTATTCCCAAACAAAAATGAACTGTTGAATGCAAGAACGGAAATTATGACTAAATGCATCCACATAAAGAAATACCTCTTAGGTTCATACAACCATGGATAAAAACGCCATAATTCATTTTAATTTAAAAAACTGCGCGCTCAAAAATTCCTTGCAACGTGAGCGTTCAAATAAAACACCGTTAAAAGTGCGTTCTTAAAAAGAAAACCGGTAAACGGTAGAATCAGTTATTAAAAATCGTCTGAAGACACCACTCATGGTAGAAACCTAGGTCGCGTTTAAAAATGGAAAATATTCAAAAGTTCTACAATATAACTGTATTGAACACGTTTTAGTACAAATGTGCACATATGCACTGGTCTAATCCTATTATAACCAAAAGCTAAGTATCAATCAATCAATCAATCAATCAATCAATCAATTTATATATATATATATATATATATATATATATATATATATATATATATATATCCAAGTGAATAAAGAACGAAGAAAGTATTAACAAACTTTAAAACATTAATTTAAAACAGTGCTGAATATTGAAATGGAGGAATGAATGTAATTTTTCTTAAATTTTCTCTTTTAAGGGAGCGACCGTTATTTTATTCGTTTTTTTAGATCTTTGTGAATCTCATTCGTGTAAAATCCTTTGTAAAATAAAGACGGAAGCTGATGATGGTTCGCCTGAAATAGGCCTATACTTCCGATTTACAATGAAATAACGTGTCTGCCTTAATTTTTCTTATATTTGCTCTATATGTATTTATATACATGTATAATTAGAGCTCTCTTAGAGAGTTATCCAACCTCTGTATGTACAGGATACTTCTTTGGATTCTTCTATACCCACACTGCATGCTGATATATATATATATATATATATATATATATATATATATATATATATATATATTAGGAAGCTTAGAACATCAGTTACTCTGTAGCGCCTAGCGATACCGAAAGATTGAAACCTTGGTATCGTAATCGTCTGATTTAAAAGATCTACATACAAGATTTTTATCTTTTATTTTTTCTTTAAAAGTGTATTGAGCACTTTTTAATACAACGGTTTACTGGTCTAATTTGACTCTAACGAATAAATGTTTAATAATCATATATATATATATATATATATATATATATATTTAACAGTATATGTTTAAAATATATATATATATATATATATATATATATATATATTAAACATATACTGTTAAATATAAGAGATAATAAATATCTATTATGTTTAATCATGAGCCGTTCTAAACGTCGTATTTTGGCTTTAATTTCAGTTGAAAATAGAGACAAAAATTCTCCAACATTTGGATAATGTTTTATTAATTTGGTTCTAAGCTTTCGGCTCACATGAGCCATCTTCAGAGATGTTATTAAGACGGTAATACAATAACATCCACCATCACCGACGATTTTCTTTTGTGTTGACATAAAAATTACCAAAGATAACAAACGCAATTCGCTAATTTGCAATGCGGTTCCCGGACGTCACACCGCGTGATAGCTCAAAATGACAACAGAACCATGTATTTAAATGCAATGTAATGTGTTATGACCGGATTTAAACGTGATTTTATTAAGTGTAGGTTGTTTGGATTTAATGTACATGGCCTCCAATATCTGAAGGTTCTTTTTACTGTGTGTATGAGTAAGGAAATAAATACTAAAAATAGTATGAAATACATTATTTTTTAAAACACTGGGGTGGCCTAATAATTATGGCCCATAGTGTATATATAGCAAATCGATAGGGTGCGATGGATAAATTGTCGCTATTTGCCTTGTAAAATTTTGCAAAGTAATATTAATAAAAGAACCATTCTATTTCCATTTACAATTATTCACTTGGCAATAAATACTAAAAAAATAGTATGAAATACATCATTTTTTTAAACACTGGGATGGCCTAATAATTATGACTGGTAGTATATACATATATATATATATATATATATATAGGAAATCTACAGGGTGCGATGAATAAATTGTCGCTATTTGCCTTGTAAAATTTTTGCAAAGTATTATTAATAAAAGAACCATTCAATTTTCATTTACAATTATTCACTTGGCAATAAATACTAAAAAAATAGTATGAAATATATCATTTTTTTAAAACACAGGGTTGGTCTATTAATTATGGCTGGTAATATATATATATAAAAATAGTCTCCATTTCGGCTATAATGCGTGACTCTTCAGAAATGAATTGAGTTCTCTCGGTGACTGGCGTCTGTATACACTGCTTAAATACAAGACGTTAAAATTTCCCTTCTCTGACGCCGATGGCTTAGGGAGTAGAGACTCCGACTGACACCAAATCGGTCGAGTTTCGATCCCGGCCAGAAGCAAGTGGATATGTCTAGCCACACTGATAAGCTGTGATACAGCGAAACTGGCTTGTATGTAGATGACTAATATATATATATATATATATAAGCTATCGAGATTATATATATATATATATATATATATATATATATATATATATTATCTCGATAGCTAGGCCCTGCTTGGGCATCATGTTTCTGGCCACAAGGGGAAAAATTTGGTTCTTGGGTAAACGTCATGGTTTTCCCGTTCATTGATAGGTTGTCTCCTCCGCAAGGGGGCTAGAGATAAAGAGTTCTCTTGTCTAGCCCTCTCTGCTTACTAGTAAGGGATCCAAACAATAGAGTAACCCTTAAAGGGGCTATCCTATCAGCATGTGAACGATATGGAAATTACTGTATTGCCATTTTGTGAATGGGATATTGAACGTGCAGTAGTTGATTTAGTGGCTTCTCTTCTTTTTTTTTTTCGCATATGCCACTTGAGATGTTGGTTTTTCGCTACCTTGATTTCCACTCTATTATCTCAATAGCTAGACCCAATATATAGTACCAGCCATAATTAATAGACCAACCCAGTGTTTTAAAAAAATGATGTATTTCATACTATTTTTTAGTATTTAATGCCAAGTGAATAATTGTAAGTGAAAATAGAATGGTTCTTTTATTAATATTACTTTGCAAAATTTTACAAGGCAAATAGCGACAATTTATCCATCGCACCCTGTAGATTTCCTTTTTTTGTTAAAAAAATGTTGAATTCTACGGACAACCGATATCTATCCGACATATTCGCATAATATGCACCCCCTTCTCCTTCCTTACAACAATTTCAGTAAACCTCTACATTGAGTGGCACATGAGACTTGTATTAGGTTCAAACATAGGAAAATAATCTTTATTGAGAATTCCATTGACTAAACATGTAGAGTAACGTGGAAGTTTTATGGATAATGGAAAAAAAAAAGACATTTTAACTTGAAATTAGAAACAAACAGTTGATATATCTAGAGCGCATTCTAAGGTTAGAAAACATGGAGAATTTGACACCCACCAGACAGATTAATAGAAAAATGAACAGACAAAAGTAGTGAATTATCTACTTAAGTTTATGCAATCGGTTGGCAGAACAAGTATTGGGAGAGATATAAAAAGAACAAAAGTTACACAATGGACAGAGAGTTGAGGAAAATCATGATCATCCACGTCCTGAGGGGACATGGCACAATGGAAAAGAACAGATCTATTTTTAATATACGTTTAAATTCTTTTACCCCCGTTCGTTCGATTTTTAATTTAAATGTTCATTTGTTAATTTGTAATCAATTGTTAATCAACTGACTGACCTATAAACCGCGGGGATAGTCGCTGGTCATTTAAGTGCTCAGTTAAATTAAATTTTCAAGCAGTAAATATGAACCGGTGGGATTCTACAGAATCAATGAAAACATAAAATCATAGAACTGATACATTGTTAAATATTGGCCGGTTCAGTAAAGTTTCTCATCTTTAAAAATATACTTGTGATAGGTTTTTGTCTTGACATTGAAAATGAGTCGAACCGAAATAATTTCAGTTTCTCCTCTTTGGGACGCTAAGCGGGAAAAGAGTTGAATGCAGTATCAAACTTATTTGCACGCTATGTCCATTATTTACAGCTAATTAAACTCGTGTATGATACACGGATATGAATAGAAGTAGATAAATATATAGATAGGTAGGTAGAAAAAATGGAGATAATTTTTAACAGATTGATATATATATATATATATATATATATATATATATATATATATATATACATATATATATATAGAGAGAGAGAGAGAGAAAGATAGATAGATAGATAGATAGATAGATAGATAGATAGATAGATAGATAGATGAAAAATTGAACAGGCGAAAATAGATAGGAAGATAGGAATAATAATATATATATATATATATATATATATATATATATATATAGCAAAACACTGAGATAGATAGATAGATAGATAGATAGACAGATAGATAGATAGATAGATAAAAATTGAACAGGCTGAAATAGAAAGATAGGAATAAATTTATATATATATATATATATAGCAATACACTGAGATAATTTTTAAGAGACTGATATATATATATATATATATATATATATAGATAGAAAAACTGAACAGGATGAAATAGAAAGATATGAAAAATTATAATATATATATATATATATATATATATATATATAGCAATACACTGAGATAGATAGATAGATAGATAGATAGATAGATAGATAGATAAGAAAAATTGAAATAATTTTTGACAGATTGATATATATATATATATATATATATATATATATATATTATATATATATATATATATATATAGAGAGAGAGAGAGAGAGAGATAGATAAATATTAAATTGAGCAGGCTGATATATAAGATTGGAACAAATTGTTATATATATATATATGTAGTAATACACTGAGATAGATAGATAGATAGATAGATAGATAGATAGATAGATAGATAGATAGATAGATAGATATGCAAAAGCTGAAATAAATATAAATGGAGATATATAAATAAATAGAGGGAGGGGGAAGGTGTGTGTGTGCGTGTGAGTGAGTGACGCGTTCATAGACCACCATACACGAGTCCGCCTGCTTCAACGTTTAAAATGATCGTCTCGATGTCATTTTGAATCCTTCATGGCATGTGAAGTGTAATAAAATGTAACTTGACCACGCTAATCTCTTTACCAATTTACAATGGGACATTAACAGGAAAATCTCTCTCTCTCTCTCTCTCTCTCTCTCTCTCTTTGTTGATAGCCTTTCAATTCAGCCAAAATATTCGCTGCTATTTCAGTCCTTATATAATGCCATCTACGTTGTCTCTCAAGTGTTTCTTTAATGACTTGTCTCTTCAGGACGCAGACGATCTCTACATAACTTCTTGGAAAGACTATAATGAATCCTTTGCTGGCGGCGAGACATTTGGGTCTGCTTCTAAAGCAAACCCACCTGATAAAGAAAAAAGTAAACGGGCTCATGCCTAGAGTCAACAGAAAAGTCCCAAACTGAAGAAGACAAAAGTAAAGAAGTTAAAAGTTATGAAGACAAGAAAGTCAGCAAGAATAACCCCAATTCAAGGGAATCAACTTCCTGTTGGAAGCCCACACCTGAGCTGGATAATCAACATCAGGGAATTTCTGGAAAGGGACAAATATTTTGAAAATCTCATGAAGGAAGATAGGATTTTGGAAGACTTCTCAGAATTACAGAGGTTCGATAAGAAAATAGTGTATGTCTTCGTGATGGACAAGCGTTTGCTTCCAGCTTGTTAGAATTGTGGAAAGACTAGTAACCTCTCCTCTTCCTGTCCAGAGAAGAAGTCCTCTGTACTTCCGTCTGTAGGCGTCCAAAATCTTTCTTTGTCGATACTGATAGTTCCGCAATGCCTTTAATTGGCCTATCGATGACTCGGACCGATACGGACATACCCGATTGGCATCTTGTTTCACATTCTCACCAAAACCGACGCCTTCTACAAGTTTCGTTACTGGAAGCAGAGGAAAGTGCCAAACAGATGGTCCTCAGTCCCCTGAATTCCTCAGGGCAAAAAGCACCTACAGCCTTATTCCCTTTACCAGCTCTAAGGACTACACCTCAGTTGTATGCTGCTTCAGCTAGCGAGATAAAAAATAAAAAAATAAACTAAGCTGGGAAAAAATTGAAAACTCAGAAAATTAAAGCAAGAATGAGAAACCAATCTTCCCCATCATTAGAAAAGAGCATGGCGCTACCAATTACTAGATCATTGATCCCTATCCCTTTCATAATTATCAGTCTAAAAAAAAACACACTCCATCTTCTTTTCTACTCCCACTC
This sequence comes from Ascarosepion bandense, assembly GCA_037127315.1. Classification (NCBI taxonomy): domain Eukaryota; kingdom Metazoa; phylum Mollusca; class Cephalopoda; order Sepiida; family Sepiidae; genus Ascarosepion; species Ascarosepion bandense. The sequence goes on from JBBBDQ010002112.1 coordinate 401,057, forward strand.
ACTCACCTTCAATGTCCCAACAAATGGCACATCCAAGCGTCAAAGTGTGTAGAGGAAACTATGTCCAAAAATCTTACAAATTTCCCAAAAGCCAAGAGGATATTAACAGTTGTTCGTGCGGCAGAAAGACAACGATGCGACCTCAACACCCATCCCCCACTTGGCGTATTTCGATAATGAAAACGTTATAAGGTTACAAGAGTATAGTGCTGGGAGACCCCAGTTTTTTGTTCACCTAGACAGCTCTCTGATGGCATCATAAGGAGTGAAATATCTGGGGCATAAGGTGTGAATATCTGGGGCATAAAGTTTGAGTTTCGCAGGGCGAAGCTCACTCGTGATCTTTAGCGTTTCGGTTTGAATATAGGTTGTGTACAGGAAGACCCGTTTTTCACCATTCGACCGTAAAGCGTCTTGTCAAAGGGTATGCCCCCCATATTCAGCATGTTTTGATGGACACTTATCAGAAGTCTTCTAGATGGTGAGCAAGTCTTTGGATGCACAGTGGACTCTTGTCTTCGCAGATCCGACTGGTAGGCTTTGCGTGCTGGATGTCGCTATAAAGGAAAAAAACCTCTCGTTTAATTGGGATGTATTAGCCCAATGATCATATTGAGCGGTTTGATATGTTTTAGAGCATGAAACTGTTTTTTATGACATCTCGTCAGGTAGATTTACTGGGGGGAATGGAATACCGTCCTTGACCCTGACATAGATCGTAGAGGGGTAACATTGGGCATAAACTATCGGGGTGTGAAACCACTTCAGGACTTTATCGACAAATTTGATCTTGTCGGTAATTATCGTAATGGGAATATCTTGGACGAATAGGGACGGCTCGGCTACGGTGGTGTGTTTTAGCTACCTCGACCGAGTCCTAGTTAAGAGAGTTGACGTTGGACTCTTAGTTTCATTTTATAATTTACTCAAGATTATAGGATTGTCTGAGTTCGTGTAAATTTAAATGGGTCTAAGGCTATAATGGCTGGCTATAAAAAATTCAGTGCATTATTATTTTATGAGCGAGATTTTCAGAACCAGCTGCTACTTATGATACAGCGCGAATTGACGTGGGATGTTGTTGGGAATTTGTGGTGTGATAAATTAAAAATTAGGTCTTTGTTGCTAATTATAGTCGTTGACTCAATCGAGATTAGCAGCATAAATGGTGTATGAAAAAATGTTGATCTGGTTATTAAATCCCTTGATAGTGGGGATGTAGCCGTATCTAGGGCAGATTTGGCTTCCTTGTATATCAAGAAGAATCAAGATTTGGTAGTTAGGAATAGGTTAAAAATAAGGTCTCCTGAAGCGACGTGTGCAGAGTAATTTAGGACAGCGTCCCATTGATATGTCACGTGCGTCACAAACGGTTTCTTTGCTTGCTAGGTGATACGGAGGAGACGCCCGAAGGAATTCTATGGGGACGAGAAGTTCACATCTTCCCAACTAATCTTGTTCTTTATGCATCAAGTTAAAGTCAAGGCCAGAACAGAAAGGTAGCGGCTCCTCTTCATCAGAATCTGGCAAAAGGTGGATGAATCTTGCACAACTGTGTCGATAAAGAGGGGCAGATTTTGAGTGGCACTTTGATGCCGGTCAGGCATACAGAAATTGTTCTAGCTGGATTGAACATTGGCAAATTAGGTTAGGGTTACTTTTTCTTTAGTTTCTTCTTTCAAAATTAACAGAGCTAAGAGATGTATGCTCATTGATCCCTTTTATTTCTTTCTCCAGTTTCTTTCTTTTGAATTTCAGGTGTGTCTTTGTCGATACGCATGAATGGGTTTGTGTTTGAGTGTGTGTGTGGTTGGACGAAAGAGTATTTTATAACTGTTATGGTGCCCTCCTACGTGGAATGGACTCTTCCTTTTACTATATATAATTATCTGTGTGACTTCTGAAAAAGTAGACAGTTGAGTACGACAGCTAGTGCACAGTTAAAGCAAGTTACTAGTCAAGCAATACGCAGCGTAACTGTACCGTTCGGACCTGCGTATTTCTAGTCACTTATTACTAACACTTTTTTATAATCATATTGCACAAAGAAAGAATTTTACTACCACTGTTTTGTATGGGGTTACATAAGAGTAAAGTTATAAGGCATAATGACAGGTTATAGGAGGTCTCAGGAAGTGGGTAAAAAAGGATGATAATACTGAATAGAGTGGAGGGGACGGAGAAAGAAGCACGAGAGAAAGGATGCAGGTAGTGAAATAGGAGATGACTATTGACTTTACATTTAAATTCTTGAAGATTGTAGCTGTCGGGGAAGTGCCAGAAAAGAAGCTACTGGAGTAAAATTTGCGTTTACATTTTATTGGTTTCACAGTAAAAAGGTGGGACCGAGTTGCTAATCTTGTGGTTTGAATAAATTTATATCTAGGGGGCATCAGAGAGCTTAGTACATCGGAGCAGAAGCCGTGAAAGTTGCGCCGGTGAAAAAGTGACTATATTTGAGCCGCCAAGTCGGGATCAGTCACATTAGAGATTCTCCGTTGGATTTTTTCAAGGACCCCTAGGTGGATAGCAGGAGCACCAGACCAGATATGGGAGTAGTATTCAATGCACGGGCGGATGGTAGATTTATATGTGTGCAGGATTGTTTCAAACAGGAAAAACTTCCCGGCCCTACACAGAGAACAGACCTTCTTAGCAGCGGATTTAGCTATGGATTCTATATAGTCATTCTACTTGAGTTCTGTTGAGAGAATTAACCCGACGAGGGGTAGCGTTTTGCTTTCAGGGAGACTAGCCTGAGTCATGCTAATGGGGAATGTAGAAAAAATGGTAAATAAGAATGTTATTTTGGCGTAAGGAATATGGTGGTATGTTTGGGTCAGTGATTGTGGCTGTGAGGTTTAATTATAAAACACTTTTCCAGCTTTCTCCCATCCCGAATTTAAGAATTGTGCCACATTTTTGTATTTATTGCAAAACTAGCAGTATAGCCCGGCGTTGCTCGGGTGTGATGAAAGCTTTAAAACTAATCCATGGTCCTGGAGCTCAGACTCTTTGGATGTTGGCACGAAAGAGTAAAAAGCAATAGTTGTTTCCAGTTAAAGCGAAACCGTAGACTGAAAGAAAAATGAATGGATGTAAATCAAATTTTCATTTCCTGGTATCGATATCAAATAAGTTTTTTTTGTCATAAACTGAATTTTAAAGACGAAATAAGTCCTCTGAGTAAATGGTATCATGGCTGAGACTAAGAACTACAATTATACCAACTTAGAGCCAAACCTGAAGCAAAAACTAAAAAATAATGGTTGAAAAAATGTTGACATACAGGCAGATAAACAGACACACACACAAACATCTTGCCTTATTATATATATATATATTATCGATTTTCTGCACTATTGTAAGAACTGCAACCTTGAAATTTCTGAATATCGTTTCTCATGTCTTTGTCACTGAGTGTATGAAATTTGATTAAAATCGGACCACTCCTTCTATAACCCGAGTCTTTCGATTATCGATTTTTGATATTTATCGGGGGTACCTCGAGACAAAATCTAGCTAAGAACACTCGCAGATGCTTATAGTACAACTGTGTAAAATTTCAAGAAAATCGGTTCAGCTGTTTCGAAGTCTATAGGTAAGGGACACACACACACACACACACACACACACACACACACACACACACACACAGACAAAGTTGCATTTATAAATAAGTTTAGATTTGATAGATAAATATCCCTCTTCGTCATAGTAATGGACTTTTTAAAATCAAATCGTAGTACTAGAGTGGCGTTGAGATCTCATCAATTTACAGTTGAGCTGGCTAGATCGAACCGTAAGGTCTACGCTTTTTTTTCATCGCATTTCTCGCTGGTGGAATTCCCTTCCGGCTCCATGCTTTCCAACCAAATTTAATCAGGAAAACAATTAAATACAATGTCATTCACTATCTACTGTCAACCTGATTTTTTTCTCGGTCCTTATTCACGATTCTGTCCCTAATTCTTTCACACCCGTTAACCACTTGTGTTCACTTGCATGGAGTGATACCAATTTTTAAAAACTGCCTATTTTTCATCACGGATAAAGCGTATAGTTGAGGCAAGATAAATGTGATTCTACAGAAGGATGCTGAGAATGGCATACACCGAATATGTGAGTAACGACGAAGTTTTAGAGACAAAGGAAACAAAAAAGTACACTTACATTTAACATCATGATGGGATGTTTGAAATTTCCGGGGCCTATAAGGAGGAAAGTAAGCTTGCAAATTTGATACTCACATGGCAAACTAAGAGACAGAGGAAAGCAACGCATGATCAACCTGGCGAGCTTGAGTAAATAGGTGGCGGATCAGTGTTTGGGAGAGCTAGCAGGAAAAAATTAAGATCTACAAAGGACAGGAAATTGTGGAGAGCCATGATTGCTTATAATAATAAGTAAATAGAAATAAGTAAGTCCGAACGGTAGAGATACGCTGCGTATTGCCTGGCTAGTAGATGGCTTTAACTGCGCGCTTAACTGCCTTCTTAACAGTTTTCCGGAACTTAGGCAGATATATATAGTAAGAGAAAAGGTCCGTTGATCGTAGAGGGGCATCATAACAGGATTAAATAGCAAGGCTAAAAGAAGGAAAATTTTGAATTCAAAACTAGGCCTGAGAGGGATGGTCTCCGTTAGTTTATCATCATTGTTTCACTGATTAATGTGACTTTATGAAAATGTAACAGAAAAGGACATTTGAACTGGTGGGACAAGGGAGTTTAGCTCGTCAGAATATTTGACACGCATATAACGATAGAGTAGCGAGAGGTTTGCGACGTTTCGTCCGTGGGTAAGGCGTTTTTGAACTCTATCACGTTACAGGATGTGCGTGTGTGGTGCAATGAATATCGGCTCGGAACGACAAATCGAGGAGCCGAGTTCGAATTCCAGTTGAACTCCTTGCATTCACTTACGCACAAATACCCTCTTTTTCGTTTTTTATCTTAATTGTATTCTTTCTTTCTTTCTTTCTTTCTTTCTTTCTTTCAGGATATCCGTTCTGGTGCAATGAATATCGGCTTGGAACGACAAATCGAGGAGCCGAGTTCGAATTTTAGTTGAATTCGTTGCATTCACTTACGCGCAAATACCCTTGTGAAAATTATAATCCGTCTCTTCTCCCTCCGGCTATGGGTTATTGTTATGTTTTTAAGATAACAAAATAAAGTGGTTATGGAAAAATAATACACTCGCCAAGTATTGGAAATAACTAGGGGATTTATTTTTGTGGAAACATAGGTACAGCGAACAGTTGTTGATATTAGCTAAAAACGTGATAATGGAGAGCCTAGTAAAGTCCTGCGCGCCATGTTTCTGGTCTCCTGCCGGAAGTTCCTTGCTGTATCCCAGCATGCACCTATTAGCCGGGGATTGACTCCCTTGAATAGTCAAGGGGAGATAACCTTGACCCTTTTTATGGTGGTCCTAATAGTTATATATAGTTATTTAACAACCAACACAGATTGGGTTCTATAGCCTATAGTCTACTGCAGAAAGTAATGACAACCTATTGCGGGAAAATCTTCTGCCCAGTCGGTTATGTCTCTTTCGAGACATGATCGCCTAAACGGGTATCACTTAACAGATTGAGTCCATTTTGGGGCTTGATCTGGATCTTCTAAAGATAAACAATAATAGGAAGTGTCAGGTAAATACTGGAGCGATGTAAGAACTTTGAAACAGACGCTTATGTGCGTCAGGCAAAAGATGTGCTTCCAGTGACAGTAAAAAAAAACGTTATCTATTCGAGCCTTTATGAAGATACGGTCACATGCCGGCGCCCATCTTCTCGCACTTAACAAGGAAAATCCCTGAACTGACCTCTCTGCTTTCTCCACTATCAAAAGTTGAGAAGACCAAGCTTTTATCAAGCAGACTGGATTCATGCCTGGATTTAAAACACTGTAAATGACGCGCCCTCAGCCGGTGTTTGAACACGGTTGACAGATTCCGTTTTCCGCGCCGATAACCATTACGCCATCCTGTAGCCCAGGACGTAGGTATGCGTGTGAAAAATTAACTGGGTATTCTCAACGTGGGTGGTGCGGATTTTTTTTATTTTATTTTATTTTTTTTAGCTTGTTTTTGTTTTTGGAAATTGACTGTCGACTTGTGTGGGTTTTAACGACCCCACCTCCCACGCTCCAAAGCTTTCGTAGAGTAAAATAACTCCCACGCATGTCAGACCGGCTATTGCATCAACAAACACGCAAGCACAGACAGTCACCCGACACCAAAAAAAAAAAAAAAAGTGAATCCAACCACACACACACACACACACACACACACACACACACACACACACACACACACAAGATAAAAACCGTGACATATTTAAATCATGGAAGCCTGTTTATTTTTGCATCTTTTTTATCGATTTAAAAAAAAAGATATCATATTCCCTTAGGTTGCAGACGATCATGGCTCTCCGCATTTTCCTTCACCTAGAGAGCTATAAGTTTTGCCAGGATTTGTTATTGGCGGCCACAATCTTACTAGTGTTAGATATGCAGATGACATAGTGCTGATAGCAGATGCAGAAAGGAAACTACATAACTTCTTCTTCTTCTTCTTCTTCTTCTTCTTGTGCCGTGTTCCTTCAGGACGTAGGTGATCATGGACATCAACTTGGCTCTGTCTCATGTCGCTCCCAATAATTTTTATCTTGGTATCTGTTGGGGCGCTCTCCATTTTTCCAAGGAAATGGACTATTCGAATCACTATATAAAATAGTAGTGATTATACCTCGAGTAAGGAAGTCGAGTGAGCGAGTCAGTCGGGTATTTCCGGTATTGCACTGGAAGTGTTCTATTATTCAATCTATCACGTCTCTACGACGATACTGTATACTAATTACCTTGTTCTATATTCTACTAATCCTCACCTCTTGTAAATACTTCTCTTTCCTGTCAATACACCTACTTTTATACTATTACGTTGTTTTGTATTATTTTCACATAATTCTGTTACCCGACGTAACAGTATCTTACCCAAGCCCCGCTACATCAACTACATAACACCTCCTACATAATGTAGCGAAGGAAAGCGAGGAAAAAGGACTAAGTATAAACTTATAAGAAAACTAAATACATGGTTATCAGCAAAACGAGGGATCCAAAATGACACATGCAGGTCGAAGATACTAAATTCAACCAGATACCGAAATTCACATATCAGGGAAGTGTTTTAACAGAGGATACAAAGTGCGACACTGAGATTCGAAGGCGTATTGAGATGGCCAAGGACACCATTCCAAAAACTGAGTAGAATATTGAGAGACAATGTAGCAAGAAATGCTGGAAAATCTGATGAAAACTAAAGGAAAGACCTGAAGCAACAAAAATATGTTTCTACAAATGGATACTGGTGGGGGGGGGGTGGGGGGGTACCATGGATCGAACGTGTGAGGAACGACAAGGTCGTGGGAAGAATGGAAACAAAAAGGAAACTTATACTTAACATCAGAAAGAGACAGTTGAAGTTTCTGGGACACGTAATGAGGAAAGAGGGTTTGGAGAATCTGATACTCACAGGGCGGATAGAGCGAAAGAGAGAAAACAGCGCGAGACATACTTGATGGGCAAATAGATAACAGTTACGGGTTTAGGAGAAATAGCAAGAGAAAATGTATTAAAATCTACAGGAAAATATGGAGAACCATGATCGCTTACGTCTTGATGGGACACGGCACATAAATGAAAAAACATAAGACATTATTATGATCATCCTTAAATAACGGAATGATTTCCTGCTGATTTTTCCAACGGTTTTGAGATCAGATTTTTCCTAAACTGTTTGACCTATCAAGGCAATAAAGTGCGCCAAGGATAACCAACTATTTTGCCAGTAATCAGTGCTTGCTCCTTCCTAAATCCATAAGGAAAAGTGAAAAATTATTCGACTTCTTGCACAAATAACAGTTAAACTACCCACAGTATATTTCCCCTCACTTTTGACAGCATAAGTAACTTCTTTTTTTTTTTTTTACACTGATGTTCATGACATAAAAGACTCGGGAGCCACTCGAAGTAGAATGCTACAGACAGGGATACAATTTGTGCGGATAGGTGAGAAAGATAACTGTTAACCGTGGGCTTGAATTGGGTAAGAGTGAAGTGATCGGGGAAAACTTTCTGTTGGAAGTCGGTTCCACATCGCGGTAAGATCGCGATAAAGAACTTATTTCTTACCAATGAAATACCGAGGAATGGCTTTGATTATCTTCATGGTGGGTTTCTGTTCTCGCCACAGAGAGCCATCTAAAATACTTCTGAATTTTATATTAGTTTAGCAAAAAAAGTGGTATTTACTTAATACAGAGAGAAGCTTACTGACCACGAAGCATTTATTTATAAGATTTGATTTTATCAAGTTGATTGTTGATCAAGTATCTAACAAATCATTATTTTTCTTTTCATTTAATTTTATAAACATGGCTTAGTCGATCTGAATTTTAACCATAATTTTTCAGATTAATTTTCTTTCTTTAAACTTGTACTACAAATAGGAATAATATGTTAATTAAAAAAATACCCCAATCAATGCAATAAAGCCACTAAGAAGCAAGAGTGTTTGACAATAAAAGAAAAGTATACTATTAACCCTCTAGGGCCATTCGTATCATATTTGATACAGTATTTTCCTATAAGGAAACATTTGGTATTTCCCTATAAGGAAACATTTGGTATTCATTGACTGAGCAGTCAGTACTGCTTTCATTTGAAATTTATAAAATATTTCTCTTAAAAAATTTTTCAGGAAAATATTTCTTTCAAGGCTTGTTTTCATACTGTATCAAATATGATACGAATGGCCCTAGAGGGTTAATCTCAGTCTGTTTATCTATCTATCTATTACCCCTCTACGGCCATTCGTATCAAATATGAAACGAATGGCCCTAGAGGGTTAAACATGTGCGTTGCGATGCAGTAGATATCGGCTCGGAACAACAAATCGGGGAGACGAGTTCGAATACTAGTTGAATTCCTTACATTCACTTACCTGCAAATACCCTTGGGAAAGGTATTAATCAATCTCTCCCCTCCAGTTATGGGTTAAATAACAGAACAGATTGGGTTCTATAGCCTTGGCTGGCAAACAGTCTACCGCAGAAAGTAATGGCAACCTACTGTGGGATAATCTTCTGCCCAGTTAGTCAGTTCTCCTTCAAGACATGATTGCTCAAGTGTGTATCACGTATGGCACTTGACTGATTGACTGAACATAATAGTTGGAAACAATTAAAGATTCTACTGTGCATAAAGTGGGGGATCGATTTTCTATTGTTATGAAGTAATAAACTGATCTCCCACTAATTACTACTTATTAATATAATAATATAATCCATCTCTTCTCACTCCAGCTATTAGCTAAATGACAGGATAGATTGGGTTCTATAGCCTTGGCTGGCAACCAGTCTACTGCAGAAGTAATTTCAACCTACTGCGAGATAATCTTCTGCCCAGTCAGTTATGTCTCTTTCGAGACATGAACGCCCAAGCGTGTATCACGTATGGCATTTAACCGACTGACTGAAGATAATAGATGGAAACAATTAAAGCTTCTACTGGGCATAAAGTGGGGTATCGGTTTTCTATTGTTATGAAGTAATAAACTGACCCCCCATTAATTACTACTTATTGATATAATGTTATAATCTATCTCTTCTCACTCCAGCTATGAGCTAAATGGCAGGATAGATTGGGTTCTATAGTCACGGCTGGCAACCAGTCTACTGCAGAAAGTAATTGCAACCTACTGTGGGATAATCTTCTGTCCAGTCAGTCATGCCTCTTTCAAGACATGATCGCTCAAGCGTGTATCACGTATAGCACTTAATTGACTGACTGATACTATTAAGGAGAGAACTCAATAGAAGAATAAACATTAAGAAAACAAAAGATAACGAATGACATTACATTTAAGTTGACTGGGAAGGAAGAAGCAGGAAAAGATTTCTAAAAGCGAGAAAAGAAGACATTGTTAAGAAGACATTGGAAGACATTGTTAACATAGAACTTACGGTTACACCTAGCCATTTCAACTGTCAAATGATGAAACTTTGCAACCAATCTAGTACATTGCTTAAATTCAAAAAGTCTAGGTGTCTTAATGGAAAGTTTTTCAGAATAATTACGATGAATGTATTTATAGCTGCGTTTCTTCAGCGGTGAGCCCGCATCTGCAAATGCACCATGAACGGTAACCAAGTTAACAGAAGGGTAATAAGAAAAAAAAAAATAAAGATAGTAGGCATGTGGCTTTCGTGCCTAAGTCAAGACTTTGTCATTTGAAATTTTAAACTGCATTTTTAATTTCTTCATTTTTAAGGAGTGGATAATCCTTCCCGTTTGCATTTCTCAAGGGATAAAAATAACACATTAGGCTTAATATTCAAAACATTGCCAGAGGATGTCAAGAAAAATTGCCAGAGGATGTCAAGAAAAATTGCCAGAGGATGTCAAGAAAAATTGCCAGAGGATGTCAAGTAGAGGTTTCACCCAAGCAGACTTAAATATAAAATGTAATTTTTTCAAAAAAAAATTTTTTTCAAGAGAATTTATTCTGTTTTTCTATTTTCAAATTTCACGACTAATTTTTCCATATGAAAATTTAAAGTGTACATGAAGTTTTAGTTATTCTACAATTGCATCCAGAAGTCAAAAGAATGAGAAACACTGATTTATAGAAAAAGGTTAACTAGGTTATGGCGGTTGGAAAGTGACCGAAGTCGTAATGCCAGTTCAGGACTAATAACATTGCAGATTCATCTTTGGAGTTTATCAAGAATATCTAACTATATAGCAGCAGCACCAGACAAGATGTAGCAGCAATATTCAAAGAATTCGCGAATACTCATCATATAAATATGTAAGATAGATTTTTGTGAGAAAACTTGTCTTGTCTAACTTTCCCAGCTCCAGATATAACAATTGATTTGATATACTCTTCTTAAAATTTTTTTTTATAATCATATCGCCCGAAGCAAGGCACTTTACTGCCACTGTTGGGCAGGGGGTTACATAAGAAGAAAGTTATGGAAAAGAGTGACTGGTTATAGGGGGTGTCAGGCAATAGGTAAGAGAAGGATGAGAATACTGATGAGAGTGGTGTGGACGGAGAAAGCAGCATGAGAAAGAGGATACAGTTTAGTGAGATAGGAGATGACTATTTACTTTACATTTAAATTCTTGGAGATTGTAGCTGTCGGGGAAACAAAAAAATAGAAGGGAATTTCACAGGCGGGAAGTGCGAGAAAAGAAGCTGGTGGAGTAGAATTTGCGTTTACATTTTATTGGTTTAACAGGAAAAGGGTAGGATTTAGTTGCTAATCTTGTGGCTCGAGTAAATTCATATATAGGGGCATCGGAGCAGAAGCCGTGTATTTATAGAAGATACTCAGGGAAACCACATTGCGCCGGTGAGAAAGCGACTGTATTCGAGCTGCCAAGTCGGGATCTATCACATTACAGATTCTCCGTTGGATTTTGTCAAGGACACCCGACCAGATATGGCAGCAGTATTCAATGTTATAAATAAAGATAAACATAACGGCATACCGCACTTTATTAGTAAGCACGACAGTTACGCCCTGCCAGTACGTCCATAAATAATGGACTATTCCAGATTTTGTTCGCGTGGAAAGATTGGGGAAAAACATTGCTTGGTTTGAGTGAGAAAGAAACAAATGTTTAATGTCCCCTTTCAATACCTCATAAATAATGAACTATCGCTGTTACAGAACCCCACCCCATCCCACTTGGCACCAGTGGCAATTAACTGTCTTACTTGGAGCGATATGATTTAAAAAAAAAAAACGAACGATTCTGAATCATTACTGATCTTTAACTTGTTTTATGGCATATCAACCTCGGCCGGTCATTTATTGCCAAATAAATATTTTTTAAGGCTGGTAAAACCTTTTTTCTATCAACGATTTTTATTGTTGTTTTTATATACGTTCTTGTGTCTAGTAATACATTTTTTTGCTTTTCGAGTGCCAAGATTCATTGGGATCTGTTTATAAGGGCAGGGTCCCCAAGTCCTACCCTGTTATTTAACCCATAACTGGAGCGAACGGACGGATTAATACCTTTCCCAAGAGTACCAGCGCTTAAGTGAATGCAGGGTATTCAACTGAAATTCGAACTTGGCTCACCGATTTCTCTTTCCAATCCGATATCCACTGCACCAAAACGCACATCCGTCACTAAACGCTTACAGCACCTGGTATTCCCAAGCGGTCACTCATCTAAGGTACTGACCAAGCTCAACGTTGCTTAACTTCGGTGATCGAGCGATAACTGGTGTATTCAACGTGATATGGCCGTAAGACTCGTGAACTTGTATTTCTTTCTTTGAAATTCTTAATTTTACGATGCATTATTCCTTTTTTTTACTGATCGCCATTCTGCCATTTTTAAAGTGCCCAGATCGGAAATAAATTACAAGATCATGATATCATTATAATATGAAGATTATGACCTTTTAACTACGTTTATCTTTTTAAAGTTTTTTTTTTTCAAGCATGATTCGCCATTATTAATAACTAGCAGTATAGCCCGGCGTTGCACGGGTGTAGTGAAAGCTTTAAAACTAATCCATGGTCCTGGAGCACAGACTCTTTGGACGTTGGCACGAAAAAGTAAAAAGCAATAGTTGTTTCCAGTTAAAGCGAAACCGTAGACTGAAAGAAAAATGAATGGATGTAAGTCAAATTTTGATTTCCTGACATCGATATCAAATAAGATTTTTCGTCCTAAACTGAATTTTGAAGGCTACATAAGTCCTCTGAGTAAATGGTATCATGGCTGAGACTAAGAACTACAATTATACCTACTTAGGGCCAAACCCGAAGTAAAAACTAAAATACAAAGGCTGAAAAAATACAGACATACAGGCAGATAAACAGACACACACACAAACATCTTGCCTTTTATATATATATATATATATATATATATATATATTATCGATTTTCTGCACTATTGTAAGAACTGCAACCTTGAAACCTCTGAATATCGTTTCTTATGTCTTTGTCTATGAGTGTATCAAATTTGATTAAAATCGGACCATTCCTTCTATTACCCGATTTTTTCGATTTTCGATATTTATCGGGGGTACCTCGACACAAAGCCTAGCTAAGAACACTCGCAGACGCTTATAGTGCATTTGTAGTTGCGGCATTGTTGCATCTTTACTCAGATTGTCGAACTTCGGTATAGAAAAGATGGCGCCGCCTAATATAAAATGTCTGGTTGAGACTCGTTTCGCCTGATTGAAGACTAGTTGGACTCTCCATCTGCTCTGACCGACTTAGTTGTAAAATCCCAATGTCTGAAAGGAAATCAAAATCTAAATAAACATCTCGGTACCATATTTGTTTTTGTTTCCGTCTGATCGTATCAATCTATCTACATAAAGACTGCCTATACCTGCCTACTTACTTTTTTCTTTTTCTTCTATGTACCCTGTCCCTGCAGGACGTAGGCGATCTTGGCTTTCCACGTTTCCTTATTCCTGGTGGCTTTGATCACGCCTTCTCCTGTTACCACATGCAATCCTCGTTCCGTCATCCACTTGATTAGGTCCTTCAAATATGCTATCCGTTGCTTTCTCCTGTCTCTTTTTCCCTCTATCTGGCCTGTTAGTATCAGATTCTCCAAGCCCTCCTTCCTCATTGCGTGTCCCAGGAACTTCAGCTGTCTCCTTTTTGTTTCCATCATTATCAAAACCTCATCATTGCTCACATTCTCGATCCATGAGATTCGCAGCATCCTTCTGTAGAACCACATTTCAGTTGCTTCAAGTTTTTCCTTCATCTTTGATGATATTGTCCAGCATTCACTGCCATATTAAAGAACTGACATCGCATAGCAATCCAGTACTTTTTTCTTTGTTTCTAGCGAAATTGTCCTGTTTCTTAATACTCTTCTCAGCTCCTGGAATGCATCCTTGTGCTTTGGGATCTCAGGAATATAAATGTATAGAATCTGATATGGTCACAAAATGAGGGGTCAGTTTATATATTGATTGTAATATAAGACTGACCCCCACTTTATATCCAGTAGCATTCTGTAGAACCACATTTCAGTTGCTTCAAGTTTTTCCTTCATCTTTGATGGTATTGTCCAGCATTCCTTACCATATTGAAGGACGGACAGCACGTAGCAATGCAGCACACTCTTCTTAGTTTTTAGGTATGTATAAGCATAAACACAGTCACATTTGTATGTAGATATAAGGATGTGTGTGCATATGTGTATATCGATATAAGTTAGTGTACATGGCTGGGTTAATTTGTGGGGTTACACATACATACGTATCCATGGAATTAGAAGTAGACGGTTAATGACTTGGTGGTTAACATCTTCGCGACTGGTCTGAATACCCCCAACTGATATGACGCCAATGCCTCTGTCCTGACTCTTTTTTCCTTTTTCTTTCTTTCTTTTTCATATTTATCTCTTCAGTTAAAGGAAATGCTTATTCCGGCAAAAATTTGCGTACCAAATGGAGTGAATATTGTGTGGTCTGATGACATGAGCTAATTTAGCTTATCAAAATGAATTATAATTTATAACCAATTTAAATGACCTGTTGAGTTTTCCTTTATTGATATCATATTGCTCTGGATAACATCCATTGAGCTCTCTGTAAAGATATAACACTTGATATTTTATATTAAGTTGATGTTGCTGGTTTATACTTAACAAGACAATTTTCTGTATATCTCTTAAGTTGGGGTTTCCAGGGATTCTTTCAATGTGTTGTTTTGTTCCATTTTTTTTATCATTCCAAGTATACCTACTATCACTGGTATAATTCTTGTTTTCAATTTCTACATTTTTTCTATTTCAATTTCCAGGTCTTTATATTTTGACCGTTTTTCGAATTCCTTGGTTGCTATGTTACAATCCGCTGGACAAGCCATATCAATTAATAAGCAAGTTTTTCTTTTTGTTTTTTTAACAATAATGTCCGGCCAATTTGCTTCAATTTTTCTGTCTGTGTAGATGGTGTAATCCCATAGAATGGTCACATCTTCTATTTCTGTAACCGGTGCTGGGTGATGTTCTTACCAGTGTTTGTTTGCATATTTTCCATAGTGTTTGCACATTGTCCAGTGTAAATATTGCTCACTCTATCGTGACGATTTTAATGAATTATTATTATTGTTATTTTAATCGACATTTTAATTTTTGTACTTAAAGTTTTTAAAAATACTTTTTTTTTATTTTTGTTTTTGTGATGATAACGACTTGTGACTGTATTTTGGTTTTTACTGTATTGGCCTCTTGTGGCACCTCGGCGGTGTGTAATGGTTAGCAAGCTTGCCTATTACAACTGAGTAGTGAGTTCGATACTCACTGGGTGCCCAGTACTCTCTGCCTTGTGCCTCATCTAATCGGCTGTAAGAAAATCAACTCTATTGGATTCCTTTGTTATTATCCGTATTAGTTTTTATGAAATCTCTTTTCGTAATTTTGTAAAATATTTTCTCTTGTGAATACAACCCTTTTATCAAAGACGAAACATCGCAAACCGCCACATAGTATAATCCTTATCTCCATGGGAAGTATTCGGAGGAAAGACATTCCTTTGTTCGGCCAGTTCTAACCTTAACAGTTAAGACCCTCCATTCAGTGAACACTGTAACGAGCCACCCTCATTACTTTCATATTTCATTGGTGAGATGTAAGTTCCACTCGAGCAACTTCTTCCTTTTCTGACCGACGAAACGTCTCAATCCTCTCACTACTCTGTCGCTATTTCCATGGAAAGTGTCCAGGCAAACGAAATTTCCTACTTCCACCAGTTCTATCCTACATAGCTAAGACACACCATTCATCGCACATTGTAGCCAAACACCCTCATTCTCTTAGTATTCCATCGTCTCCTAATATGATGCTTCCTCTATTACTACGATATTAACCGGTTCATGACTACGGTTAACCGTTACATTTTCCATATATTCCCAGAAACTGTGCCTCTTACTCTGTCATGTTCTACTTCTTTGTGCCTCATGGGCCTTGTTCAGCGTGAAATTCATTGTTGTGGTGCAGTGTTTATCGGCTCGGAACGAGAAATCGGGGATCCGAGTTCGAATTCAGTTGAATTCCTTACATTCAATTACGCACAAATATCCTTGAGAAAACTATTAATCCAATCTCTCCCCCCCAGTTATGGGTAAGATAACAGGACAGATTGGGTTCTATAGCCTGTCCTGTTATTTAATCAATAATTGGAGGGGAGAGATGGATTAATACCTTTCCCAAGGGTATTTGTGCGCAAATGAATTCCAGGAGTTCAACTGGAATTCGAACTCGGCTCCCCGAGATGTCGTTCCTAGTCATTATCCATTACACTACAACGCACATCCTTCGCAACGGACATCCTAAATATCCTGATATCCTAACGGACATCCTAAATATCCTGATATCCTAACGGACATCCTAAATATCCTGATATCGGCACATAAAAGAAGTTTTTATTCACAAATGCTAAAGCTTCAGCAGAAAGAATTGATTATTGTCACTTATCGTCTATTTTTGTTTACTGGCTTTTTTCTATTCTGTAGCTATTCCTTCTTATTCGGTCGCTAATTCTTTCTATCCTGTGGCGATATCTATTCGGTAGCTAATTCTACCTCTGTCGTGGCTATTTCTTCTTATTAGATAGCTAATTCTTCCTATTCGGTGGCTGTTCCATGCTATTTGGTGAGTATTTCTTACTATTCGGTGGCTATTTCTTCCTATCCGGTAGCTGTTTCTATTCAGTGGCTATTTCTTCCTGTCCGGTGGCTGTTTCTATTCAGTGTCTATTTCTACCTATTCAATGGTTATTTCTATTCGGTGGTTAATTCTTACTCTGTCGTGGATATTTCATACTATTCGGTAGCTATTTCTTCCTATACGGTCGCTAATTCTTTCTATCCGATGGCTGTTTCTATTCAGTGTCTATTTCTTCCTATTCGGCGGCTATTTCTATTCGGTGTCTATTTCTACTTCTGTAGTGGCTATTTCTTCTTATTAGATAGCTAATTCTTCCTATTCGGTGGCTATTCTTCCTATCCGGTAGCTGTTTCTATTCAGTGTCTATTTCTTCCTATTCAGTGGCTATTTCTATTCGGTGGCTAATTCTACCTCTGTCGTGGCTATTTCTTCTTATTAAATAGCTAATTCTTACTTTGCCGTGGTTATTTCTTTTTATTCGGTCGCAAATTCTTCCTAGTCGGTGGCTATGTCTATTCAGTGTCTAATTCATCCTATTCGGCTTCTATTCACGGTTGCAAATGGCGATTAATTTCAATAGACATTGAGAAACCTTAAACTTGACTGTTGCATTATTCATTTGCGGAGTTTCTAATCTCGCTTCGAACCCACGCATAGATTCTTAAATTTGTAGTGGATAAGAAATTATCGGCACATAAAAGAATTTTTTATTCACAAATCTTCAGCAGAAAGAATTGATTATTTTCACTTCTCGCCTATTCTTGTTTACTGGATATTTTTTATTCTGTAGATATTCCTTCTTATTCGGTCGCTAATTCTTTCTCTCTCGTGGCTGTTTCTATTCAGTAGCTAATTCTTCCTATTCAGTGGCTAATTCTTCCTATACGGTCGCTAATTCTTCCTATACGATGGCGATATCTATTCCGTGGCTAATTCTTACTCTGCTGTGGTTATTTCTTCCTACCCGGTGGCTGTTTCTATTCAGTGTCTGTTTCTTCCTATTTAGTGGCTAATTCTACCTCTGTCGTGGCTATTTCTTCTAATTAGGTAGGTAATTCTTCCTATTCGGCGGCTATTTCATGCTATTTGGTATTTCATCCTATTCAGTGGCTATTTCATCCTATCCGGTAGCTGTTTCTATTCAGTGTCTATTTGTTCCTGTCCGGTGGCTGTTTCTATTCGGTGACTAATTCTTACTCTGTCGTGGCTATTTCTTCCTATTCGGTGGCTAATTCTTCCTATTTGGTGGCTATTTCTTCCTATACGGTCGCCAATTCTTTCTATCCGATGGCTGTTTCTATTCAGTGTCTATTTCCTTCTATTCTCTGGCTATTTCTATTCGGTGGCTAATTCTACCTCTGTCGTGGCTATTTCTTCTTATTAGATAGCTAATTCTTCCTATTCGGTGGCTATTTCATGCTATTTGGTGAGTATTTCATCCTATTCGGTGGCTATTTCTTCCTATCTGGTAGCTGTTTCTATTCAGTGGCTATTTCTTCCTATTCGGTGGCTATTTCTAATCGGTGGCTAAATCTTACTCTGCCGTGATTATTTCTTTTTAAACATGTAACGGATAAGAAATTAATTAAAATCAACCTTCTTCTTCACTTTGTCAAAAATTCGCAATGACGTGTGAAATCCTGGTTTTCCCAAATCGAAAAAGGATTGACCATCGCAAGTGGGTGTTTAAATGATTTTGACCAATGGGAGCGACTTGCAAGACCAAAAGGACTTCGCGAGTAAGTGCAAAAAAATCTAGATTGCAATAAAAGGACTTCATCAGCGTCAGTCAGTCAGAGAGTCAGATGGGAGCCGCGAGACAAAACATCTAAAATGTATATTCAACTTCAAGCAACTCGGACATTGTCCTCTTTCTCTTTCTCCTTATCTCTTTCAATAATTACTACTACAAACATCACCCTTAACTTTCTCATTGAACATTAATTTCTACAAACTCTTTTCATTCCTTCTTTTAATAAATTACTAATTTTTACATACAAAATGTATATTTTATTCTCACACTATTTCACACTATTGCCGACAAACAACATTCTGAAGAAAACCTGATAATAATTCTGCATAGAATTTGTAAGCTGTAGGGTGTTCAGTTAAGTTTGACACAAGGCCGAAACAAAAAAAAAATTAACCATCTCCCTACGCTACAATCATAAAAACTAACATAGAAAATGCCTACTCAACATAAGGAAGTCGTTTTGGAATACAATGTCGCCATGAAAACAAAAAAAAAAAATCATTAGGCTATCCTTGGGACAAAAAAAATAAAAATTAAAAATTAAAAACAAATAGAAATGAAATAAGCAGCCTCACCGACCACACAAGTCGTATTTGGCTTACGATTTTTTTTTTCTGATTTGTTTTTGTTTGAGATATTTTTGACGCTGTTCGAGAGTTAAGTGAAATGTTTTGTTTTATTGTTTTAATTCTTCATTTTTTTTTTTTTGTCAAGGAGGTACGGAATATATAGACATGAATACTCTTAGATATTACTGAAGATTGCAGATAGGTGTACACACGTTGGCAAACACAGCGACATCCCGACAGAATTTGAATGACGGACTTTAAAGCACACACATAAGGTTGTACTAGCGTACTTGAAAGTGACTTGAAAACATATGTCACCATATGCTAAAAAGCTCCCCCTTGTGATATCTATCTCGCATTCTCCTTCTCTCTCCCTTTATATATATATATATATATATATATATATATAATCATCTCATCTCAAGTAAGGCAATAAAGCCACTAGGATGCAAGAGGTTAGTGAGTGTTACACAATGTGAGAAAAACGTAATATTAAGGAGAGAGAACAATAAAACAATAAAAATTAAGATATATATATATATATGTGTGTGTGTGTATTCCCATCAACTTTGAAATTCAATGTTAATCGTTATCATCTGTCTTCTTAATTTTTATTGTTCTATTGTTCTCTCTCTCTCTCTCTCTCTCTTTTTCTCACATTTTCTAACACTCAGTAACCTCTTGCATCCTAGTGGCTTCATTGCCTTACTTGAGATGAGATAATATATATATATATATATATATATATATATATAACATTTCAACTGGGTGGCCACGACTTGATTTACTCACTTATTTACAAACAATACTTTGGCCATCAGAAACAAAAAAGTTACTTGATACGTAAATCACAAGTTTATTCGTCTGAAGAGAGTCAAATTTTAGACTCGAAACACGTGTAGCGTCACGAATACCATTATGACACTTAATGTATCACAACATGTATAATAACAACAACAATAAATATACACTTTAAACAAAACGTTCACGACCTCTCACTTATTATTCTGTACCACATTCTCTCGTTGTTACAAACAATTTCTGTTTTAATATATATATATATATATATATATATACATTTTATTTATCTGAATTTTATTTTTAATCGATACTTGTATTTCGGGTATTCTGTTTTAATCAAACAGTATATTTATATATTTATTTCTACCGCCCTTATTATTTCCGATAAATTTTGTTACGTAAATGTTTGTCATTTGGTAGGATTGGAACCAGATCAATTAGTAGCTTCTCCTATATTAATAGGGATCACAGGTTCGAATTCTGCCGAATGACACACATTTTCACAAAATTTATCGCAAATAATCAGGTCGCTAGAAATAAATATATAAACATACCGTTTGATTAAAAACAGAATATCTACTCAAATATGAGTAAAGATTAAATATAATGTTCAAACAATTTTTTTTTAATCATGTCACCCCGAGCAAGGCGGTAACGCCACTGATGTGCCGGGTGCTACGTAAGAGTGAAAAGATTAGAAGAGAGAAAGCCGGAAACCACATCCTAAACAGGGAACAAGGGATGAGCCTCTACACCTGTTCAATAGACGTGGGTGGAGTGTGAACCGGGCGATAGTTTAGTCTATCTACTCCAATTGAAAAAAATAAACAAACAAAAAAAAAAGTGAAAAGATTGGAAAAGAGAAAGCCGGAAACCACATCCTAAACAGGGAACAAGGGATGAGCCTCTACACCTGTTCAATATACGTGGGTGGAGTGTGAACCGGCCGATCGTTTAGTCTATCTACTCCAATTGAAAAAGAAAACAGAAGAAAAGTGAAAAGATTGGAAAAGAGAAAAACCGGAAACCACATCCTAAACAGGGAACAAGTGATGAGCCTCTACACCTGTTCAATAGACGTGGGTGGAGTGTGAACCGGCCGATAGTTTAGTCTATCAACTCCAATTGAAAAAAAAAGTGAGGATTGGAAGAGAAAACCGGAAACCACATCCTAAACAGGGAACAAGTGATGAGCCTCTACACCTGTTCAATAGATGTGGGTGGAGTGTGAACCGGGTGATAGTTTAGACTATCTACATTAAATATGTCGGTTGTTAAAATTATTTCATTAATCTTCGTGATTTTCCGTAACATTATATCCATATGACTTCATATTATTAATGTCTAGTGCTTGTAGTGAGGAAAAGGTCAGGCAAGAGAAAAGAAAAAAATAATTCCCTCTATTTTTGGGATTACCTTGTTGCTGTCCATAATATATATTTTGTCATACAATTTCATTTTCATTTTTAAATTTAAAAAAAAGAAAAGAAATTTTCCCAGATGACCCTAAAGAGGTTGGAATTGAAACCGGTCAATCACATTTTCTGTGTTCTTTCATTTTTTTTTATTTTTCACAATGTAAGTATTAAACTTAATTCATTTCTTGCCATAATACGATTTTATCCCACCAATATATATATGTATTACAAATGGAATATATATATATGTATGTATGTATGTATTACAAATGGAATATATATATATATATATACATATATATATATGTATATATATGTATGTATATATACATATATATATGTATATGTGTATATATATATGTATATAAACATATATATATATGTATATATATATATATGTATATATATATTCCATTTGTAAACGAGTTATTACGCGAACTAGGTTTCTACAATGTGTTGCGTTTTCAGTCAATTTAGCAATAACTGATACCATTTACATTTTTGTTTTGTTTTTTTAAACGGTAAAATTATTTATTGCAAATCAACTGAAGACACAAATCATGGCAGAAACTTAGGTCGCGCAATAAAAAAACGGTAAACTCAGTCATTGCAGATCGACTGAAGACACCACTCATGGTAGAAACCTAGGTCGCGTAATAACTCGTTTAAAAATTAAGAATATTAAAAAGTTCTACAATATAAATGTATTGAACACTTTTTAATAGAAATGTGCACTGGTCTAATTTTATGATGACCAAAAACTAAAACAATCAATCAATCAATCAATCAATCAATCATATATATATATATATATATATATATATATATATATATATATATATATATATATGGACCGAGAATGGGAGCTACCAGACGGCTCTAAATCGGATGGAAACGAAAGGAAACTAATACTTAATGTCAGAAAAAGACAGCTGAAGTTCCTGGGACATATAATAAGCAAGGTGGGTTTGGAGAATCTGATACTCACAGGTCAGACAGAGGGACAGGGAGACAAGGGAAAGCAACGCGTAACATACTTGATAGGCTTAAGAAAATGAGTGGGGTTTTGGGAGGGGTAAGAGGAGAAATTAAGTGAAGAACTACAAGAAGTGGGGCGATGTGGAAAGCCATGATGGCCTACGTCCTGAAGGAACACGGAACATAGAAATAGAGTACTTTGCTTCAATTTTGAGAGACGTTAATCTTTATCTCAGTGCCATTTGTACGATGTTTAATATTAGATCATAATATTTGTCTATATTTCTGAGATGAGGTAGTATTTACAGTATTTACATTATTCGCACTATTCTTCTCATCTTGGTTGCCATCTGTACGACATTTCAGCCGTTATACGCTCCGGCCTTCTTCAGCTAGAAATTTCAAACCAAACCCTTTATTACAGTGATTGGCGGATATGAAAATCAGTCCTTGTGTAGTAGTTGTGACTCTTCTAACGTCATGAATTATCTCTTTCTAACCCTGTAAGTTATTTTTTTATCACTGCTGTAGCCTGGTATTGAACTCACAATATTTTGGGTCAAAACACAGGAACTAACCAACATCTATAAACACTGGGATATGTGTCCTTAAGGACAATAGTAAATACTGTAAATACTGTAAATACAACCTCATATCAGAAATATAGACAAATAGAATGATCTCTTATTAAACGTCGTACAAATGGCAACAAAGATGAGGACAATAGTCCGAATAATGTAAATACTGTAAATAGTACTTCATCTCAGAAATATAGACAAATAGAATGATCTCTTATTAAACATCGTACAAATGGCAATAAAGACGAGGACAATAGTCCGAATAATGTAGATACTGTAAATACAACCTTATCTCAGAAATATAGACAAATAGAATGATCTAATATTAAACGTCGTACAAATGGCAACAAGGATGAGGACAATAGTTCGAATAATGTAAATACTGTAAATACTACCTCATCTCAGAAATATAGACAAATAGAATGATCTATTATTAAACATCGTACAAATGGCAACAAAGACGAGGACAATAGTCCGAATAATATAGATACTGTAAATACAACCTTATCTCAGAAATATAGACAAATAGAATGATCTAATATTAAACGTCGTACAAATGGCAACAAGGATGAGGACAATAGTTCGAATAATGTAAATAGTGCAAATACTAACTCATCTCAGAAATGTAGACAAATATTATGATCTATTATTAAACATCGTACAAATGGCAACAAAGATGAGGACAATAGTCCGAATAATGTAAATACTGTAAATACTACCTCATCTCAGAAATGTAGACAAATATTATGATCTATTATTAAACATCGTACAAATGGCAACAAAGATGAGGACAATAGTTCGAATAATGTAAATACTGTAAATACTACCTCATCTCAGAAATATAGACAAATAGAATGATCTATTATTAAATATCTTACAAATGGCAACAAAGATGAAGACAATAGTTCGAATAATGTAAATACTGTAAATACAACCTCATCTCAGAAATATAGACAAATAGAATGATCTCTTATTAAACATCGTACAAATGGCAATAAAGACGAGGACAATAGTCCGAATAATGTAGATACTGTAAATACAACCTTATCTCAGAAATATAGACAAATAGAATGATATAATATTAAACGTCGTACAAATGGCA
>JBBBDQ010002112.1:427500-452500 GCA_037127315.1 Ascarosepion bandense
TACGAAGGTCATTCAATAAATATGGTGAAGTTTTCGCTACGAGGATCATTCAATAAATATGGTGAACTTTTTGGTATAAGGACTTCTACGAAGGTCATTCAATAAATAAGGTGAATTGTTAGGTATAAGGACTTCTAATACAGATAGAAGCTTACTTTTTTGAAAAAGTCTTTTTCCTTTACTTCTTTTTCAAAGGGATTTAATTTTTTTGCAGATTGAAAAAATCTTTAAGTGCTTTGGAATTAACAAAGATGGCCGACCAAGAAGCATGCTCCGGGAATGAACAGAGGTCAGTTATCAAGTTTTTGGTTGCTGAAGGATGAAAACCAGTTGAAATTCATAGGAGAATGTCAACTGTGTATGGTGCCACATGTTTCAGCCAAAAAATGTCTACAAGTGGGCTAAATTGTTTAAAGAAGAACGGAGCAGTGATGAGGATGAAGACAGGCTTGGGAGGCCTAGAGAAGTGAAGTCCCCTGAGGTGATCGAATCCGTTAATGACGTCATTATTCTGACTGAAGTGTGACAGTTGATGACATTGCAAGGACTTTGAGCTTATCTGTTGAGACAGTACACAGAATTGTCCATGATGACTTTGTCTACTCGAAGGTCAGCTCACACAGCAGCCCAAACGGTGCAGACCATCACCGAACTCGGTTGGGAACTGTTCCCTCATCCCCCTTACAGCCCAGACCTTGCCCTTCAGATTTTCACCTGTTTGGTCCCTTGAAAGCGTTCACGAGAGGCACGAAGTTTAAAAGTGACGAAGAAGTCAAAAGTGCTGTGAGCGATTGGCAGAGACATCAGTCCAAAGATTTTTACACTGAGGGAATACGGAAGCTTGTGCACAGATGGGAAAAGTGTGTGACACTGCTAGGAGACTATGTTGAAAAATAAAAAAAGTAAGTTTTTATCTCTATTAGAAGTCCTTATACCGAAACATTCACCTTATTTATTGAATGACCCTCGAATTAGCAACAGTTTGAGAAGCATTACGACCACGCTTGAACTCATGCAAAAAAAAAAAAAAAATAAACACTTCTTATTTTTTATGTCTAAGATCAGAGATATAAAATGTTTTAAGTTTAATTCCGGAAGAGATGACATAAAATTAACAAAGAGGATACTTTAATCATGTGTATGGTTCCACATGTTTCAACCAAAAAATGTCTACAAGTGAGCTAAATTGTTTAAAGAAGGATGGAGCAGCGTTGAGGATGAAAACAAGCCTGGGAGGCCTAGAGAAGTGAGGTCTCCTGAGGTGATCGAATCAGTCAATGACCTCATTAAGTCTGACAGATGGGTGACAGTGGGTGACATTACAAGGACTTTGAGCCTATCTGTTGAAAAAACGCAGGGGTCATCTGTCACATGGAGTCGTCTTGCATCAAGAGGGTCGCATGGGTTTCAAACTTTTAGGTAAGGGGGCGTGAGTGCCAGAATGTTGGGAACCACTGCTCTAAACTCTACAATAAACTAAGACATCAGTCCAAAGATTTTTACGCTGAGGGAATACGGAAGCTTGTACATAGATGGGAAAAGTGTGTAACACTGCTGGGAGGTTACGGTGGGAAGAAAAGTAAGATTCTATCTGTATTAGAAATCCTTATACCGAAAAATACAACTTATTCTGAACATGCAATGAGGAAAAAGGGCTTGGAAAACACGATACTAACAAGCCAGATTGAGAGAGAGAGAGAGAAAAGCAGCGGATAACATTGAAGGACCTTATCAGATGGATGACGAAACGAGTGTTGCGTGGAGTAACAAGAGAAAGCGTGCTAAGAGCCAGCAGGGATAGGGAGATGTGGAAAATAGGGAGATGGTCGCCTAAAGAAGAAGAAGAAGAAGAAGAAGAAGAGGAAGAAGAGGAAGAAGAAAAAGAAGAAGAGTCCTGGGTATGAATATAAACTACATCCGGTAGTAAGGCCTCTAATCGTGTGATTGTAGTTTTGTTTTTGTTTTTGTTTTTCCATGGGAGTGGAACCACCTCTTAATTACAGTTCTACCCAGGTCCACTCAGACCCAGGGCGGTAGAATCTGTTAAGACTACAGCTATGAGAAAATAGGGAATCCCCAAGCAAAAACTGAATCTTATGAAAATATATAAATCCATTTCATAACAAAATTATCAGCAATACATACTTATATGTATTTCCAACAATATATTATCTAGCAAAATGGCCATCAATACATTTTATAACAGAATTACTACAATATATTTTATAGCAAAATAACTAACAATACTTTTTATAGCAAAATGAGCAACATTTTATTTCATAACAAAGTAACCAATAATATATCTTAGAGCAGAATTACCCACCAATACATTTCAAATCAGCAAAATCACTAGCAATGCCTTTCATAGCAAAATTACCCACCAACACATTCTATAGCAAAATGACCAAAAATACATGGTTAATCCTTTTTTCCCGCTTTTTTTATATAACTCTACTCCACCAGCTTCTTTTCTCGTACTTCCCGCCTGTGGAATTCCCTTCCATTTACTTGCTTCCCCGACAGCTACAATCTCCAAGAATTTGAATGTAAAGTTAATAGTCATCTTTTATCTCACTAACCTGCATCCTCTCTATCATGCTCCTTTCTCCGCCCACTATACTCATATCAGTATTCTCATCCATCTCTTACTCACTTCCTGACACCCCTATAACCTGTCACTCTTTCTCATAACTTTCCTCCGTTTGAAAGTAACCCCCTGCACAACAGTGGCATTAAAATGTCTTGCTTGGGGCTATATGATTAGAATAGATAGATAGATAGATAGATAGATAGATAGATAGATAGATAGATACGAAAAATATGCCTATTTAAATGTAAAGTCAATAGTCATCTTTTATCTCACTAACCTGCATCCTCTCTCTCATGCTCCTTTCTACGTCCACTTCACTCTCATCAGTATTCTCATTCTTCTCTCTACCCACTTCCTGACACCACCTGTAACCTGTCACTCTTTCTCATAACTTTTCTCCTATGTAACCACCTGCACAACTGTGGCATTAAAATGCCTTGCTTGGGGCGATACGATTATAAAAAAATGTTTTATTTACAAAAATTAGTAAGAATCATGTCACTGAAAGTATTTTTTTTTTTTTTTTTTTTTAATCATTTCACCCCGAGCAAGGCAGAAACGCCACTGATGTGCAGGGGGTTACATAAATGTAGAAAGATTAATTAGAAAAGAGTGAGGAGTACAAGCTAGTTAGAAAGGAACAATAGAAAGCTGAGAAAGCAGGTGCAATGACAGGTACATGGGCGGAGAGAAAGGGAAGGTTATACAGGGGAGGGGAGAGAGCTAGAGGCCAGTGGTTAGTAGGTGAGTATTAACTTTGCTTTTAAATTTCTGGAGGTCGTAGCCGTCAGGAAAGCAAGAATACGAGAGTGAGTTCCACAGGCGGGAAGTGCGAGAGAGGAAGCTGCAGGAGTAGAATTGTCGTCTGCGTTTGGCTAACCTGACTGTGAATGGGTGGGACCCAGTTGCCAGTCTGGTTGAACGGGTAAACACCTGTTGAGGAGGCATCAGTGACTTAAGCTCATCCGAGCAGAAGCCATGAAAGTATTTATAGAAGAGACAGAGGGAGGCCACATTTCGACGATGGGAAAGTGGCTGCAGACGAGTCGCCAGATCAGTACCTATCACATTACAGACTCTCCTTTGGAGCTTGTCAAGAACACTGAGGAGAACGGCAGGGGCACCTGACCATAAATGGCAGCAGTACTCCATGCACGGACGGATGGTTGACTTGTATATATGCAGGATGGATTCAGGTGGAAAAAACATCCTGGATCGACATAGTGACCCAATCTTCTTAGCAGTAGATTTTGCTATGGATTCAATATAGTGCTTCCATTTGAGGTCTGAGGACAGGGTAAGTCCGAGGAGGCGTAGTGTATTACTCTCCGGGAGAATCATCTGGTCCATGCTTATGGGAGGCAGAAGAGGTTTCCTGTAATGGTTGACAGACAACAGCTTGGTCTTAGATGAATTGAAGTTGACAAGCCACTTCTTGCCCCAGTTCACCACAGAGTGTAGATCCCGCTCAAGGTCAGCAGCGAGATTATGTCTGTCCGCCACGGCAGGTTTCTTACTGGAGCGGGAGTATATTGTAGTGTCATCTGCGTAGATGCCTACTTGGGACTTGATCTCATCTGGGAGGTCGTTGATGAAAATAAGGAAGAGCGTTGGGCCCAGGATATAGCCTTGTGGGACACCAGCATTCGTGCTGTAGGACGAAGAGGCACGCCCATTCAGAACGACCTTCATTTTGCGGTTATTTAAGAAAGATTGGATTAGGTCAAGCAGGCGACCGGTAATACCATAACCGCGTAGTTTGCATAGGAGGCCAGGGTGCCAAACCCTGTCGAAAGCCTTGGAGATATCCAGAGCAACCGCGCGAGCCTCGTCAGACTCATCAAGGGCCTGTAGCATGTACTCCGTTACAGTAGTTAGCAGGTCGGCTGTGGAGCTGTCAAATCGGAATCCATATTGCCTGTCGGAGAACAGTTTGTGGGCGGTGAGATGATGAACTATTTCAGCATTTATTATAGCCTCGAACACCCTTGGTAGTCACTACTTTTCCCATCTTTCTGGGAGCACTTGAATTCCACGTCGGAAAACGACACGTCTTTTGAGGCTAACCACGAGTCGATACATTGAAATTACTGCTCAGTCAGGTCATGTGCCATCGATCGGAACATTTGATAATTAGACGGGGCAATGTCTCGTAAATACGGAGGGTTGGGTAGGACATTTTCTGTGCGTCAAAGCATCCTTTTTCTTCAATATCAAAATAATTCTTTTTGAAGCGTCTAAACCAATCTCTGCCCATTGTTTCCTATAGAGCAACACCATAAGTCTCAACAAGACTACTGTGTGCATCAGCTGTAGAATCTTTTGAATAAAGTAGTGTAGTATATACAAAGTTAGAAAGGGGCGTAAGACAAGGATGTTTCTTTTCACCGGATCTCTTCAGCTGTACAGCGAGAATATTTTGAGGACCCTAGAAGTTATGCCTGGATTTGTCATCGGAGGCCACAACTGAAACAACTTAAGGAACGCAGATGATACAGTGCCGATAGCAGATACAAAAAGGAAACTACAAGACCTCCTACAGAAGGTAGCTGAAGAGAGTGATAAGAAAGGACTACAAATAAACTGCAAGAAAAGCGAATGCATCGTCATGAGTAAAAAGGGCAGTCCAATTTGCCAAATACAGGGCGGAAGTACTAGAATCATAGAGGTACAAAAATTTAAATACCTGAGAAGTGTTATAACAGAAGACGAAAAGTGCGACACAGAGATCCGAAGGCGAATTGGCATGGCGAAAGAAGCATTTCAGAAGTTGAGTAAAGTATTAAGAAACAGAACAATTTCGCTAGAAACAAAGAAGAGAGTACTCGATTGCTATGTGTTGTCAGTTTTCAATATGGCAATGAATGCTGGACAATATCATCAAATATGAAGCAAAAAGTTAAAGGAACTGAAATGTGGGTCTACAGAAGGATGCTGTGGATATCATGGATCGAGCATGTGAGCAATGATCAGGTTCTGGAAATGATGGAAACGAAAAAAAATTAATAGTGAGCATCAGAAAGAGACAACTGAAGTTACTGAGACATGCAATGAGGAAGAAGGGTTTGGAGAACCTGATACTAACAGGTCAGATAGAGGGAAAAAGAGGCAGGGGAAAGCAACGGATGACATATTTGAAGGACCTACTCAGGTGTATGAGGGAATAGGAGTTGCGTGGTGTAACAGAAGAAAGCGTGCTAAGAACCACCAGGAATAGGGAGACGTGGAAAGCCATGATCACCTACGTCCTGAAGGGACAGGGCACATCAGAAGAAACAGTGCAGTAAAATTTTCCGCAAATACATTTTCTTTGGCCCGAAATCCAACGTGTTTAACGCTAATAAAAATAAAGTTGTTTACAGTTCGGCGAAATGACTGAATAAACTGAATTTCAAGCTTGCTTATAGTACTTCTTTCTGCATGCCTTGCCATCTAAAACTACACTACCAACCATAATTATAAAGCCACCCAAGTATTTAAAAAATATGATGTACTAGCAGTATATCCCGGCGTTGCTCGGGCGTAATGAAAACTTTAAAACTAATCCATGGTCCTGGAGCTCAGACCCTTTGGATGTTGGCACGAAAGACTAAAAGGCAATAGTTGTTTCCAGTTAAAGCAAAACCGTAGACTGAAAGAAAAATGAATGGATGTAAGTCAAGTTTTGATTTCCTGGTATCGATATCAAATCAGTTCTTTTCGTCCTAAACTGAATTTTGAAGGCTAAATAAGTCCTCTGAGTAAAGGGTTAAATGGCTGAGATTAAGAACTACAATTATACCTACTTTGAGCCAAACCCGAAGCTAAACCTACAATAAAAGGGCTGAAAAAATACAGACATACAGACAGATAAACAGACACACACACAAACATCTTGACTTTTATATATATATATATATATATATATTATCGATTTTCTGCACTATTGTAAGAACTGCAACCTTGAAACTTCTGAATATCCTTTCTTATGTCTTTGTTTATGAGTGTACCAAATTTGATTAAAAACGGACCATTCCTTCTATAACCCGATTTTTTGGATTATCGATTTTAGATATTTATTGGGGTTAACTCGACACAAAAACCAGCTAAGAAAGCTCGCAGATGCTTATAGTACAACTGTGTAAATTTTCAAGAAAATTGGTTCAGCCGTTTCGGAGTCTATAGGCAACGGATACACACACACACAGACAAAGTTTCATTTATAAATAAGTTTAGATTTTTTAGATTTCATACTATTTTTTAGTATTTATTGCCAAGTGAATGATTGTAAATGAAAATAGGATGGTTCTTTTATTAAAATTACTTTGCAAAATTTTACAATGCAAAAGCGACAATTTATTCATCGCACCCTGTAAATTTCCATATATATATATATATATAGTACCAGCCATAATTAATAGACCAACCCAGTGTTTTAAAAAATGATGTATTTCATACTATGTTTTAGAATATATTGCCAAGTGAATAATTGTAAATGAAAATAGAATGCTTCTTTTGTTAAAACTGCACAATAACATGTGCATCAAATGAATTTATGAATATTTAATAATTACTTATATTGCAGTTTCATCAATGAAAGAATAAAGAAAATTTAGGGTGAGTCGAACGAGTTCATCTTTGCTTCCTTGCCTTGTAAAATTGTGGAAAGGAATCATAATACAAGAACCAATCTATTTTCATTTAGAATTATCCACTTGGCAATAAATACTAAAAATAGTCTGAAATATATAATTTCTTTTGAACAACTGTGGTGGCCTAATAAGTTTTACCGGTAGTGTACATATATAAACATGTCCCGTACAGAAAAAAGAAATATTTCATATGTCTACATAGCAAGCAGGGTGTAAGCCGAAACAAAAAAGATGAGTTTATATATATATATATATATAATATTGAGTTTCTTCAGTGTTTCTGGAGAGGCCCTATATAGGACACCAAATTCAAATGGGCCGAATTCATTCACTATGTCCCAGGTGTGGAGATATACCCTGATGAAGAAATAGCAAATCTTTAGTTTTATTAAGATATATTCCCTGAAGAAAATGACACCATGCACTTGTAAACTGTAGCATTTGCTGGGAAGACAGATTTAGCCACAGCTGGGCCTCTTAGCCCAGGATAGAAAAGCAACCACTTGGTTCGAATGATTGAAAAAACTGAATGACTGTTCACATGACCCTCGTGACTTATCTTCACCAAATGGAGATAATCACCTTCTGGGGGTGGCTTAATAATTATGGCCGGTAGTATACATGCAGGCAGTTCTGGGAACACCATCTGTTAGAAAACAGTGAGAACTTATTAAAGGTCCTAATATCAATCTTCTTGTATACCAGTGACCGATCGACAATCTACACACAGATGAAGAGAAAAGTAGAGGAAATAGAAATGTGTTACTACAGAATCATAATGAGAATTCGATAATGGTTTGCGTAAGCAACGGAAAAGTATTAAAAAAAATAATAACAAAAAAGACATATACTCCAAATCAGAAAGAGACAGGTGAAATTTATTGGACCGTTTATAATGAAACAAGTGGGCTTGGATCATTACCCACTCTCGCCCTTCAAATATGTTATCCGCTGCTTTCCCCTGTCTCTCTTTCCCTCTCTGACCTGTGTGCATCATATTCTCTATACCTTACTCCCTCATCGCAAGTTCCAAGAACTTTAGCTGTCTCTATCTGATGCTCAGTATTAATTTCCTTTTCATTTCCATCCTTTCCAAAACTTCATCATTGCTCACATGCTCGATCCATGATATTCGCAGCGTCCTTCTGTAGAACCATATTTCAATTGCTTTAAGTTTTTCCTTCATCTCTAATGATATCGTCTAGCATCTACTGCCACATTGAAGAACAGACTTCACATAGCAATCCAGTACTCTCTCCTTTGTTTCTAGCGAAATTTTCCTGTCTCTTAATACTCTGCTCAGCTTCTGGAATGCGTTCTTGGTCATTCCAATTTGCCTTCGGATCTCTTTCCGTCTTCCGTTAGAGCACTTCCCAAATAGAATTGGAAGGTCAGAATGGAAGGTGAGAGTTTTGGCAAAAAGACAAATGTTGTTAAGGGATAGAAGGGCGTGGAGGGCCATAAACGCGATGGTTCTGAATTGAATCACATAAATCCTCTAGAGACGCCACCGCTTTAAACATTTTAATCCCATCATTTTTGGCTTGGCAGGTTAGACACAACACGCATTTTTCTGTTTGCGGCATATCAAATTTTATGGGTTATTTAATACCAAAAGAATATCTTGTACATTTTTTTAATCATATCACCGCGAGCAAGGCGGTAACGCCACTGATGTGCAGGGGGCTACATAATAGTGAAAATATTGGAAAAGAGAAAGTGGGTGGAGTGTGAACCGAGCGATAGATAGATATATCTGCTCCAATTGAAAAACGAAAAACAAAAACAAAGTGGGAAGATTGGAAAAGAGAAAGCCGGAAACCACATCCTAAACAGGGAACAATGGATGAGCCTCTTAACCTGTTCAATAGACGTGGGTGGAGTGTGAACCGGGCGATAGATAGATCTATCTACTCCAATTGAAAAAAAAAAGAAACCAAAGTGAGAAGATTGGAAAAGAGAAAGCCGTAAACCACATCCTAAACAGTCAACAAGGGATAAGCCTCTTAACCTGTTCAATAGACGAGGGTGGAGTGTGAACCGGGCGATAGTTTAGTCTATCTACTCCAATTGAAAAAAGAAAAAAGAAAAAAGAACAGAAAAGTGAAAGGATTGGAAAAGAGAAAGCCGGAAACCACATCCTAAACAGGGAACAAGGGATGAGCCTCTTAACCTGTTCAATAGACGTGGGTGGAGTGTGAACCGGGCGATAGTTTAGTCTATCTACTCCAATTGAAAAAAAAAAGAAACCAAAGTGAGAAGATTGGAAAAGAGAAAGCCGGAAACCACATAATGTTATTTTCTTTTTCTGTATTTTTTTTTTTTTAGATAATAATGATTTTAGTGTTTGTTATGGTGTCCTATCTATAGGAATAGACTCTTGCTCTG
The DNA here is from genome assembly GCA_037127315.1 of Ascarosepion bandense. Taxonomy (NCBI): domain Eukaryota; kingdom Metazoa; phylum Mollusca; class Cephalopoda; order Sepiida; family Sepiidae; genus Ascarosepion; species Ascarosepion bandense. The sequence continues at coordinate 437,110 of JBBBDQ010002112.1, forward strand.
TCAATAAATCTAGCATGCATGACTTAGGGGAAGCAGTCAAGAGGCATCTGAGAGACAGTCAAGAGACAGTCGTGAGGCAGTCGAGACGCAGTGTAACTATACCGTTCAGAAATACACTTCTATCTGCTGAATACTAACACTTTGCTTTGTATATATGTTTTGTTATTTTAATAGACTGTTGGAACCTACCTTTTTGTTTCCGTCTCTTACTTCCGGGCTCTAAAAAGGCTACAACTAATTGGCGAAGTAGATATCGCCACATCTTCTTCTTCTTCATCTTTTTTTTCTTTGTGTCCTGTCCTTTCAGGACGTAGGCGATCATAGATTTCCACATCTCCCTATCCCTGGTGGCTCTTAGCACGATTTCTCCTGTTACACCACCTAAACCCCGTTCTGCAATCGACTAGGTCAAGACCATTAATCTAGAATATAAATGTATAGAAATTAGCATGGCCACAAAATGAGGGATCAATTTATATATTGATTGTAATATATAATTGATCCCCCATTTTATATCTACAATTTCTTATAGACAGTTGGCATGTATATTCTTCTTCTATGTGGCCTGTCTTTTCAGGACGTAGGCGATCATGGCTCTCCACATCTCCCTATCCCTGGTGGCTCTTAGCACGATTTCTCCTGTTACACCACTTAACCCCCGTTCCGTCATCCACCTGCTCAGGCCTTTCAAATATGTTATCCGCTGCTTTCCCCTGTCACTTTTTCCTTCTATCTGGCCTGTCAGTATCAGGTTCTCCATGCCCTCCTTCCTCATTGCATGTCCCAGGAACTTCAGTTGTCTCTTTCTGATGCTCACTATTAATTTTCTTTTCGTTGCCATTCTTTCCAAAACCTCATCATTGCTCACATTTCCGCATCTTCAAGTTTTTTCCTAATCTTCGATGATATTGTCCAGTATTCACTGCCGTATTGAAGAACCGACATCACATAGCAATCTAGCACTTTCTTCTTTGTTTTTAGTGACATTTTCCTGTCTTAGTACTTAACTCAGTTTCTGGGACGCGTCCTTCGCCATGCCTATTCGCCTTCGGATCTCTGTGTTGCACTTTTCATCTCCTGTTAGAACAGCAGGAGATTGAAAAAAAGGACTACAAATAAACTGCAAGAAAACCGAATGCATGACCTGCAGCAAAAAGAACAACCCAAAATGCCAAATACAGGTAGGAGATACTAGAATCAAGCAAGTACAAACATTTAAATAGCTAGGAAGTGTTATAACAGGAGATGGAAAGTGCGACAAAGGGATCCGAAGGCGAATTGGCATGGCAAAGGACGCGTTCCAGAAGCTGAGTAAAGTACTAAGACACAGGAAAATTTCCCTAGAAACAAAGAAGAGAGTGCTAGATTGCTATGTGATGACAGTTCTTCAATACGGCAGTGAATGCTGACCACTATCATCGAAGATGTGGAAAAAACTTGAAGCATCAGAGATGTGGTTTTACAGAAGGATGCTGCGAATGCCATGGACTGAACATGTGAGCAATCATGAGGTTTTGGAAAGAATGGCATTCAAAAGAAAACTAATAGTTAGCATCAGGAAGAGACAACTGAAGTTCCTGGGGCATGCAATGAGGAAGGAGAGCTTGGAGAACCTGATACTGACAGGCCAGATAGAAGGAAAAAGAGACAGAGGAAGGCAGCCGATAATATATTTGAAGGGCCTGATCAGGTGGACGACGGAATGGGGGTTGCGTGGAGTAATAAGAGAAAACATATTAAGAGCCACCAGGGATAGGGAAACGTGGAAAGCCATGATCGTCTACGTCCTGAAAGGATAGGACACATAGAAGAATATATATGCCAACTGTTTATGAAAAATTATAATGTGGGTATAAAATAGGGGATCAATTCTCTATTATAATTAGTATATAAACTGATCCCTCATTTTGTGGCTATGCTTGTTTCTATATATTTATATTCTAGATTTATGCTCTTAAGCTAGTGGATGGCAGAGCGGGGTTTGGGTGGTGTAACAGGAGAAATCGTGCTTAGAGCCACCAAGAATAGTGAGACGTGGAAAGCCCTGATCGCCTACGTCCTGAAAAGATAGGGCACATAGAAGAAGAATCAAGTACACTATCCGTGGGCAAGATTACATCACCTAGTATTCCCAAGTGGTCACCCACCACGCATCAAGAGATGTGAATGAAACGAGAATGAACTGATGCTGCATATCACGACTTACCCAAACGGAATATTTGCATTGCCAGCATCGGTAGTCTTGTGCCCTTGGAGAAGAAGTGGTAGGTTCATAATTTTCCCAATGGTATTTGCGCGTAAGTGAATATAACGAACCGAACTGGAATTAGATTTCGTTTCTCAGATTAACAATTTAGGACCATTAAAAGGACAACACATAAACTGCAAGAAAACCGAATGCATGGTCATCAGCACAAAGAGCAACCCAAAATGCCAAATACAGGTGGGGGATACCAGAATCAAGCAAGTACAAAAATTTTCATACCTAGGAAGTGTTCTAACAGGAGATGGAAAGTGCGACACAGAGATCCGAAGTTAAATCGGCACGGTGAAGACGCGGTCCAGAAGCTGAGTAAAGTACTAAGACACAGGAAAATTTCCTTAGAAACAAAGAAGAGACTACTAGATTGCTATGTGATGTCAGTTCTTCAATACGGCAGTGAATGCTGGACAATATCATCAAAGATGAAGGAAAAACTTGAAGCATCTGAAATGTGGTTCTACAGAAATATACTGGATATAAAATGGGGGATCAATTCCATATAACAATCAACATAAAAATGACTCCTCACTTTCTGGTCACATCAGTTTCTATACATTTATATTCCTGAGATCCAAAAGCACAAGGATGCATTCCAGGAACTGAGTTTAGGATGTGGTTTCCGGCTTTCTTTTTTCCAATCTTTTCACTCTTACGTAGCCCCCTGCACATCAGTGGCGTTACCGCCTTGCTCGGGGTGATATGATTAAAAAAAATACCGCTTTAATCAGCCTGCAACTAAAAAAAAATGGCCATGAAAAACTATTGAGCCAATAAATGATCTCAGATGATACAGTCATGATAATATGAACATTTCTCCGTAGGAACTAGGAGGTCTTCTGGGAGGTGTTCTAACAAGATGGAAAGTGTGACACAGTGAACTGAAGGTAAATCAGTATGGCGAAGAACGCGTTTCAGAAGCTGAGTAAAGTATCAAGACACAGGAAAATTTCCTTAGAAACAAAGAAGAGACTACTAGATTGCTATGTGATGTCAGTTCTTCAATACGGCAGTGAATGCTGGACAATATCATCATGCTGCATATCACTACTTACCCAAACGGCATATTTGCATTGCCAGCATCGGTAGTCTTGTGCCCTTGGGACATGAAAAAGTAACGTGTACGTGTGGCTTATTTCAGGAGCTAAGCGTGGATAGTTGAAACCGCCTAAGAAGAAACCGCGGAAAAGGAAGACCGCGATATAAGGCGGTTTCTTATTTTGAGAAATTCATAAATATTTCTGCAAGGTGAAAATTTATCTGCTGGACGGAATGGAGTGATGCTAAGAAGAAGCCTTTCTTTTTTTCTTTATCTCGTAATCGCCATATCGTTACGAAGAGGAGTTGCTCAATTAAACATCTCTGTAACGAGAAAACCAGACATACTTGGCACATTTTGTCATAAAAATAATCCGTAAACTAAGATAATACCCTCGCTAAATACAGGAAAGTCATTATGTAATACTACTGTTAGGGCTACTACTACTACTACTACTACTACTACTACTACATCCAGAGTTAAAAGAATATGAAATAAAGATACAAACAATAACAAATTAATAGACTGATTGTTTTTACAGCTTATCAAACTTCACAGGTTATTTAAAGCCAGAAAATATGTATACATAATAAGAATTTCCTTTTTTTAAATTAATAATAGGTGCGTTGTCGTGCAGGAGGTGTGTTGTGGTGCAGTCGATATCGACTCGGAACGAGAGACCGGGGTGCCGTGTTCGAATTCCAGTTGAATTCCTTGTATTCACTTACACACAAATAACCTTGGGAAAGCTTTTAATCCGTCTCTTCCCTCCAGTTATGAGTTAAACAATAAGACAGATTGGGTTCGATAGCCTTGGCTGGCAATCAGTCTACCGCAGAAAGCAATGGCAACCTACTACGGGATTCGAGACATGATCGCCCAAGTGTGTATCAAGTATGGCACTTAACTGACTGACTGAACATAATAGTTGGAATCAATTAAAGCTTCTACTGGGTATAAAATGGGGGATCAGTTTTCTATTGTTATGAAGTAATAAACTGATGCCTCCACTAATTACTACTTACTAATATAATGATTTAATCTATCTCTTCTCAATCCAGCTATGACTTAAATGGCAGGATAGATTGGGTTCTATAGCCTTGGCTGGTAACCAGTCTACCGCAAAAAGCAATGGCAACCTACTGAGAGATAATCTTCTGCCCAGCCAGTTATGTCTCGAAAGATAAATGATCGCCCAAAGCGTAGATCACATATGGGACTTAACTGACTGGTTGAATATAATAGTTGGAAACAATTAAAGCTTCTACTAGGCATAAAGTGGGGGATCAGTTTTCTATTGTTATGAAGTAATAAAATGATCCCCCACTAATTACTACTTATTAAGATAATGATATGATCTATCTCTTCACATAATGGGTTCTGTAGCCTTGGCTGGCAACCAATCTACCGCAGAAAGCAATGGCAAATCTACTGCGGGATAATCTTCTGCTCAGTCATGTCTTTTTTGAGACAAGAATGCCCAAGCGTGTATCCCGTATAGTGATCCATCCATTACATTTCTCATATGATGTTAAGCTCTCCTAATATATATATATATATATATATATATATATATATATATATATATATATATATTGTTGATCTTTGTAGCTAATTTGTTGTGGAGTTGTGACGAAACTTCACCGCAAAGTTTTATTGACCGATTTGTGCCGGCCGGGAGTAAGACACGGAACAAGAAGGTACATTCAAAATAGTGTATTAGTATAACAAGAAACAATATATTCTAAAAGAGTGTTAATAATAAGTCACTAGAAATAATTTCGAAGGTATTATTACGCTGCGTATTGCCTGACTACTACCTGTCGTTAACAGCTTTCGATAACTGTCTTCGATAGTTGCTTCTGTTAACTGCCTTCGTTAACTGCCTCCGTTTATTGCTCTCCGGAAGTCACTCAGGCAATCACATATTTTTTTTAATCGTTTTACCCCAAGCAAGGCATCCCAATGCCACTATTGCGCTTGGGGGCTACATAGGGGAAGGTAAATAGAAAGAGTGGTTAGATATAGGAAATGTCAAAAGTGGGGTGATAGATAGTTTGGAGGATGGGAAGAGTGTTTGAAAGAATGGAAGCGAGTTATTGTGTTAGGAGGTGTCTATTGACCTTACATTTAAACTCCTGGAGATTGTCGGGGAAGCAATCATGTGGAAAGGAATTCCACAGTCGGGAAGTGTGGGAAAAGAAACTGTTGGAGTAGAAGTTGCGGTTGCATTTTATCGGTTTCACTGTAAAAGGGTGGGATCTAGTTGCTAATCTAGTATCTCGTGCAAATTCGAACCTAGGGGGCACCAGTGATCTAAGTTCATCGGAGCAGAAGCCATGAAAGTATTTATAGAAGAGACACAGGGAAGCCACGTCGCGCCGGTGAGAGAGAGACTGCAGGCGGTCTGCCAAGTCAGTATCGATCAAATTACAGACCCTCCGCTCTACCTTGTCGAGAAGCCCAAGGAGAATAGCAGGGGCACCCGACCAGATATGGCAACAGTATTCAATGCACGGGCGGATGGTAGATTTATAAATGTGAAGGATAGATTCAGACGGAAAAAACCTTCGGGCCCTGCACAGAGGACCGACTTTCATAGCAGCGGATTTAGCAATGGATTCGATATAGTCATTCCACTTGAGGTCCGCTGAAAGCGTGCGACCAAGGAGGTGTAGTGCTTTACTCCCTGGGAGGCAAGCCTGGTCCATGCTAATGGGAGGTAGGTGCAGTTGTCTATGATGGCTAATTGATAGTAGCTTCGTTTTAGAAGCATTAAAATTTACGAGCCATTTCTTACCCCAGTCCACTACGTATTGGAGGTCCTTTCCAAGCTCGGCTGCAAGGTTAGCTATGTCGCCCACTCCAGATTTTTGATCGAGGCGAGAGTAAACTGTGGTGTCATCGGCGTACATACCTACTTTAGGTATTATGGTATCAGGGAGATCATTAATGTAGATCAGAAAGAGCGTAGGACCTAGGATAGAACATTGAGGGACACCCGCGTTCGTATGGTAGCTCTGGGAGGCATGTCCGTTTAATACCACTTTCAATGTGCGGTCAGATAGGAATGACTGGATTAGTTCAAACAATTGTCCAGCTATACCATAGCTCCGCAGTTTGCATAGAAGGCCAGCATGCCAAACTCTGTCGAACGCTTTAGAGATATCTAAGGCGACGGTTCGAGTTTCGCCATTCCTGTCGAGTGCCTGGTATATATACTCGGTGATGGTCGATAGCATATCGGCAGTAGACCTGGTGAAGCGGAAACCATTCAGCTTGTCCTAGAGGAGCCTGTGTTATGTTAGGTGCTGAACGAGCTCGGCGTTGATAATGGCCTCGAACACTTTGCCAAAGATCGGAAGAAGGCTGATTGGGCGGTAATTTGCGGGGTCCGAGGGTTCTCCAGAGTTTTTGAATATAGGAACTACAGAGGAAGATTTCCAACAGGTAGGAAAGCAGGAAGCAGAGAGGCAGAAGTTGTAGAGCTTAGAAAGGACAGAGGAGAGTTCAGGGGGCACATTTCTTTAAGACTATGATTGGGATTCCGTCCCCTCCGCTCGCTTTGTGGGGGTCAAGTTTTGAGATTGAGGGTGTAATGTAGACGTCATTCAGTTGAGCCTCAGTTCTAGGTGAGAAGTCGGGTGTAAAAACCCCAGACGAGTCCAGACTCGAATTGTTCGAGAATATCCGTGCAAACATTCAGCCTTGTCCGCTGAGGAGGTGAGGACCTCAAATTTATTGATTAGTGGGGGTATTGTAGACTTGCTCTTGTTAAGTACTCTTTTACAGAGTCGCCAGTAGTCTTTGGTGTCGAACTTAGCGGATGCTATGCGTTGTTTCATTCTGGCAGCAACCAACTTCTTAGCTTCGTTAAGTATCTTTTTACACTTATTACGAGCTGAAGTGAAAAGGTGCCTGTTTTGGTCCAACGAGTATCTACGGTAGAGTCGGAAGAAATGGTTCCGGTAGGCAATGGTGGCCGAGCAAGCGGGCGAGAACCATGGAGACGAATGAGACTTAAGCAGACATTTCCTGGCAGGGATGAAGGCATCGATGCCAGCCTTAACCCAGGAGAAGACCTTCGATGGGAAGACTAAAAACGTTGTTCCATGGGACGTCACAGAGGAAGTCTCGGAACGAATCTCAGTCTGCCCTTTGGTAGCAGTAGGATATTCTACTGGTCTGGGTTTCTTGGGTCAGGTGGGAGAGGAATTAAATTTTGACGGAAACTACGGTGTGATCAGAGTTCCCGAGTTGTTTGGTAGTGCAAGAGTCTGGGATGGAAGTGAAGTAGAGGTCTCGTAGTGAGTCCCTTCCGTTAGGGTTGTTGGAGAAACGCGTGGGGAAGTCTACCACTTGCGTGAGGGATTGGGTGATTGAAAAATTCATGGTGTGGACACCAGCAGGGTCGGTGACAGAGTTCTCCAGCCACTTGGTGTGGTGGGCGTTAAATTCACCAAACACGAATATATGGGCAGAGGGATAGGAAGAAATGGCTTTGTCGATATTGTCAGAGATGCTGTCAAGTAATGAACAGTCAGAGGAGGAAGGTGAGAGGTAGAGAAAGAAGAGATAGCTAATCGAGCTTAGAAGTGAGAGACGGAAGCACATGAAAGAATGATCCAGGGATTCAAGAGATGTCACCCTAGCTAGGGGGAAGTGTTCGCTGACATACACACCAAGCCCATGCATATGAACATTGGAGTCCTTCCTGAAGAGGGGAAGGTAGCCAGGAACGTAGAACTCAGAAGAGGAGATAGAAGGGTTATGGTTAGTTTCGCATAAGGATAAGATATCAGTTGAGTTAGTGTGAAGGAATGAATCTACGCAGAGGAAGTTAGTGAAAGCGATGCAGACTGGTTTGGGCGTTTTCAGACTAGCTGGTTTAGTTTTGCTATTATGTTTGCTTTTTTCCATAGTGATATGAAGAGGAAGAGTTCGTTCCTCGTAGGAGGGCACCATAACAATATATTGTGGAAATAATTTAACACTCACAGCATAGATGCTTTTGACCTCTCAAGACAGGTCAGTGAGGACTGGGCAGCTTCAGCCCAGATGTAAATTCGAATTTGGTCGTAAGTTGTCCGAAGAACGTAAAAGTAATTTGGATCCGAATTGTGGGAATGTTGACAATGTTGGTAACGTTCATGAATATAGAGTATCCTCTTGGCATCTGTTAACCATGTCTGTCATAGTTTATATGTTATAGAGTATCCTTGCAGCATGTAATCTGTTCAATGAAACAACGTCAAAGATTATCACTCCCGAATCAAACACTCTCCTGAATCGGATTTGATCGGCAATACTCGGAAAAATATGACCGCCTTCTATACACGTCGCATTGAATATTTTGAGCTTCCTGATTGGTTAAGCCTTCTATTGGTGAACTATAAAATGGGTTGGTCCTTTGCTGTCGGCACTGCTTACACACAAATTCCAAATTTTAGAGCATAACCAGAGTGTTACTCTATGACACTGTCAGCCCTCTGCCTTCGGGTAGAGAGCGCTCTCTGCTTCCGAGCAGAGAGCACTAACCCAGTCGTGGTTCCGCCGAAGGGTAGATCCACGACTGGGGAAAAATAGATAGAGATTTTTTGGCCCGGCTATATGGCCGGGAACACCCACAATAAAATGACCATGTGTCACATCCGGCCTTGCGTGGGAAGGCTAGTAAATACAGCATACACACAAATTCCAAAATGTCCAACAGAACGTACGTTAGAATCTAATAGTAAGTGATCTGTAATGAAGAGAATGTAATTTTCAACTTGGTCGAGAGACTGCCTAGGTTAACCATGAGGTAATTTCGAATTTTTTCATAAGCCCTTTAGGTAAAAAAAAATAAAAAATAAAAAAAAATAAAATAAAATAAAATAAAATAAAAAAATAAATAGCGGACGAGTAGAATTAACAGATCCTTAAAAAAAAAATTTCAAGATCCAATCTGGTTGTAAGCCTTCTGATGTTAGCAGTGTGTTAATTGGAGGTAAGTTCGAATTTGGTCTTGTGATCTTGTATAAACAGAATCCCTGTGCAAGTCTGATTGTAAGTCACCCCAAATAATGTGAATGCTAGTTTGAATTTCCGTATTTTAACTGTTTTAATTTGATTATTTAACGGCATATCAGCATCTTATCGGTCATTTAAAACCGAAATTAAACTTTTATGTGAGCTTTGAAGTAATAAAAATGTTATTTTGCTTTCACAAGTGAATGCATAGAAGATAATACTCAGTTATTTTGCATATACATGATTTCGTGGACATGATTACGAATGATGGTGATTTGCGTTTTATGTATTTGTTATATTTTAGAATGCAGTTTGATTCAAGAAATTGTACGATATTATGTGGATTAATGCCATGAACAATTTCTTTCATGTTGATTGATGTATTGTTGATAATTTTACTATAAACATATTTTTGATAATTTATATATATATATATATATATATATATATATATATATATATATATATATGTTGGGGGGTCAGATTAAATATATTGCAAACATTGTGTCTGCTTATTTTTAATAAAATCTGTTAATACTCACGGATAATCCTTCTCGTATTATAATTGAAAGATGTAAGAAATACGCTGTAACTTTCATATATGATTTTATTATCCATTTCTTGATGTCCCCAAGTCTTTTCAATCTTCTTCCGAGATCATCATCAGGGGTTTAAGTTGTGGTAACAAAAAATAATAACTGCAAAACTGTGTTGCTAAAAATTAATACAAGTTTTCTTCTTGCTTTAAATTTAACGGTTGACAAATTGCTTAGCGCTCATTAGAACATTAAAATTATCCACAATGAAATTTTTATGTTGTAACGTCCTGGTCATGTGCAAAAGCATGAAAAAACTGTTCTTTTTATAAACATTTTAGAACATTACTACAATATTCATAGCTGATTCTATTCAATGATGGCTTAAGTTTTTTTAATGAATATTGCCTCATCTGGTCGAGTGCCCCTGCTATTCTCTCGGGGTTCTTAACAAAATACAACAGAGAATCTGTAATGTGATCAATACCGACTTAGCAGACCGGCTGAAGTGACATGGCTTCCCTGTGCTTCTTCTATAAATACTTTCACGGCTTCTGCTCCGATGAACTTAGATCACTGGTGACCCCTAGGTATGAATTTGCACGAGATATTAGATTAGCAACTAGGTCCCACAGTTTTTGTTTTTTTTTACACTGAAACCGATAAAATGCAACCGCAATTTCTACTCCAACAGCTTCTTTTCTTGTGGAACTCCCTTCCACATGCTTGCTTCCCTGACAGCTACAATCTCCAGGAGTTTAAATGTAAGGTCAATAGACACGTCCTAACACACTAACCTGCTCCCATTCTCTCAAACACTCATCCCATGTACATCATTACCCGTCTATCACCCTCATTCTGATATTTCCTATATCTAACCACTCTCTCATCATCTTCCCCTATGTAACCCTCTGCGCAATAGTGGCAGTGCTTGGGGTGAAATGATTTTTAAAAAAAGTATCTACAGTCTGCTTTTGTCGTTTTCTTGATGTAGTTAGAAATATTTGCAATTTATTTAATCTGACATGCCTAAAAGAAAATTTTCTGCCTATACACACACACACACACACACACACATATATATATATATATTGTATCGAGGCGGCGGATAAGTTTCTAAACATATACTGTCAAATATAACAGACAACAAATGTTTATTATGTTTAATCATGAGCCGGCCGTTCTAAACATTGTATTTTGGCTTTAATTTCAGGTGAAAATAAAGTCAAAAAATTGACGAACATTTTGATATCTATTTATTATACTGTTTCTAAGCTTTCGGCTCACATGAGCCATCTTCAGGCAGGTTACAGGGAAGTTAACATAAAGACATCGACCATCAAAGATGATTTTATATTGTGTTGATATAAAACATTGCTATGCAACGATAACAGTTACCAAATAACAGACGCGGTTCGTAAATTTGTAATGCGGTTTTATGACGTCACACCGCGTGTTGTTTTGATTTAATGTAATAAAATATCTGAAGGTTCTTTTTACTGTGTTTATGAGTGAGTATTATGGTGTTATCGACTAAAATTTGTCTAATATTATCTACATGTTTATGTATTTCTAAGTAATGTTGTTTAATTGAACTATAATCAGAAATGTGACAGGTAAGTCTACAGGGGAGCGTGGTTGTAGTAAAACCAATACAAGTAGTGGGTTTATTATTAGTACCAGAGATACAGCCTTTGAACGGGCATGTAAATTGATACACTGCATTGGTTTTCTGTGATGTTTTGGAAAGGAAAAAGAAATTAATACTGAGCATCAGGAAAATACAGCTAAAGTTCTTGTGACATGAAACGAGAAAAGAGGGCTTGGAGAACCTGATACTAACAGGTCAGATAGAGGTAAAAGAGACAGGGCAAAACAGTGAATAGCATATTTGAAGGGCCTGAGCAGGTGAATGACAGAATGGGGGTTGCGTGGTGAAACAGGACAAAGCGTGCTAAGAGCCACTAAGGATAGGGAGACGTGGAAAGCCATGATCGCCTACGTCCTGAAAGGACTGAGCACATAGAAGAAGAATATATATGCCAACTGTTTATAAGACATTGTGGATATAAAATGGGGGTTCAATTCTATATTATAATCAATATATAAACTGATCCATCATTTTGTGGCCATGCCTGTTTCTATATATTTATATTCTAGATATATGGGCTTAAGCTAGTAGGTGGCAGAGCGGGGTTTGGGTGGTGTAACAGGAGAAAGCGTGTTAAGAGCCACCAGGGATAGGGAGACGTGGAAAGCCATGATCGCCTACGTCCTGAAAGAACAAGGCGCATAGAAGAAGAAGAAAGAAAAATGAGACACCGAGATTTGAAGAAGCATTAAAATACCAAACAGTACTTTCTTAAAACTAAGCAAAGTATTAAGAAACAGAAAAAAATCGTTCGAAACAAAGAAACGAATGTTGAATGGCCATGTAATAACAATCCTTTTATATGACAATGGATGTTGGATAATATTCTCACAGATGAAAAGAAGACTTACGTCGACAAAAATGTTGCTCTACAGAAGGATGCTGAGAATACCATAGACGGAGCATGTAAACAATGAGGAAGTTATTAGGAAAATGGAAATAAAAATTATACTTATCCTTTGAATTAGAAAGAGACGGTTGAAATTTATAGAGCCCATAATAAGGAAAGACGGCTTGTAAAATCTGACACTCTCAGGACATACTGAAGGTAAAAAGAACAGGGGTGGCCTAGTGTCAACTAACTAAACAGCATGTGGGGATATACAGCAAAACCGGGGGTGCTGAAAAGTAAAACATTACTAAGACGCACAAATTATAGGAAATTGTGGAGAGTAATAATCGCTAACGTCATGAAGGAACGCTTTTTAATAGCAGAGAAATCAATGCTTTAAATTTTAACCTGTTTCTCTCTTTCCCACATCTGTGCGTTATAACCTCGTTATCTGTACTGTTAACAAGCCCGTATATTGCCTTATTTTCTTTACCCACAATGCAACATCATCAGCATTATTATCAGAGAGCTGTGCTCGTTCAACAAAAGATATTAAGCCTTATCTCATTCGTCCGTAATTCGACACTGTAAGTCAAGTGCTGACGCTAGTTGTCATATTCGTTTTTAAAGACTTCTTTTGTGTGCACGCGCGTGTGTGAGGATGGGCGGGGTTGTTCTTCGGGGGTTTCTCGCCGTCCACCCTTGCTGGACGACCGGTCGTTCGGTCATTTCGCTTCGGCGGCTCTGTGCTTTTGGTTGATGTTCTATAAAAAAAAAAAAATGAAATTCTTGAAAATAATCACTCAAGAACAGAGAAAGGACGGGGAGATATCGCGAGGAAATTCGAGACTTGCTTGGTGCGAGAAAGAAGTAAAAACTGAAAAAAAAAATGACCAAAGCAGGAAGATAAACAAAGAAAGAAAGGATGTAAAAAAGAAAGTGAAAGAAAGAAAGAGAGAGAGAGAAAGAAAGAAAGGAAGGAAGAAAATAGAAAGCAATAAAGAAAGAAAAAGAAAGAAAGAACGAGAAAAAGAAAGAATGAAAGAAAGAGAGAGAAAGAATAAAGAAAGAAAGAAAAAAGAAGGGGAGAAAGAAAGAAACAAAAGAAATAAAAAATTAATAAAAGAAAATAAAGCAAAAGTGAAGAATACAGTAAAAGAAAAGAAAGAAAGAAAAAAGATAGAAAGAGAGAAAAAGGAAAAAGAATGAGAAAAATGAAAGAAAAAAGAAAGAAAAAAGAAAGAGAAAAAGAAATAAAGAAAAAATAAAGAAAGAGTGAAAGAAAGAAATAAAGACAAAGAAAGAAATAAAGAAAGAAAAAAGAGACAACGAAAGAAAAAGAAAGAAAGAAAGAAAAAGAAAGAAAGAAAAAAGAAAGAAAGAAACAAAAACTTAAACAATAAGAGGAAATAATGCAAAAAAGAAGAATGCAGTAAAAGAAAAAAGAATTTGACGTTATCAAAAAAAAGAAATAAACAAAAAAGGTGAGAAAGAAAGAAAGAAAGAACGAAAGAAAGAAAGAAAGAAAGAAAGTAAAGTGAGTGGTGGATAAAAAAGAACGAGCGGATGAAAAGTAAAGTTTAGGAAGAAGGTCATAAAAGAAAGGGAGAGGGAAAATGTAAAATGAAAAAAGAAAGAAGGTGATGAAGGAAAAAGAAGAAGGAAGAGAGAGAAAGAGAAAAAGAACGCAATTGGAAAGAAAAGAAGAAAATTAGAAAAAATAAAAAAATAAACGAAGTTGGAAAGAAAAGAAGAATAAATAAATGAATATCAAGAACAAGAAGAAAAATAATTGGAAAATGAAAAAATAATGAAGGCAAAAGAAAGAAAGATGGAAGTCGAAACGAAAGTAAGAAAAAATAAAGAAAGGTGATAGAGCTGACAGAAATTAATGAAATAATGAACGATATATGAAAATGAAGAAAGGAAGAAGAAAAAGGAATGAAAAACGCAACAAATGAACGAAAATGAGCAAAGAACAAATAAATGAAAGAAGGAAAAACACAAAAGAAAATAAAAGAAAGGGGATAAAATGGAGGAAGGAGGAAAAAAAGAAAGTCTAGGAAGGAAAGATAAATAAAAATGAAGTAAGAATGAAAAAAAGGATACAAAAATGCAACAAAAGAACGAAAATGAACGAGAGAAAAAAAGAAAAGACGGAATGAAGAAGGAAATTTAAATAATGGAGAAAAAAGTAACAAATGAAAAATATGAAGAAAACACAAAAAAAATAAAGGAAAGAAGGAAAATAAAAGAAGTAATAATGAAAAAGAAATAAATGAAAAAATATTAAAAGAAATGAGGAAATAAAAGAAGTGTAAAAAATCACAGAAAGAAAGAAAGAGGAAGGAAAGAAAGAGAGAAAAAGAAAGAAAGAAGGAGAAAGAAAGAAAGAAAGAAAGAAAGGAAAGAAAGGAAAGGAAAGGAAAGGAAAGAAAGAACAGAAAGAAAGAAAGAAGGAAGGAAAGAAAGAAAGAAATAGGAAAGAAAGAAATGAAAGAAAGTATCAGAAGGAAGAAGACGAGAATAAAATAGAAGAAAAAGGTGTAAGAAAGAATGGTTGGAAAAAAAGAATAAATACAAAAGGAAGAAAAGAAAAAAGTTACGTAGGTATATAAATTGTGAAAAAAAAAGTTGAAGAAGGAAGCGACGGAAAATAAGAATGAAAAAGTCGATAAAATAAAAAATAAAAATGAAATGAAGAGACAAAATTATTGTCCAACTGAAAAAAAAAAGAAAACATATGGAAAAGCAAAAAAAAAACAAACAAACAAACAAACAAAACAAAACGGAAGGATTTCGATAAAAGAAAAATAAAGTAAGAATGTTGCCAAAAATTGGATTGAATCAAAGAAGGAAACGAAAGAAAAAATAAGGTAATAAAAAAGGAAGATTTTAAAAAAGCGGGAAAAAAAAATAAGGAAAAAAGATACAAAGCAAAAAAACAGCACGAAAGAAGAACTAAAAAAAAAAAAAAAAAAACTAAAAAAACGAATAAAGAGGCAAGAATAACCGATTGTGACATTAAAACAGTAATGGCGACATAATATTGTAGTGAGTT
>JBBBDQ010002112.1:455000-517500 GCA_037127315.1 Ascarosepion bandense
AATCAGAGCGAAGAGTCATTTAAGAATTTGGCCTTTCTTCTTTTTCCTCCCTAACGGTTAAGATGTCAACCTGCTTTTAACCTAATTTTTCTTTTTTCCTTTTTTCTTTTGGGTATATATATATTTTTTAATCATATCACCCCGAGCAAGGTGGTAACGCCACTGATGTGCAGGTGGCTACGTAAGAGTGAAAAGATTGGAAAAGAGAAAGCCGGAAACCACATCCTAAACAGGGAACAAGGGATGAGCCTCTACACCTGTACAATAGACGTGGGTGGAGTGTGAACCGGGCGATATTTTAGTCTATCTACTCCAAAAGAGAAAAAAAAATGAAAAAGAAAAAAAAGGAAAAGATAAGTGAAAATATTGGAAAAGATATATATATATATATATGTGTGTGTGTGTGTGTGTGTGTGTGTGTGTGTGTGTGTGTGTGTGTGTGTGTGTGTGTTAGAAAATAAGATCCGAAAATAAGATCAGAAATAATCTTTCTGTTTATGTTTGGGGTTTCATCATTTAAAAAAATTACAAAAGATTTGAGCTGTAACATTGTAACCGCTGTCAGTATCTGTGTATAATTCGCTAGCAGTATAGCCTGGCGTTGCTCGGGTGTAATGAAAGCTTTAAAACTAACCCATGGTCCTGGAGCTCAGACTCAGCCCAAAGAATATTTGTGTGAAATTTTGTGAGAATCGGAGAAAAATTGTGGATTTGTATAAAGGATATACAGACAGATAAACAGGCACACACACAAACATCTTGCCTTTTATATATATATATATATATTATCGATTTTCTGCACTATTGTAAGAACTGCAACCTTGAAACTTCTGAATAGCATTTCTTATGTCTTTGTCTATGAGTGAATCAAATTTGATTAAAGTTGGACCACTCTTTCTATAACCCTGTTTTTGCGATTATCGATATTTATCGGGGGTACCTCGACATAAAACCTAGCTAACAATACTCGCAGACGCTTATAGCACAACTGTGTAAACTTTCAAGAAAATCGGTTCAGCCATTTCGGAGTCTATAGGTAAGGGACACACACACACACACACACACACACACACACACACACACACACACACACACACACACACACACAAAATTTCAATAAGTTTAGATTTCCGGCCCAAATTTAAAATTTGTCGCTTTTATCCGTTTTCATTGGCTCTTTCTTTCTTTCTTTCTTTCTTCCTTTCACTACATTTTTCCTTTGTTTTTCTCTTTCACTTTCTATTTCTTCTGAATCTTTCCTTTTCCTCTTTCTTTTCCTTTTCTTGTATTCTCATCTTCTTTTCTTTTCTTTTCTTCCCTCATTCTTTCTCTTTTTTAAAAATATCTTCTTGCCTCGTACGGAAAAATGTTCCAAAAAATAACGGGATGTGTTGTTTTTATAAAAAAATTTTAAAATAAAAAAATGCATATTCCCATGATTGTTAACTATCTGATGAGACATTGAGTGTCGAAACAAAATGTTCAGTCTTTTAATAGTTTGTGCTTTTTCACACATTCTATCGTAATAATAAATAATAAATATTCATTGGTTTATCTTTATATTGAGCACCGTTTTAGATTAGTGTTTGGAACGTTGCAATTTTTTTTCTTCGTTTTTATTAATTTGTATATATATATATAGGGTGACCCAAAAAACGGGAACTTTTAGACAATCCAATAAAAAATTTAAAAAAAAAATTAAAAATTGATGGAGAAAAATATTTTATTCAAAGTAATTGAAATCTTAAAACAATGATGGAATTTTCATTTTTTAAAAATGCGTCCTGTAGATGGCTTCCTCCTGTACGAATACATTCTTGAAATCTGCTGTTGAGATTCCTCATTGACCGCTGCAACATCTCAGCTGGGATACTGTGAATGTTATCCTGAATTCTCTGTTTTAACTCATCCATAGTTCTTGGTCGAGTCGTGTACATTTTACTCCTGAGATAGCCCCACAAGAAAAAATCACAAACGGATAAATCTGGCGATCTAAAGGGGTATGGAACATTACCGAATCTTGAGATCACGAACAATTCTCGCATGGCCTCCAATGATTGCCGTGCAATGTGTGATGTCACTCCATCCTGTTGAAACCAAGTTTCTTGAACGTGTGTAAAATTGTTCAATTCAGGTGTCTCTTCGTAACGATTCACAGTGACAGTGACTGAAATACCCTGTTCATTTAAAAATTAAGGTCCGATAATCACATCTAATAAAACAGCAAACCATACTGTCACCTTACTAGCGTGTAAAGGGCGCTCATGAACCTCATTAGGATTTGTGTCTCTCCAGTAACGGTAATTCTGCTTATTCACGTAACCTGTGAGTTGGAAATGGGCCTCATCTGATATCCATAACTTGCTTAGAAATTCATCTTGATCCATGGTTACTGAAATCGCATTGTTTGTTTCGTGAGGCCACTGTATCAAGGTTCTGCCAATTGGTCATGTCTGCCAATACACACTTCAAAAATTCCCGTTTTGGGATAGTACATAATACATATATATATATATATATATATATATATATATATATATATATATATATATATATATTATGTACGATCCCGTCGTTTTCGACGTCAAGAAACTTGGAACCAACAAGCCCTTAGAACCAACAGCCAGACTACTCGAACGACATATCCTTTGAGTATAGTGGTGACAGATTGTGCAAATCCAACCACACTTTTTGGAAGAACAGAAAAAAAAGAACCGGCGTAGAGTATGCAACTGGATCTCCAAACGAACCTGTGTTTTTTATTTTTGATGAAATTTGCTAATATATATATATATATATATATATATATATATATATATATATATATATATATCCCTCACATATACAAACTTCAACTTCTCATACGAGCGTAGCTTTTGAAATACATATCTAGCATTCACTGCCATATAGGAAAACTGTTATTACATAACAATTCAGTACTCTTTTCTTTGTTTCTAACAATATTTTTCTATTGCTTAATACTTTGCTTAGATTTGTTTTTACAGTATAGTTTATCAAGAACAAGGTCTGGGGGCAACTCAAGAAAGAAGTTTATGCTAATATGATTAGTAGGGACAATGGCGATTGATTCGAAACTTGAACAGGTCAAGATTGTACTGATTAAAGACACATCTTATTTTTCCCCATAAGTTGTTTGAAGGAAGAGGAATTTTGAGTGCAACTTACTGATTGTCGATGGAATTCAGAGGAAGTGTGAGTGGTTGTCTACTCACAAAAAGAAAACTACAAGACCTCTTACAGGAAGTACTTAAAGAAAGTGGAAAGAAATGACCACAGATAAACTACAAGACCTCTTACAAGAAGTAGTTAAAGAAAGTGGAAAGAAAGGACCACAAATAAACTACAAACCTCTTACAGGAAGTACTTAAAGAAAGTGGAAATAAAGTACCACAGATAAATTCCAAGACCTCCTACAGGAAATAGTTAAAGAAAGTGGAAAGAAATGACCCCAGATAAACTCCAAGACCTCTTACAGGAAGTAGTTAAAGAAAGTGGAAAGAAAGGACCACAGATAAAATACAAGACCTCATACAGGAAGTAGTTAAAGAAAGTAGAAAGAAGGGACCACAGATAAACTACAAGACCTCATACAGGAAATAGTTAAAGAAAGTGGAAAGAAAGGACCACAGATAAACTACAAGACCTCTTACAGGAAGTAGTTAAAGAAAGTGGAAAGAAATGACCACAGATAAACTGCAAGACCTCTTACAGGAAATAGTTAAAAAAGGTGGAAAGAAAGGACCACAGATAAACTACAAGGCCTCTTACAGGAAGTAGTTAAAGAAAGGGGAATGAAAGGACCACAGATAAACTACAAGACCTCTTACAGGAAGTAGTTAAAGAAAGTGGAATGAAAGGACCACAGATAAACTACAAGGCCTCTTACAGGAAATAGTTAAAATAGTGGAAAGAAAGGACAGATAAACTACAAGACATCTTACAGGAAGTAGTTTAAGAAAGTGGAATGAAAGGACCACAGATAAACTCCAAGACCTCTTACAGGAAGTAGTTAAAGAAAGTGGAAAGAAAGGACCCAAGATAAACTCCATGACCTCTTACAGGAAGTAGTTAAAGAAAGTGGAAAGAAAGGACCACAGATAAACTACAAGACCTCTTACAGGAAGTAGTTAAAGAAAGTGGAAAGAAAGGACCACAGATAAACTACAAGACCTCTTACAGGAAGTAGTTAAAGAAAGTGGAATGAAAGGACCACAGATAAACTACAAGACCTCATACAGGAAGTAGTTAAAGAAAGTGGAATGGAAGACCACAAATAAACTACAAGACCTCATACCGGAAGTAGTTAAAGAAAGTGGAAAGAAATGACCACAGATAAACTACAAGACCTCTTACAGGAAGTAGTTAAAGAAAGTGGAAAGAAAGGACCACAGATAAACTACAAGACCTCTTACAGGAAGTAGTTAAAGAAAGTGGAAAGAAGGGACCCCAGATAAACTCCAAGACCTCTTACAGGAAGTAGTTAAAGAAAGTGGAAAGAAAGGACCACAGATAAACTACAAGACCTCTTACAGGAAGTAGTTAAAGAAAGTGGAAAGAAATGACCACAGATAAACTACAAGACCTCATACAGGAAGTAGTTAAAGAAAGTGGAAAGAAAGGACCACAGATAAACTACAAGACCTCTTACAGGAAGTAGTTAAAGAAAGTGGAAAGAAAGGACCACAGATAAACTACAAGACCTCTTACAGGAAGTAGTTAAAGAAAGTGGAAAGAAATGACCACAGATAAACTACAAGACCTCATACAGGAAGTAGTTAAAGAAAGTGGAAAGAAAGGACCACAGATAAACTACAAGACCTCTTACAGGAAGTAGTTAAAGAAAGTGGAAAGAAAGGACCACAGATAAACTACAAGACCTCTTACAGGAAGTAGTTAAAGAAAGTGGAAAGAAAGGACCACAGATAAACTACAAGACCTCTTACAGGAAGTAGTTAAAGAAAGTGGAAAGAAAGGACCACAGATAAACTACAAGACCTCTTACAGGAAGTAGTTAAAGAAAGTGGAAAGAAAGGACCACAGATAAACTACAAGACCTCTTACAGGAAGTAGTTAAAGAAAGTGGAAAGAAAGGACCACAGATAAACTACAAGACCTCATACAGGAAGTAGTTAAAGAAAGTGGAAAGAAAGGACCACAGATAAACTACAAGACCTCTTACAGGAAGTAGTTAAAGAAAGTGGAAAGAAATGACCACAGATAAACTACAAGACCTCTTACAGGAAGTAGTTAAAGAAAGTGGAAAGAAAGGACCACAGATAAACTACAAGACCTCTTACAGGAAGTAGTTAAAGAAAGTGGAAAGAAAGGACCACAGATAAACTACAAGACCTCTTACAGGAAGTAGTTAAAGAAAGTGGAATGAAAGGACCACAGATAAACTACAAGACCTCATACAGGAAGTAGTTAAAGAAAGTGGAATGGAAGACCACAAATAAACTACAAGACCTCATACCGGAAGTAGTTAAAGAAAGTGGAAAGAAATGACCACAGATAAACTACAAGACCTCTTACAGGAAGTAGTTAAAGAAAGTGGAAAGAAAGGACCACAGATAAACTACAAGACCTCTTACAGGAAGTAGTTAAAGAAAGTGGAAAGAAGTGACCCCAGATAAACTCCAAGACCTCTTACAGGAAGTAGTTAAAGAAAGTGGAAAGAAAGGACCACAGATAAACTACAAGGCCTCTTACAGGAAGTAGTTAAAGAAAGTGGAATGAAAGGTAACACAGATAAACTACAAGACCTCATACAGGAAGTAGTTAAAGAAATTGGAATGGAAGACCACAAATAAACTACAAGACCTCATACCGGAAGTAGTTAAAGAAAGTGGAAAAAAATGGCCACAGATAAACTACAAGACCTTTTACAGGAAATAGTTAAAGAAGGTGGAAAGAAAGGACCACAGATAAACTACAAGACCTCTTACAGGAAGCAGTTAAAGAAAGTGGAAAGAAGGGACCCCAGATAAACTCCAAGACCTCTTACAGGAAGTAGTTAAAGAAAGTGGAAAGAAAGGACCACAGATAAACTTCAAGACCTCTTACAGGAAGTAGTTAAAGAAAGTGGAAAGAAAGGACCACAGATAAACTACAAGACCTCTTACAGGAAGTAGTTAAAGAAAGTGGAAAGAAGTGACCCCAGATAAACTCCAAGACCTCTTACAGGAAGTAGTTAAAGAAAGTGGAAAGAAAGGACCACAGATAAACTACAAGACCTCTTACAGGAAGTAGTTAAAGAAAGTGGAAAGAAGGGACCCCAGATAAACTCCAAGACCTCTTACAGGAAGTAGTTAAAGAAAGTGGAAAGAAAGGACCACAGATAAACTACAAGACCTCTTACAGGAAGTAGTTAAAGAAAGTGGAAAGAAGGGACCCCAGATAAACTCCAAGACCTCTTACAGGAAGTATTTAAAGAAAGTGGAAAGAAAGGACCACAGATAAACTACAAGACCTCTTACAGGAAGCAGTTAAAGAAAGTGGAAAGAAATGACCCCAGATAAACTCCAAGACCTCTTACAGGAAGTAGTTAAAGAAAGTGGAAAGAAATGACCCCAGATAAACTCCAAGACCTCTTACAGGAAGTAGTTAAAGAAAGTGGAAAGAAAGGACCACAGATAAACTACAAGACTTCATACCGGAAGTAGTTAAAGAAAGTGGAAAGAAAGGACCACAGATAAACTACAAGACCTCTTACAGGAAGTAGTTAAAGAAAGTGGAAAGAAAGGACCACAGATAAACTACAAGAAAGCTGAATGTATGTAATCAGTAAAAGGAGAAACCCAAAATGCCAGTTAAATTCAAGGATATTAAAATCAAGAAGGTGCAGAAATTGAAATGCCAAGGAAATGTTCTAACAGAGGACTGGAAGTGCGACAGTGAGATCTGAAGGCGTATTGACATGTCCAAAAGCTGTGTAGAGTATTGAGACACAGAAAAACTTCGCTGGAAACAAAGAAGGGTGTATTGGATTACTTTGTGATGTCTGTCCTTCAATATGGCAGCAAATGCAAGACACTCTCATCAAAGATGAAGGATAGGCTTGAAGCAACTGAAATGTGGTTCTACAGAAAGATGCTGAAGATACCATGCACAAAATATGGTAGAAACGTCGAAGCTTTGATACGAAAAGGAAAATGATACTTAACATAAGAAAAAGACAGCTGAAATTTTTGGGACATGTAAAAGAGCAACCCAAAATGCCAAATACAGATGGAAGATACTAAAATCAAGCAGGTACAAAAATTTGCATACCTGAAAAGTATTTTAACAGAAGACGGAAATTGCTATACAGAGATCCGAAGACGAATACGCCGGGCGAAAGACGTGTTCCAGAAGCTGAGTTAAGTATTAAGAAACAGGAAACTTTCACTAGCAACAAAGACGGGAGCGATAGATTGCTATGTGATGTCAGTTCTTTAATATGGCAGTGAATGTTGGAAAATATCATCTAAGATGAAAGAAAAAATTGAAGCAGCTGAAATGTGGTTCTACAGAAGGATGCTGCGGATATCATGGATCGAGTACGTGAGCAATAATGAAGTTTAGGAAAGATTGAAACGAAAAGGAAATTAAGAGTGAGCATCAGGAAGAAACAACTGAAGTTCTTGGGACATGCAATGCGGAAGGAGGGCTTGGAGAAACTGATACTAACAGGCCTGATAAAGGGACAAAGAGACAGCAAAGCAGCGAATAACATATTCGAAGGGCCTAAGTAGGTGAATGATAAAACGGGGGTTGCGAGATATTACAGGAGAAAATGTGCTAAGAGCTAGCAGACATAGGGAGATGTGGAAGGGCATGATCGCCTACATCCTGAAACATAGCACATAGAAGAAGAAGAATAAAGAATAAGGGCCTGATGAACCTGATACTCACGTGACGGATAGAGCAAAGGAGAGAAAAGGAAAAGCAATGTGTGACATACTTGATGAGCTTGAGCAGTCGAATTGCGGAGTGGGGGTTTAAGTGGGATAAAAGGAGAAGGGGTGTTAAGAGCTAGAAGGGTTAGGGTGTTGTCAAAGGCTCATATAAACATTTTTTTCAGAACTTTCAATTGTTTCTTCGTTATTGTCAACATAATTTTCCTTTTAGATCTATTTTTCCTTAACTTCGTTGCTCACATGTTCCTCCATGGGATTCTCAGCATCCTCCTGTAGAACCATATTTCTGTTGCCTTCATCACTTTTCTTAATCGGTAAGAAAATTGACCAGAATTCACTGCTGTATAGGAGGATTAGGGTAACAGCCTTTGAGCTCGCTTGTCTTTGTGTCTATCGATTATATTCCTGTTTCCTAATATTTGCTTAATTTTTTGAAAAGCATCTTCGAAGTTGCCTGCTAAGCGAATTGAGTGATTAAGCTCTAATTTTTCAGTCACTTTCTTTATCGATTGCATTCACTTTCACGCGTTCCCCACTGAATTTGTTAGGGATGGAATATGGATTGCTCTTCAGTCGAGTTGGATATAGTAGGGAAGCCTAGATTTTATAGTCTTGATAGTACAGCTTTTTTAGAAGGATAACTCTTATTTTGGAACCATGAAGAATGAAGTAGGTACGTGCGTCAAGCCATTTATCAAGATGTAAAGAGAAGCTGTGGAGAGCTATGATTGCCTAGATCTTAAAGAGATTTTTAAAAATTCTGTTTTAACAGAAAACTTATTTTTTTCATATGCTGTTAGCAGACTAAGACTCTCTCCCGATAACTGATAAATCCATAAAATTTATTTATTTTTTTTAAGATGTTGAACAATTTATGGGACATTGGGAGGAGAAAAAGAGAGAGTCACTGTAAATGAGGCTTTTGGAGATGAGCGAGAGAGAGACAGAGAGAGAAATTCAGATAGACAGACAGAGACAGAGACAAAGAGGCGGACAAATAGACAGACAGACAGAGAGAGAGAGAGAGAGAGAGAGAGAGAGAGAGAGAGAGCTTGGGGTTTACGGTCGTGGCTGACGCTTCTCTCACCTCTGATAACTATCAGTAGGCGAATGTAATCTGAGAAATATTAATAATTTTTTTATTGACGAAATACGAGAAGAAAAAGACCCTAACCCTCAGCACCAACCCCTTCCCTTGCTTCCTCGGTAATCAGACCAAAGCCTCCGGGAGATGATCAGAATTGGACATTTACATTTCAATTATTCCTAATTGTAAAAATAAAATAAAATGAAATAAAATAAAATAATATTAATAAAAGCGACAGAGAGAAAAAAAACAAAAAAAAACTTACAGCATAGAACTGCATGAAAGTCGATATATATATATATATATATATATATATAGAGAGAGAGAGAGAGAGAGAGAGAAAGACATAGATAGATAGATAGATAGATAGATAGATAGATAGATAGATAGATCTAAACTTTATAAATGGAACTTTGTGTGTGTGTATCTGTGTGTGTGTGGGTGTGTCCGTTACCTATAGACTACGCAACGGCTGAACCGATTTTCTTGAAAATTTACACAGTTGTACTATGAGCGTCTGCGAGTGGTTTTAGCTAGGTTTTGTGTCGATGTACCCCCGATAAATATCGAAAATCGATAATCGAAAAAATCAGGTCATAGAAGGAGTGGTCCGATTTTAATCAAATTTGATACACTCATAGACAAAGACATAAGAAACGATATTCAGAAGTTTCAAGGTTGCAGTTCTTATAATAGTACAGAAAATCGATAATATATATATATATATATATATATATATATATATATATATATATATATATATAAAAGGCAAGATGTTTGTGTGTGTGTCTGTTTATCTGCCTGTATGTCTGTATTTTTTCAGCCCTTTTATTTTAGTTTTTGCTTCGGGTTTGGCTCTAAGTAGGTATAATTGTAATTCTTAGTCTTAGCCATGATACCATTTACTCAGATGACTTATTTAGCCTTCAAAATTCAGTATACGACGAAAAGAACTTATTTGATATCGATACCAGGAAATCAAAATTTGACTTACATCCATTCATTTTTCTTTCAGTCTACGGTTTCGCTTTAACTGGAAACAACTATTGCTTTTTAGTCTTTTGTGCTAACGTCCAAAGAGTCTGAGCTCCAGGACTATGGATTAGTTTTAAAGCTTTCATTACACCCGAGCAACGCCGGGCTATACTGCTAGTAGATAGGTAAAGAGAAAATAGGGAGAAGGAGAGGAAGAGAACAGTTTTGAGGCCAGTAGCACAATGTAATGATTAACAAGTTAATCCACCAAACCAAAAATATTTGAGGACTAAAAACGTACAACAGATATATCTGGGTGCCTTCTTTAAACTAATGGCTAACAATGTTAATAAGGCGATGCGATACTATGAAGCAAAGAGATAATTCACATTTGAGGCTTTGAGTGGCTGTAAAATTTACATCTTACATTTTATATATTTGAGATTCTTATAGTAGAAAAGGTTATTCCAAAGAAACGCGATATTCAATGAGTAAAATTGCTTTTTTTAATGACAAATCTTTCTTGATGCTTTGGTGTCAGATCAAATTTCAAGCAAATAGCTTAAATTCAATATTTCCAATAAGTAAAATGCATTGATATATTTTAAAACTAAATTAAATTGACTGGAAAGGTTTATTTATACTGGGATTCACTGAATTGTAGTAAGTTCATTTTCCATTTATGATTAATAACGATATCACCTAACCGGTACAAATTAATACAGACATTTAAACAGGGCCGTAGCTTATGCTAAAAAAAATCACCGGGCACAGAGAAAATTGCCTGGATTTATTAGTTGACAATGTGATGACGTCATAAGTGTCATCCATTTCCAGAAGCTATGATTTTTGCGGATTTTTTCGGCTATTCCAATGGAAATTAGGCACAGAACGTGAACGAAAACAGGAAATCGGGTTCGGACTTTCTAAGTATAACCAGTCTATTCTCCCAAAATTAATAAATAAACAAACAGATTCATTCGGATGTTTTCTTCGTTTCTTTCTTTCTTTCTTTCTTTCTTTCTTTCTTTCTTTCTTCGTGAATTGTTTAGTTTGATTTCTGATGAAGACATTTTTCCTCGCCGGATTTTCACTATGATTGCACGGATCGGCCCGGACCCATGCCCGGTGTGCCCGGTAGTCAGATACGACCATGCATTTTAAAGATGTAAAACTTTTAAAATTATTTAAATTAAAATTGAAAAGTAATGAAATTAATTCTTGTAAAAATTAATTTTTCATCAATTTTTTCAGCCAATGGTGGCTATAATATATCTTATTCATAAAAGCAATTAAAAGGTTTCCTAATTAAATAATATATATATATATATATATATATATATATATATATATATATATATAACTTCACTAAAAGAAAGGTGAGGCAGCCACTACTTAGTAGGGGGGATACATTGTGAGAAAAGACTGGGTACATGGGTTATTGACGAAAGCGTAAAAGATGAATGAGATTCAAGAAGATGTAAGATGGTGATTGACATTGCATTTAAATTTTTGTAGATTGTAGTTATCAGGGAAGCAAGTGAACGGAAGGGAGTTCCATATGCTGAATGTGAGAGGAAAAAACTGTTCGAGTAGAAGTGAAGGTTATATTTAACTATTTTAACGGTAAGAGGTTGGGGGTAATTTTCTAACTACAGCTTGGATGTGGCACAGGGCCGAAAGTGTGGAGTACCCAGTGAGGATCTAACTTACTACTCAGTTGGAATGATTCTAGTGTAAACAAGCTTATTAACCATTACATCACGTTGAAGAACACAAAACAAACGGTAAAAAGGTAGGACCCAGATGCAAAACTAATCAGTCAGTTGAGTGCCATATGTGATACACGCTTTGGGCGATCATGTCACGAAAAAGACATGAATGACTGGGTAGAAGATTATCCAACTGTAGGTGGCCATTGCTTTATGCGGTAGACTGGTTGCCAGACAAGGCTATAAAAACCAATCTATCCTATTATCCAACCCTTAACTGGAGGGAAGAGACGGTTTAATAACTTTTCTAAGAGTATTTGTGCGGAAGTGAATGCAAGGAATTCAACTGGAATTCAAACTCGGCTTCCGATTTTTTGTTCCGAGTCGATATCCACCACACGACAATGCATTTCCGACTAGTAGAACGCTTAAATTCACGTGGACGGAGCTCCAGTCAGTTACCATAAAAATATTTGTAGAAAAGACAGAGAGAAGCCACGTGACGTCGGTGAGAAAGTGACTGAAGTCGAGATGCCAGGTCAGGACCGATTATATTGCAGATCTTTCTTTGGATTTTGTCGAGAACCCCGAGATGAATAGCACCCGACCAGATATGGCGACAGTATTCGATTCACGGAAGAATGTTAGATTTATAAGTGTGCAAGATGGATTCAGACGAGAAAATCTTTCTTGTCCAACACAGAGACCGAATTAGCAGCAGATGCAGCTATAAATGCCATATACGAATTCCACTTCAGGTCGATTTAAAAAGTAAGGTCATAACGGTGCCGTGTGTACATAAACATTCAGTTAGTCAGTTAAGTGACATACGTGATACACGCATGGGTGATCATGTCTCGAAAGAGTCATGACTGACTGAGCAGAAGATTATCCAGCAGATGATTGCCATTGATTTCTGTGGTAGACTGGTTGCCAACTAAGTCTATAGAACCCAATCTCTCCTGCAATTTAGCTTATAGCTGGAGTGAGAAGAGATGGATTATATCATTATATTCATAAATAGTAATTAATAGGGGATCAGTTTATTGCTTCATAACAATAGAAAACTGATCCCCCACTTTATGCCCAGTAGAAGCTTTAATTGTTTCCAACTATTATGTTCAGTCAGTCAGTTAAGTGTTATACGTGATACACGCTTTGGGCGATCATGTCTCGAAAGAGACATGACTGACTGGGCAGAAGATTATCCCGTAGTAGGTTGTCATTGCTTTCTGTGGTAGACTGGTTGCCAGCCAAGGCTATAAAACCCAATCTGTCTTATTATTTAACCCCATAACTGGAGGGAAGAGACGGATTAATACCTTTACCAAGAGTATTTGTGCGTAAGTGAATGCAAGGAATTCGACTGGAATTCGAACTCGCCTCTCCGATTTCTGTTTCCGAGCCGATATCCATGGCACCACAACCACATAAACATTAGACTGTACAAAAATGAATTTCTCATAATGTCATAAATTAAAGAAGTTAACAATTTTAAACAATATATTTTTACCAAGATTTTCTGAAAAAGAAACATTTATAAAATTATTTTTAACCAAAATTTCCGACGTTTTAAAAAGGATCAAAACATAATTAAGTTATGAAAAAAATATTTCGACTTTTCTCTTAATAATATAATAACTTAAATATTTTGACTAATAATTGTTTTAGTATTCAGTATTATCAGATAGGAAAATCTCATTGGAAGATCAAAAAAGAGTGCTGGACTGCTATATGATGTATGTCAATTAACATTCTTTTTTTTTTTTTTTTTTTATAAGCGTTTCACCCCGAGCAAGGCATGTCACTGCCACTACTGCGCAGGGGGCTATGTAGAGTGGAGAAAGGATGATTAAATATAGGAAATGTCAGAGGGTGGGTGATAGGCGGGTAAGGATACCGAGAATGAGGGTTGGGTAGATGAGAGTGTTCTGAGAATAATTGGGAGTTAGTGTGATAGGAGGTGTTTATTGACCCTACATTTAAACACCTGGAGATTGTAACTGTCGGGAAAGCAGAGTTGTGGAAGGGAGTTCCACAGGCGGGAAGCGCGAGAAAAGAAGCTGTTGGAGTAGAATTTACGGTTACATCTTATTTGTTTAACTGTAAAAGGGTGGGACCTAGTTGCTAATCTAGTATCTTGTGTAAATTCGTGCTTAGGCGGCACCAGTGATCTAAGCTCATCGGAGCAGTAGCCATGAAAGTACTTGTAGAAGAGGCACAGGGAAGCCACATCACGCCGGTGAGAGAGCGGCTGAAGCCGGACTGCCAAGTCAGTATCAACCACGTTACAGATCCTCCTTCGCAGCAATCATGAAATTAAACTCTCTCGAATAAAATCCTTAAACGCGTCGAAGACTACAAATATCTAGGATCACACATCAAGAATTCTGAAAAAGACTTTGATATCAGAAAACGCATAGCATGGACTGCTTGTAACAAAATGGATAAGATCTGGAAATCCAATCTTGATCGTAAGATCAAAATCCAAGTTTTTCGCGCACTTATTGAACCAATCTTACTCTATGGATCTGAAACTTGAACTCTTTCAGCAAAACAACAGCGCCGTTTAGATGGATGTTATACTCGTCTTCTCAGAAGAGTACTTGATCTTTCATGGCGAAACCACCCAACTCTAGAAATGATATATAGAGACCTACTAAGAGTATCAACCTTGGTTCAAAAGAGACGTGTCCAATTTGCTGGGCATTGTGCACATGCCACAGATGAATTTGTTTCATTGTTTGTATTATGGAGGCATCCATCATCTCACAATCGATCTCGTAAGTTACCCTTTCCAGATAGGATACATAGAGATGCATCTATCGCCAAGGAAGACCTTACAGGAGCTATGACAAATAGGGAATACTGGAAGGGTGTAGTGAGTTCTATCTCGGCCGAGGCTGCAAGATGATGATGATGATGATATATGTCCTTCTGTATGGCAGTGAATGTTGGACAATCTCATCAAGGATGAAGGAGAGGCTTGAGGGAGCAGAAATATGGTTTTACAGAAGGATGCTGAGGATACCATGGACTGAGCAAGAGAGCGACGATGAGGTGTTGGACGGGATGCAAACGAGAAGAAAACTCATACTTAACATTAGGAAGAGACAGCTGAGTTTCCTGGGACACGTAATGAGAAATGAAGGCCTGGAAAATCTAATACTCAAAGGACGGATAGAAAGAGAGAGAGAGAAAGGAATGTAACGCAAGACATATTTAATAGACTTCAGCAAATGGATGGCGGAGCTGGGTTTGGGAGAGATACCACGAAGAAAAATATTGCGAGCGACAAGAGACAGTGCCAAGTGGAAATCGATGACTCCTTCGTCATGAAGGGATACAGTATATGAATAAAAAGAAAAATCGCCTTGCTTGGGGTAAAATGAAATGCTTGGGTTTATCGAAGCAAAGTCAGATATAAAAATATTTAAAAAGAAATTACAGATCTAAATACAGAAAACAAACTCCGGTCTGTCAGTCATTTCTAAAGACTTTGTGAACAACCTATATATATATATTTTTTTTTTGAATATGTCCAGCGTCTGTAATATATAAAATTGTTTTTCTTTCTTTTCTTTTCTTTTTCCCTCCCTTCCTTCCTTTATCTCTCTTATCTCCCACCTTTTTTCCGTGTTGCTTAACCTTACATCAATTCAACACGGCCGTCCGTTAATTTTAAGTTACAATTCTCTTTCCTTTTTTTGCGAACCCAGACGATGTCAATTTTTTCTTTTCTTGTTTATTTGATTTTATTTTGTTTTATCTTTTTCTTTTTTTCTTTTTCTTTTTCTTTTTCTTTTTTAATTTCTTTTGCAAATCTAAAAGGAAAATTAGACTGATTTTTCTCCAGTTTCTACGGAAAATAGATGCCCTTCCAGGATTTATTGTTGGTGGACACAATTATAACTGTATAAGATATAGACGTGACACAGGGTTCATAGTAAATAAAGAGAAAAATTACAGGAACTCCTAAAAACGTTAGTAAAGGAAAGTGGGAAGAATATTTTACGAAGATAGAATATATAGCTTTCAGCGAGAGAAACAGCTGACAATAACAAATACGAATTGGAGAAGCGAAATTGAACAAATTACAAAAACTTAAATATCTAAAAAATGACGAAAAATATGACACCGAAATTCGAAGTGGCACTGAAATAGCAGAATATCCTTTATATATGCTAAGCTTAAGAATTAAGAAAGGGGAAAAATTCTTTAGAAATGAAAGAAAAGAATTTCGAACTCTTATGTAATATTGGTCCTCTTATATGGCAGCGAGTGTTGGACAGTTTTCCCAAAGATGAACACAGCTATAATTTCTTTTTTTTTAATCATATCACCCCGAGCAAGGCGGTAACGCCACTGATGTGCAGAGGGCTACGTAAGAGTGAAAAGATTGGAAGAGAGAAAGAAAGCTGGAAACCACATCCTAAACAGGGAACAAGGGATGAGCCTCTTCACCCGTTCAATAGACGTGGGTGGAGTGTGAACCGGGCGATAGTTTAGTCTATCTACTCCAATTAAAAAAAAAAAGAAAAGAGGAAAAGATTTGGAAAAGAGAAAGCCGGAAAACCACATCCTAAACAGGGAACAAGGAATGAGCATCTTCACCCGTTCAATAGACGTGGGTGGAGTGTGAACCTGGGCGATAGTTTAGTCTATCTACTCCAATTGAAAAAAAATAAAAAAGAAAAGAGTGAAAAGATTTAGGAAAGAAAAAGCCGGAAAACCACATCCTAAACAGGGAACAAGGAATGAGCCTCTTCACCCGTTCAATAGACGTGGGTGGAGTGTGAACCGGGCGATAGTTTAGTCTATCTACTCCAACTGAGAAAAAATAAATAAATAAGAGTAAACGATTGGCTTTCGGAAGTTTAGCAATTATGCTATTATTTGTCACTTTGCCAGCCATCCATCTCGAGATTTGTCATCCATTTGCACATGCTCATTAGGCAGGTTACTCGAAGGTTCACTTTACAGTTATCTCCTTTTAACTCAACACTCTAAATTTTGTTCCCCATTGTTAAAGTCCGGTATGGAACTCACAGCTCTTTCGATCGAATCACCATTACACCACGTCGAAGTGCCTTGTGGGTCGGGCTATTGCTATCATCTTTGTTAACACGCAGTCAGTTGATTGCCGTGTGTGATAATCACTGGGGGATCATGTCTCGAAGGAGCCATGACTGACTAGGCAGAAGATTTTCCTGCAGTAGTTTGCGATTTCTTTCTGCGAACCTTGCAAACCAACGCCATTTATCCCATAGCTAAAGAGAGAAGAGATGTACTCATATGGATATTTGCACGTAAGTAAATGTAATGAATTCAATTGGAAGGTCGATTCTCTGTGTAGGGCCAGAAAGTCCCCCCACCGGCTGAAACAATCCTGCACATATACAAATCTACCATCCGACCGTGCATTGAATAATGCTGCTATATCTGGTCGAGTGCCCCTGCTATCCACCTAGGTGTCCTTGACTAAATCCAACGGAGAATCTGTAATATGATCGATCCCGACTTGGCGGCTCAGATACAGTCACTTTCTCAATGTGGCTTCCCTCTGTCTTTTCTACAAATACTTTCACGACTTCTGTTCCGATGAACTTAGCTCACTGATTCCCCCTATATATAAATTTACTCGATTCACAAGATTAGCAACTAGGTCCCAGCCTTTTACTGTGAAACTAATAAATTGTAAACGCAAATTCTACTCCAGTAGCTTCTTCTCTCGCACTTCCCGCCTGTGGAATTCCATTCCGTTTACTTGCTTCCCCGACAGGTACAATCTCCAAGAATTTAAATGTAAAGTCAATAGTCATCTCCTGTCTCACTAACTTGCATCCTCTCTATCCCATGCTCTCATCTCATTTCTGCAGTATTCTCATCCCTCTCCTACTCGCTTCCTGACACTCCTTTTATTGTCACTCTTTCTCATAATCTTCCTCCTATGTAGCCCCCTGCACAACAGTGGCAGTATAATGTCTTGCTTGGTGTGAAAAGATTATAAAAGTAAAAACAAAGCAAACTGGAATTCGAACTCGGCTCCCCGATTTCTCATTCCGAGTCGATATCCATGACATAAAAAACGCACATGGTTAATACATTATAATAGGCACCTCGAATATTTCGGCATTAATTTTCGGCACCTAATTTTAAAATGAAATTTTTAAAATGAAAAAAACTTTCTTGAAGATTTCATTTTAGATTTACTTAAAAGCTTAATGATCAAATTTTTATTTCCATTAAATAAAACATTCTGGTTTATTTAAGATAGAAATTATGTAGATTAGAATGTCACAATTTAATTCTATTTCTAAAAATTTTCTTTAAATCGGCCATTTTCTTAAATTTAAGAAATTTGTAAACAAACAAAAATTCATCGATTTTAAAAAGATTTCTGACACCTTATTTTAGTAAGATTAGCAAATTGAAAGTTAAAATAATCTGATTTAAAAAAAATATTACTTACTTAGAGCATAAAAAAGTAATATACACCCAATTATTAACGATTGGTCGTGTTCATCGGATCGAGCGTTTGACGGACTGTTGAATGACGAAGCGATGACCGCTGCTATGCATGAACAGAAATAACAATTTTCATAAAATTAAGGGAAGGGACAAAACTCTTAAATTACGTAAGCTTTTCATAATAATGAATATTTTAGTCGACTATACACGAAAATATTAAATAAATAAAAATTATTTTAAAAATAGATAGCACCACTATGTTTAGCCTTTGCAATTTTGGACTAGTAAATTTCGTTTCCACTTAATTATTATATCACATCCAAGGGAAATCCCAGTAGAGAATTTTACACGATTTTAAACTATTATAAACTATTATAATTAAAATGTAAAAAAATTGAAAAAACTCTTGTAAAAATTCATTATTCATAAAAAAATATTATTTCTTTAAAAAAATAATGTCCTTAATATTACTTATTTACAAAAGCAATTAAAAGCTTTTCTAATTAAGTAATGTCATTGTTTTATTGGATTCATTATTTTTCAGTTATGGGCAGATTTTCATTTAGATAGCACTAATTTGAAAAAAAAATGTAGGTGGTTTACAATCTCCAAAGACTGCTACTTTTAACAAAAAAAAAAAATATTGATGAAAAAAAGTTCTGTGCGAAATTTCATGAAATTAAGTAAGTGGTGGTGGTTAGGGGGGGTGACACATTTTTAAAAAGTTTTTTGACAAAATCTTCTAAAAATCATTTAAAAAATAATTTCAATCATTTGTGAATAAGTCCTGAAAATTTCATTAAAATCGGACAATTATTTGATTTTTCTAAGAGTTTCTAAACAAATGTGTTTTCAACAGAAAATATGCGCAAAAAAAATGTCAATGTTAAAAGTTATAAAAGGCGATGACGTAAACAAAACAAGATTTTAACCAAAATTTCCAACATGTTAAAAAGGATTAAAAAATTTCAAAAAATAACTAAAGAATTCTTTGATCTTTCCTTATAACAATATAAACATTTTGATGGAAAAAGTTCGTTTTTATGAAATTTGGGGCCTTTTTTTTAAATTCATACTTCGCTGTTTTAGCGATTTTTATTGGGGATGTGCGTTGTGGTACAGTAGATATCGGCTCGGAACGAGAAACCGGGGAGCCGAGTTCGAATTCCAGTTGAATCCATTGTATTCACTTATGCGCAAATACCATTGGGAAAGGTATTAATCCGTCTCTTCCTTCCAGTTATGGGTTAAATAACAGGACAGATTGAGTTCTATAGATAGCCTTGGTCGGCAACCAGTCTACCGCAGAAAGTAATGGCAACCTACTTCTGCCCAGTCAGTCATGTCTCTTTCGAGACATGATCGCCCAAGCGTGTATCACGTATGGCACTTAACTAACTAATTGACTTACATTAAAACTATTTCAATCATTATTATCTCTAACTATCTTCATAGTGTCTGCCATCATCACTATTCTTCTGGGTAATATATATATATATATATATATATATATACATTAGTCATCCACATGCAAGCCTGTTTCGTTGTATCACAGCTCATCAGTATGGCTAGACACATCCACTTGCTTCTGGCCGAGATCGAAACTCGACCGATTTGGTGTCAGTCTGAGATCACTACTTTCTAAGCCATAGGCACATGGAATCAGAGAAGAGAAATTTTAACGTGTTGTATATATAAGTAGTGTATAAACACTCCAGTCACCAAAAGAACTCAATTCATTTTTGAAGAGTAATGCATATATCGCAGAAGTGGAAAATGTTTTTAATATTTTCTTCTCGAGAGAGCTCAATCCTCATGAGAGCAAATAATTTTCTAAAGCTATACTGTTAGATATAACAGACAATAAATGTCTATTATGTTTAATCATGAGCCGTTCTAAACATCGTATTTTTGCTTTAATTTCAGTTGAAAATAAAGACAAAATTACCCAACATTTGGATATTTATTTAATATGCTGGTTCTAAGCTTTCGGCTCATATTAGCCACCTTCAGAAAGGTTATGGACGTTAACATAAAGACACCCACTGTCAAAGATGATTTTATCTTGTGTTGACATAAAACATTGCTAAGTAACGATAACAATCATCCGAATAGCAGACGCAACACAAGAATGGCATACACACTGTAGCGAACGAACCACTGCTTTCTGGAACCGGGTCATAAGAGGATTAATTCCTGATCAGTACAATCTTAATTTGTTCAAATCTAGGATTAACTATTATTTTTTTACATATCCTCATAATCTTTGATTCTTACTCTGTAACAGCCTACCTCGAGTGGCTCTTGGGCCTTGTGTAGGGTGAATATATTGCAATTTTTTAAAAAAAAGTTTTCCTTCAGTTGCATCTATCAAGGCTAACATCTATACATATGTTGTTAAAATTTTGCCCCCAATAATAAATCCTGGTATTTCATTTAGGATTGCCACATTATAAACATTAATTAAATCCGATGAGAAGACGCGTCCTTGTCAGATGCCACTGTCTATTGAACTTAAGCAATTCATCTATTTTTTTATATATCCGTATGCAGAAAGTTTGCTTCCGTATAATTGTAATAATTTTTTCCGAATAAATCTAATTTCCCTTGCAGTTTAAATAAAACTTTGTGTAGTAAAAGTCTTTATAACTTTAAGATTAACTTGTTAACCATTACTATTTTGAAAGCTTAACCATGGAGAAACGATGAGGTTTTGGAGAGAATGAAAACGAAAAAGAAACAGATATTTTACATCAGGAAAAGTACAACTGAAGTTCTTGGGACATGTAATGAGGAAGGAAGGCTTGGAGAACATGATAATCTCAGGAGAGATAGAGGGAAAAAGAGCCAGGAAAAAGAAATGTGTAACATACTAGACGGGTTCGAGCAACGAGATGGCAGAGCGGGTTTTTTTGGGGGGAGGGTAACAGGCGAAAGCATGCTAAAGCCACTAGGAAGATGTGGAAAGCCATGATCGCCTACGTACTGAAGGAAAACACATATATAAGAAAAAGAACCAAGCAAGGCACAAATTCTTTTGTATGACACAATCGGAGAGAAATTGCGTTTCTAGCAGTCATAGTAATATAAACACAAACGATCGTGGTGATCACAATTATACTTAAAAATGGCGACGATGTTCTCTAAAGTTTTAGCCTGCTAATGTTCCTTGTGGTAGCTTAGAAGTCAGTCAGTTAAGTGCCATACGCGATACACGCTTGGGCGATCATGTCTCGAAAGAGACATGACTGACTGGGCAGAAGATTATCCCGCAGTAGGTTGCCATTGCTTTCTGCGGTAGACTGGTTGCCGACCAAGGCTAGAGAACCCAATCTGTCCTGTTATTTGACTCATAGCTCGATGGGGAAGAGATGTATTTTATTAAGTAGTAATAAATGGGGGATCAGTTTATTACTTCATAACAATATAAAACTGATCACCCACTTTATGACCAGTAGAAGCCTTAATCATTTTTCCAACTATAATATTCAGTCAGTCAGTTAAGTACCATACGTGATACACGGTTTGGGCGATCATGTCTCGAAAGAGACATGACTGACTGGGCAGAAGATTATCCCGCAGTAGGTTGCCATTGCTTTCTGCGGTAGACTGGTTGCCGACCAAGGCTAAAGAACCCAATCTGTCCTGCTATTTAACCCATAACTGGAGGGAAGAGACGGATTAATACCTTTCCCAAGGGTATTTGCGCGTAAGTGAATACAATGGATTCAACTGGAATTCGAACTCGGCTCTGATGGTTTCTAGTTCCGAGCCGATATCCACTGTACCACAACGCACAGACAGCTTAGAAGGCAGTTTAAAAAAAGAGGGGATTCGTGCTCAAGGGAGTGGCAGCGTCGTGGGATGTGGTGGCAAAGGCCAGGCCAACTGATGGAAATAATAATTGTTGTTTAATTATTATCAAATTTCAAATTCGAAGCAACCGGAGCGATGCGTAACGTTTTCCACCCGGCGCACCCTCCAAGTCACTTTAGAGGGATTTCCGCCGTCCATCGACTGATAATGATCGGAGAGTTAGTGAGACGAACGAGCGGATCGAGTTACGGAACACGGATAGTCTTGCATGTGGAATGATAGCGAAAAATGCCGATTCGGATGTCGTTCTTCTCTTATATTCCTTTTATGAAATTAATAATTACCTCCCTTTTTTGGCTTATCTCAAGCCTCGTTTTCGGTTTCCTTTCTGATTTGGTTGTTCGAATGGAGTCCATTTATTTCGTTAGGCTTGAACGTTTCAGGTCTATTTCTATTTACTTCATAATTCTTTCCGTTTATTTTATTGTTTATTTGAATGTTTTTCTTTTTTTTTTACTTCATTCTTTTTTAAAATATTTCTTTCATTTTTTTCTTCTACTATATTTTTTTACGTTTTTGTTATTTCTCATCTTTTTAGCTTATTGTTATTTGTCTGTTTTCAGTTTCTTCAGAAAAATTTTTTTTCATTGCTCGTTATCGCTTATCGGTCGACCAAAATGATTATCTTTTTCTTAATGATTATCTTTCTACTGAGTTCTTTTCTTTTCTTTCTTTTCTTTATGTTACTT
Source organism: Ascarosepion bandense (assembly GCA_037127315.1). Classification (NCBI taxonomy): domain Eukaryota; kingdom Metazoa; phylum Mollusca; class Cephalopoda; order Sepiida; family Sepiidae; genus Ascarosepion; species Ascarosepion bandense. The sequence goes on from JBBBDQ010002112.1 coordinate 477,730, forward strand.
TTCGTTGTTTCTTTCTTTCCCTTTCTTTTTTTCTTTATTTTTCTTTATTTCTTTCCCTTTCTTTTTTTCTTTATTTTTCTTTATTTCTTTCCCTTTCTTTTTTATTTTCTTTTTCTTTATTTCTTTCCCTTTCTTTTTATTTTTCATCTTTTTGAGATAGATTCTCTTCATCAGGTAATGTTGAATTTTGGTTGTGCAAATGATTTACGTTTAAATACAAAAACCTTCAGTATGCTGCCTATGTATGTGGGAAGATATACATTTTACGTGTGTGGTTCATTTAAATCATCCCGAGAAGAAAAATTAAATCAATAAAATCTTATTTGTCGGTCATTTTTAACGAAAAATTTTTAAATGAAAGATGTTTGCTTAATATATATATATATATATATATATATATATATATATATATATATATATATGTTGACGGATGTGCGTTGTGGGGCAGTGGATGTCGTCTAGGAGGGGGAAATCGGTGAGCCGAGTTCCAATTCCAGTCGAACACTTTGCATACACTTAGGCACTGGTACCCTTGGGAAAGGTATTGATCCGTCCCTTCCCTCCAGTTATGGGTTAAATAACTGAGGTCTGTTGTTCATGCGATCTGTGGCAGACTTCTGCACCGATTGTTTGTTATCAGCAGTTCCAAAAAGTGTGGATGGTGTTACACAAGCCTTCACGACTTTAAACAATTCTTTGTGTGGTAGTCTAACTGAGTTAGACGCTCATACGTCGAAATCGACGGGAGAGTCCATAATATATATATATATATATATATATATATATATATATATATATATATTTTCTAAACATATGCTATTAAATATAAGAGACAATGAATGTCTCTTATGTTTAATGATGAGCCGTTCTAAACATCGTATTTTTGCTTTAATTTCAGTTGAAAATAAAGACAAAAATTCTCCAACATTTGGATAATTATTTATTGGTTTTCTTCTAAGCTTTCGGCTCACATGAGCCATCTTCAGAGAGGTTGTTTAAAATGAAATATTATAAAATCTACCATCACCGACGATTTCATTTTGTGTTGACATAAAACTCCGCTTGGCAACGGCAATAGTTACCAAAAATAATAAACGCAGTTCTTAAGTTTGCGATGCGGTTTTATGACGTCACACCGCGTGATAGCGCGAAATGACAACAAAACCATGTAGTCAAATGCAATGTAATATGTTATTTCCTGTTTTAAAGTTGATTTTATTGAGTGTTGGTTGTTTTGATTTGATATACATGGCCTCCAACATCTGCAGGTTCCTCTTACTGTGTGTAAGGACCACCGTATTGTTGACCAATATATATATATATACATCAGTGTGCAAAAGTATTAATATAAGAACTATTTTATCTTTTCTGAGGCATCAAAATAAATTTTAAAATCACCCCTGTCCTAACGCTTTTGCACACTACCGGTAGTGGGCAAAAGTATGAGGACAAGGGTGATTTTCCTAAAAATCTCCCTGAAATTTATATACAGGGTGAAAAGCCAAACCTTTGTAAGAATTATCTAACAAACAAGGAAGAGGAAGGAAGGCTTCGGAATTTAAATTGACCCTCACAAAGCCCTGATCTCAATCCCATTGAACATATATTGGATATTTTGGATAAAAAATTGATAAATCTAATGTTACTTCGCATGACAAACTTTGAGAACAAATACAAGCTGCTTTTCAGGAGATACTATTAGATACATTGAAGAAGCTTGTGATATCAATGCCTGACAGAAGGAAGGCTGTCATCAAAACAAAAGGCTATTATACTAAATATCAAATTTATTTTGTAACAAGTGTTTTTTCTTTGTTGAAACAGTTTTTGAGTAACACAAACAAAATTACTTTAAATAAGTTGTCTATTTTCTGTCAATATGCCTCATATATAGATCTATCTATCTATCTATCTATCTATCTATCTATCTATCTATCTATATATTATATATATATATATATATATATATATATATATATATAGTTATGTTATGAATTAATTGTACATTGCGACACGGAAATTTCTATGTTTCGAGATAGATTCTCTTCATCAGGCAATGTTGTGTATTAGTTGTGCAAATGATTTACGTTTAAATACAAAAAAAAAACAAAAAAAACTTTAGTTTGCTGTTTATGTATGTGGAAAGATATAAAATTTACGTGTGTGTTCCTTTTAACTAATTAGAGAAGATCTGATTAGTTAAAAGGAACACACACGTAAATTTTATATCTTCCCACACATAAACAGCAAACTGAATTTTTTGTTTTATTTAAACGTAAATCCTTTGCACAACTAAATTCCAACATTGCCTGATGTTCTATAATATTTATTATACTAAGCACTGTTTATTATAAAATACATGCTGGGGTACTCAAAATAGTAAAACCTTGTGTCCTCTTCGCCTGGATTTGTACACACACACACACACACACACATATATATATATATATATATATATATATATATATATATATATATATATATATACAGAAAATCTAAGCAATAGCCAACAACCTACCACGGTTTCGTCTCACGGCTCGTCAGGAAAATTGGCTCTTTTCCCTGACGAGCCGCTGGGCGAAACCGTGGTAATTTGTTGGCTCATGCTTGTTCGCTCTACTTTCGTATTGAGCGCTTTAATGTTAGGGTTTGCGTCTTGGGGTTTTTTCTTTCTTACGAGTGCTTGACATTTTGTTCATGTACTTCGTTTGTTTCTTTTTTTTACTTCCCCTTTTTTCTCCTCCGAGTTCGTTCTTGGTGAGTTGTTCAAGACGATTTAAATTATAGCTTAATTAATACTAGTTTCGACAGAGTTAATTCTGTTACTACTGGTATTGTTATTACTATAGTTAATATTATTATATATATATATATATATATATATATTCTAAACATATATTGTTATATATAAGAGACAATGATTTTCTATTATGTTTAATCATGATCCGTTCTAAACATTGTATTTTGGTTTTAATTTCAGGTGAAAATAAGGACAAAAATTCTCCAACATTTGGATATTTTTTTATTATGTTAGGTCTACGCATTCGGCTTACATGAGCCATCGTTAGAGAGCTTACAGGGACGTTAGCATAAAGACATCCACCATCAAAGATGATTATATCTTATTTTGACATAAAACTTTGCTAAGCAACGATAACAGTTACCAAATAGCAAACGCAGTTCGTAAATTTGTAATGCGGTTCTATGACGTCACATCGTGAGAGAGCTCGAAAAGTTGACAGAAACATATATTTAAATGCAATGTAATGTGTTATGACCAGATTTAAACGTGATTTTATTAAGTGTCGGTTGTTTTCATTTAAAGTAAATGGCTTCTAATATCTGAAGGTTCTTTTTACTATGTGTCTGAATGAGTATTATTGTATTGTTGACTAAAATCTGCCTAATATTACCTACATGGTAATATCTATCTATCTATCTATCTATCTATCTATCTATCTATCTATCTATCTATCTATCTATCTATATATAAAAGGCAATCTGTGAGTCTGTGTGTGACTGTTCCCTATGCACGCCTACATTTTTTAAGCTACGCCATTCAAACTTTCTAGGGACACTTATCTACAGGGAAGCCAGGTCAACACATACTTTTTGAGTTTAAGTTCAGCAATTTTCCCTTTCGCACTTTTTGACCCATGGATCCGATTGTTTACATTTGCTCCGTAAAACATCTAAGATCTAAGATGGTCGCTAAATTACGTCACAGAAATCAAATCACACGTGTCAAACGCGACTAAAATATTTTTTATTAAAAAAAAAAATTGAGCTTTTATATTTAATTTTTATTTCAACGTTTTAAAAATTCATTTGGTCAACAAGAAAATGTGAATATTTTTCCCCGTAATTTTGAAACAAAGGAAGTATTTTAACAAAAAAGTGTTTTTTCAAACAAAAACAAAATATGTAAAAAAAAAAAAGAAAAAGAAAAAAAGAGTGACATCTTCTCCTACTACTAAAATGTTCTGAGTTGCACGGGCAACGCGGGCTATGATACGAGTATATATATATATATATATATATATATATATATATATATATATATATATATATATATATATATATATATATATATATATATATAATTTTGAAACATTTTAAATATAATAATATTCATGATGGGCACCTCGAGGTGGTGTAATGGTTAGCAAGCTTGTCTCGCTAGAACTATTGCAATTAAGTAGTGAGTTCGATCCTCACTGGGTACCCCATATTTTCGGCCTTGTGCCACATCTAAGCTGCGCTTAGTAAATTACAATAATATTCATGATGATTCTCAGGGTTAATTGTGGAATACAAGGTAAATTACTAAGGAAGCCACATTCCGTAGGTGAGAAAGTGACTAAGTCTCGCTGACAAATTAGGATTGATCTTCCTTTTGATATTTTCGTGAATCCCGAAATGAATAGCAGAAGCACCCGACCATAATAAGTTTAACTAAGTACAATACGATGATACATTTCTGGGGCAAGCTATATAGGTAATACAATATTATTGGTTTGCTTAATTATCTTGTTAACCATAACCAATTAGGTGGTCGGAACGAAAAGTAACGCAACTGGTGCGATAAAAAAGATCACTACACCGGGTATCAATTCGGCATTTAATCGCCTTCAAGTGAAGTAGCTTTCAAACGAGTGACATTTAATTCGTTGCTATATAATAACTGTGACGATATTGTTTACTATTTGGCGTCAAAATCATAGCGTGAATGCGATAATGAATGCTTGGCGTAAATCTGGAGTCACACAAGAATAGTCCGGCATAAAAGAATTAGAAAGAGAACGATTTATTTAGTTTAATAGACAGACGGACCCAGGATTAATTTAAGGCGATGGACGTAAAAAAGAGACGTGGACAAAATAAATAAATAAATAAATAAATAAATAAATAAATAAATCTGAAAATATTTTAATTTGTAAATCACTGCGTCTCCTAACTAAACAAAAGACCTCAAGTGGAATGGCTACATAGAATCCATAGCTAAATTGTACGAGTGTGAGAAAGGGCAAGAATTTAAGTTCTGGTGACTATGTAGGAAAGATAATGGCTAAATCTAAACTTGAAGACGTCAAGAATTAAATAATGAAGAATATTTCAGATTTCAGTCGAAGACATTAAAAGATTAGAGTTGATGTAGACATTAGAAGGAACTTAATCCTAAAAAACAGAAATAAGGGATTCGGGTTAACTCTTACAACAGACCTCAAGTGGAATGACTATATATAATCCATAGCTAAATCCGCTGCTAAGAAGGTCACTTCTCTGTGTAGGGCCATGAAGTTTTTCCCGTCTGAAACAATCCTGCACATATATAAATCTACCATCTGCCCGTGCATTGAATACTGCTGCCGTATCTGGTCGGGTGCTCCTTCTATCCACCTAGGTGTCCTTGACAAAATCCAACGGAGAATCTGTAATGTGATCGATCCTGACTTGGCAGCTCAGATGCAGTCACTTTCTCACCGGCGCAGTGTGGCTTCCCTGTGTTTCTTCTTCAAATACTTTCATGGGTTTTGCTCAGATGAACTTAGCTCACTGGTACTCTCCATACATGAATTTGGTCGAGTCATAAGATTCGCAACTAGGTACCATCCAAATGTTGAAGAATTTTTGTCTTTATTTTCATCTGAAATTAAAGCCAAAATACGATGTTTAGAACGGCTCATGATTAGACATAAAAGACATTCATTGTCTCTTATATTTAACAATATATATATATATATTCCAATCCCTTCTGGAAGCAATCGGATGTCTAACTGTACAGATGAGCGAAACAAATCTGTCTGTCTGCGGATGACTATATATATATATATATATATATATATATATATATATATATATGAACAGAAGTCGTAAGAGGATTTATTAATTATTAAGTAATTCATCCAGCTATTTATTCGACCTCAACAGAATGCAGATAGCACTGGACGGCCGTTTCGTCCTATATTTGAAAAGCTCGATAAATTACTTAATAATTGTTCAAATCTTCCTACTACTTCTGTTCATATCTCTGTGCTTCAACCAGCTTAACATGTATTGGATTTAGCGGCTTGTGTTGGAGAAGTTGTGACTCTGGAAGGCACTGTCTTTTGGGTAAATGAGCTCGGATGAGCTCCACCACGGAATTTGTGAATGGGTGGCGCTTCATCGAGTTTAATTCGTCACCGCTTCGTTACCAGGGCCCGTGGTATAGATGGTATAGCATCAGTTTTGTAACCAAAACTGTCTGGGTTCGATTCCTGATAGTGGATGCACACTGCTGAAGAGTCCCAAACATAGGCCGAAACGGCTGTCCGTTTTTTTATGCATTCTGTTGAGGTCGAATAAAAAGCTCGGTGAATTACTTAATATCTGTGTATATATCAGTCAGTTAAGTGCCATACGTGAAAGACTCTTGGGCGATCATGTCTCGAAAGAGACATGACTGACCGGACAGAAGATTATCCCGCAGTAGGTTGCCATTGCTTTCTGCGGTAGACTGGTTGCCAGCCAAGGCTATGGAACCCAATCTGTCCTGTTATTTAACTCATAACTGGAAGGAAGAGACGGATTAATACCTCTCCCAAGGGTATTTGCGCGTAAGTGAATGCAATGAATTCAACTGGAATTCGAACTCGGCTCTCCGATTTCTTGTTCCGAGCCGATATCCACTGGACCACCACGACGTTAGAACATATACGCTAACATATGATTTGAAAGAACAATGTCTCATCAGGTAATTAATTTCTCATTTTTAATGATTTCTCAACTATTTTCCTCTTCACTTTCTATTTCTTCTATATCTTTCCCTTTTCCTCTTTCTTTTCCTTTTCTTGATTTCTCATCGTATTTTCTGATCATTTATTCCCTCTTTCTTTCTTTCTTTCTTTTTTTCTTTCTTTTTCTTTTTCTTTGTTATATAATCGTGTGGCCCCAAGCAAGGCGTTTTACTGCCACTGTTGTAAAGGGGGCAACATAGGAAGAGTTTTATGAGAAAGAGTAACAGGTTTTAGGGGGTGTCAGGAAGTGGTTAAGAGAAGGATGAGAATGCTGATGAGAGTAGAGTGGACGGAGAAGGGAGTATGAGAGAGAGAGAGAGAGAGAGAGAGAGAGAGAGGATGCAGGTTAGTGAGATAGGAGACGACTATTGCTCCAAGCAAGGCATTTTACTCCCACTATTGTACAGGGGGCTACATAGGAGAAATGTTATAAAAAAGAGTAACAGGTTATAGGGGGTGTCAGAAAGTGGGTAAGAGAAGGATGAGAATACTGATGAGAGTAGATTGGACGGAGAAATGAGTGTGAGAGAGAGTATGCAGGTTAGTGAGATAGGAGATGACTATTGCCCTAATTAAGACATTTTACTGCCACTGTTGTGCAGGGGGCTACATAGGAAGAATGTTATGAGAAAGTGTGACAGGCTACAGAGGGTGTCAGAAAGAGAGTATGAAAAGGAAGAGAATACTGATGAGTGGGGTGGACGGGTGGACGGAGAAAAAAAGCATGAAAGAGAGGATGCAAGTTACTGAGACAGGAGGTGACTATTGACTGTACATTTGAATTCTTGAAAATTGTAGCTGTCGGGAAAGTAAGTATGCGGAAGGGAATTCCACAGGCGGGAAGTGCGAGAAAAAAAGCTGATGGAGTAGATTTTGCGTTTACAATTTATGGGTTTCAGAGTAAAAGAGTGGGACCTAATTGCTAATCTTGTGGCTCGAGTAAATTCATTTATCGGGGTGACCAGTGAGTTAAGTTAATCTGAGCAGAAGCCATGAAAGTATTTGTAGAAGAGGCACAGAGAAGCCGGTGCGAAAGTGACTGTATCCGAGTTGCCAAATATATATATATATATATAATTCATCGTTTTTATTAGACCTCGACAGAATGCAGAAAGCACGGGACGGCCGTTTTGTCCTATATTAGATACTCATCAGCAGTGCGCACCCATTAACCCAGACAGTTGCGTTATTAAGGAAGCGTCATACAAAAAACAATAAAATAAAATAATAATATAATAATATAAATGAAAAACTCGATGATTTATCTATTTCAAATCTTCCTACAATTCTGTTTATATCCTTGCTTGAATCAGATTATTAAGCTCCGGAGTGAGCGACTTGGTTTGAGTAGTCGTGGCTCTGGAAGGCACAGTCCTATAGTTAAAGTAACTTGGATGATTTCCTTCTAGGAATATGTGAATGAGTGGTGCTATATCGAACTTAATTCATCACCAGCGCCCGTGGTACGGTTGGTATGACGTTTGCTCAATAACGTCCTGGGTTTCAATTCCTTTTAGTGGGTGCGCATAGATGATGAGTCTCTAATTTAAAACGAAACGGCCGTCTAGTGCATTCTACTGAGGTCTGATAAAAACTCGATGAATTACCTAAGTTTTGTCTATTTATTTTGTGCAAATTCTTTTCATATCGTCTGATAAGCTTAATAGTATTATCATTAAAAGAAGAACCACAATATTGATACATATTTTTTAATCCTAAGCTTTCAACTTACATAAGCCATTATCAAAGATGCCAACTACATTACAGAAAATTAAACAATTCACAGTCGAACAATAATGATTGTCTGTTTTTGTTTACAAAGAAAAACTTCCAAAAAACTCGTGCATACAAGACGCTAGAAGCGGAAATCGCACTAATGCTCATGACGTCACACATGATTACGCGTGAGTGAAAACGAGAAGTAAGCACTCAAGAATTGCTGAAATGCATGAAATTAGAGTCGTGCGTAAAACCTAAGATAATACGTATATTTATAAATGTATATTTTTGCTGTTCTCCCGCATCGAGCACAGCTTCATTCACACCTGCTAAATATTCATGTATTGATGTGTATAAACCTATCTCAATACTATTTAAATCTATCTCAGTCCGTTAATATCGATCTATCTATCTGGCTCTATCTGTAATTACGTATGATAAATATGTTTATATTAAATACGTTAATATACGCAGTTCCATGTGGAAGTTTTAGTTTTGACATTTATACATACTCGTAGAAATATTGTATTGATATATATATATATATATATATATAGTCATCCGCAGACAGATCTGTTTCGCTGTATCACAACTCATCAGTACGGTTAGACTCCGATTGCTTTTAACCCAGGATTGAAACCCGACCGAATTGGCGTCAGTCGGCGATTCTACCCCTGGGCTATGGACGTTCGGTAGAAGAAAGCAGACTTTTTAGCGTGTATATTATCATTATACCCGCCCAATAGCCAGAGTACTGTCCTGTGCAAAAATATTAGAACAAGAACTTTTTTGTTTTTTTTTAATCATATCACCCCGAGCAAGGCGGTAACGCCACTGATGTGCAGGGGGCTACGTAAGAGTGAAAAGATTGGAAAAGAGAAAAGAGAAAGCCGGAAACCACATCCTAAACAGGGAACAAGGGGTTAGCCTCTTCACCTCTTCAATAGACGTGGGTGGAGTGTATTAGGACAAGAACTATTTTATCTTTTATGAGGCATCAAAATAAAGTATAAAATCACCCCTGTCCTAATACTTTTGCACACTACCGGTCGTGTGTAAAAACATTAGGACAGAAGTGATTTTCCTAAAAGCCTCACTAAAATTCAAATACAGGGTGAAAAGCCAAGTAAATTGCTAATAAATATTGATTATTTAAAACTAGGTGTAAAAGAAATGTATTAAAAAGAAATTATATTTAATTTTTCCTATTTTCTATTAAACAAGTTATTTTGAAACTACTCTATTGAACATCTATGGGATATTTTGAATAAAAAAATTGATAAATCTAATGTTACTTCGCAAAGCACACTTTGGGAACAAATACAAGCTGCTTGGCAGGAAATACTATTAGATACATTGGAGAAGCTTTTGATGTCAATGCCTGACAGAATGAAGGCTGTGATCAAAGCAAAAGGCTATTATACTAAATATTAAATATATTTTGTAACAAGTATTTTTTCTTTTTCAAGCATTTGTTGATTAAATCAAATGAATTACTTTAATTAAATTGTTTATTTTCTGTCAATGTGCCTCATAAAAGATAAAATAGTTCTTGTCCTAATACTTTTGCACAGTGCTATATATATATATATGTGTGTGTGTGTGTGTGTATTGGGGGTGTTGGGGTGTTGCCTGAGCGTTGGTGGGTAAAGTGTGAATGATATGTATCTGCTGAAAAGCTTATACTCTCTTTGTTGGCAATCGGCTCATATATCATTTTGATAAATCATGAGAGGTGCAAAGCTCCGAGAAACTAGTCGACGCAGCTGGAAAGGCCATAGAGGCAAGCATTGTCCGCTTCAAGGGGAAATAGGCTTTGAAAAATATACACAACTTAAGGTAGATTATGCGAGCGTTGAGAATGGATAATAACTATTAAAGATGAATGTGCGAATTTGACGAGACAACTTTGTTTTATACATAGAAAACCGAGTGACCGACAGACACACAGACAGGCAGACAGAAACAAACACACACACACGTATATAGACAGACAGATAGAGAAAAAAGCAGGAAACGTAAGAATTGTGATTGAGAGCGAGATGCAGGAGTTAAGATCTTTTTTTTTTTTTAATCATTTCACTCCAAGCAAGGCATTCCACTGCCACTATTGCGCAGGGGGTTACATCGGGGAAAATAATGAGAAAGAGTGGTTAGTTATAAGAATTGTCAGAAGGAGGGTGTTAGACGGGTAAGTATACCGAGGATGAGGGTTGGGTAGATGCGAAGAATGTTTGAGAGAAAGGATGCGAGTTAGTGTGTTAGGAGGTGTCTATTGACCTTACATTTAAACTCCTGGAGATTGTAGCTATCAGAGAAGCAAGTATGTGGAAGGGAATTCCACAGACTGGAAGTGCGAGAACAAAAGCTGTTGGAGTAGAAATTGCGGTTACATCTTAACTGTTTCACTGTAAAAGGGTGGGACCTAGTTGCTAATCTAGTATCTCGTGCAAATTCGTACCTAGGGGGCACCAGAGTTTTGAATAGACCAAAATATATAGTGCGATAAATAGATATGAATACACTATATGAATAGATAGATAGATAGATAGATAGATAGATAGATAGATAGATAGATAATGATGAGGTGAGGATAGATAGATAGATAGATAGATAGATAGATAGATAGATAGATAGATAGATATGAATAGTCTAAGAAACATGGAGAGATAGAGAGATATGAATACATACAGTGGCGAGCATAAAGATCAGAACGATGTTAAAAAAGTCTAAATGTGAAATAACTTTTTATTTTAAACCTTCATAGAACATTTTCTCAAGGAAAAATAAGGATATATAATTAAATTATGTAATTCCAAAATATAAAGTTCAATAAACTTATTTTGTTATATAACATTCGAAAAAAATAGATGATCAAAAACACCAGAACGATTAAATAAATCCATAAAATTTCATAATTATTTTTCATTTTTGAAAATTTTTAGGGTCAGAATATAAAATCGGGTATTTTACTAAATTACACCGGCCCTTTACTGGCTTTTGCATTGTAAACATGGCGAAACAAATCTGTGACGTCAGTGGGACTTAGAAAATAGTCAAGTTACGTAATGAAGATAAACTCTCAATTGGGAATATTTCAAAGAGTGTGGAGAAATCTAAAAGTGTTATTCATAGTATTTAAAAAAAAATCGAGGAAACTGGGTTATGTGAAACTAAGAAACCACCTGGCAGGCCTTGGAAAATTACTGCAAGGGAAGACAGATGGATTGGTAAAGAAAAAAAAAGAGCTAATGCTAACCTTGGCATTAAAGTATCAAGGCACACTGTTTCCTGAAGATTTATGAAATAAATCTGAACAGTCGAGCAGCCTCTACGAAGCTTTACATTTCTAAAAAGAATCAAACGAGCCGATTGAAATTTGCCACTGCACCTCAAAGGAACTGTGAGGTTGTGTTCATTTCAGCGATGAATCAGTTTAACCTCTTCGGTGTGACGGGAGAAGGTTCGTTGGACGCAGTCCAATGAACGATATTTGCCTCAGTGCACTAAAAGTCGAGTTAAATTTAGAGTAGGAAGTGTGATGGTGTTTGGCATGATTTCATTTGCTGGTACGGGATCTATTGTTAGGCTACACGGTAAAATTAACGCAACTGTATACAAAGAGACATTGAAGAAACATGTTGTACCTAATTTGAGAACTGCAATTAATCAAACGGCTGTTTTTATGCATGATAACGTGCCATGTCACACAGCGAATTCTGTTAAGACATTTCTTTCTGAGGAGGAAGTTACTTTTATGGAGTGGCCTGCTTAAAGCCCAAACATGAATCCTATTGAGAATGTTTGGAAGTTACTGAATGAAAGAGCGAAGGAAAAGAATCCAACAAACGTCGAAGAATTATGGACTAATTTGAAAGGAGAATGGGAGAAAATATCCGTTAATAAATGCAAGACATTAATTCGCTCATGTAGCAAAAGATTTCAAGCTGTTATTGAAAGTAAAGGTTTACAAATCAAGTACTAATGAACTATGTACGATATTTTCATTTGGATATGATGTATCTAAACTTATTTATAAATGGAACTTTGTGTGTGTCTGTGTGTGTGTTTGTGTGTGTCTGTGTGTGTGTGTCTGTGTGTGTGTCTGTGTATGTGTGTCCGTTACCTATAGACTCTGAAACGGCTGAACCGATTTTCTTGATAATTGACACAGCTGTACTATAAGCGTCTGCGAGTGTTCTTAGCAAGGTTTTGTGTCGAGGTACCCCCGATAAATATCGAAAATCGATAATCGAAATAATCGGGTTATAGAAGGAGTGGTCCGATTTTAATCAAATTTGATACACTCATAGACAAAGACATAAGAAACGATATTCAGAAGCTTCAAGGTTGCAGTTCTTAATAGTGCAGAAAATCGATGCAAGTGGATATGTTTAGCTACACTGATGAGCTGTGATACAGCGAAACAGGCTTGTATGTAGTTGACTAATATATTATGCTCTCATTACGATTGAGCTCTCTGGAGAAGAAAATTTTAAAAACAGTTTCCACTTCGGTTATAATGCGTGACTCTTCAGAAATGAATTGAGTTCTCTCGGTGACTGTCGTCTGTATACACTGCTTACATACAAGACGTTAAAATTTCCCTTCACCGACCACATACTTTGATGGCTTAAGGAGTAGAGACTCCGACTGACACCAAATCGGTCGAGTTTTCGATCCCGGCCAGAAGCAAGTGGATATGTCTGTCCACACTGATGAGAAGCGAAACAGGCTTGTATGTGGATGACTAATATATATATAAAACAAGATGTTTGTTTATCTGTCTGTATTTTTTCAGCTCTTTTATTTTAGTTTTTGCTTCGGGTTTCGCTCTAAGTAGGTATAATTGTAGTCTTAGTCTCAGCCATGATACCATTTACTCATAGGACTTATTTAACCTTCAATATTCAGTTTACGACGAAAAAAACTTACTTGATATCGATACCAGGAAATCAAAATTTGACTTACATCATGATCTTACATCAGGAAATCAAAATTTGATCTTACATCATGATCTTACATCAGGAAATCAAAATTTGATCTTACATCATGATCTTACATCAGGAAATCAAAATTTGATCTTACATCATGATCTTACATCAGGAAATCAAAATTTGATCTTACATCATGATCTTACATCAGGAAATCAAAATTTGATCTTACATCATGATCTTACATCAGGAAATCAAAATTTGACTTACATCATGATCTGGGGGCTATCTCCTTTCAAGGAAAAAAATAGTAACGCTGGGCTAAACTGCTAGTTAAACACATAATCTGTATTTTTACAATTTTCAACTATGTGTGCTTGGTAATTTCTAGTTAGCAAGCATTGGTCAAATCAGTCAGTCAGTCAGTCATTTAAGCGACGTGTTGTGGTGCAGTGGATATCGGCTCAAAACGAGAATTCTGGGAGCCAAGTTCGAATTTCAGTTGAATTCAATGCATACACTTACGCGCAAATACCCTTGGGAAAGGTATTAATCCGTCTCTTCCCTCGAGTGATGCGTTAAATAACAGGACACATTGGGTTCTACAACCTTGGTTGGCAACCAGTCTACCGCAGAAAGTAATGGCAACCTACTGTGGGATAATCTTCTGCCCAGTCTGTCATGTCTCTTTCGAAACATGATCGCCCGAGCGTCTATCGCGTATAGCACTTAACTGACTGACTGAACATAATATTTGGAAAAAATTAAAGCTTCTACTGGGCATAAAGTGGCGGATCAGTTTTCTATTGTTATGAATAATAAATTGATCCCCCACTAATTACTACTTATTTATATAATGATATAATCCATCTCTTCTCACTCCAACTATGAGCTATATGGCAAGATACATTGGGTTCTATAGTCATGGCTGGCAACCAGACTAGCGCAGAAAGCAATGGCAATCTACTGCGGGATAATCTTCTGACCAGTCATGTCTCTTTCGAGACATAATCGCCCAAAGCGTGTATCACGTATGACACTTAACTGACTGATTGAACATAATAGTTAGAAACAATTGAAGCTTCTATTGGACATAAAGTAGGGGATCGTTTTTCTAATATTATGAAGTAATAAACTGATCCCCAACTAATTACTACTTATTAATATAATGATATAATACATCTCTTCTCCCTCTAGCTCTGAGTGAAAAAATAGGACAGATTGGGTTCTATAGACTTGGCTGGTAACCAGTCTACCACAGAAAATAATGGCAACCTATTGCGGGATAATCTTCTGCCCAGTCAGTCATGTCTCTTTCGAGACATGATCAACCAATTGTGTATCATGTATTGCATTTAACTGACTGTCTGTCTAGGCAAAATATTTTTCCCGCAGTAGGTTGCTATTAGTTTCTGCAATAGACTGTTTGCTATTCAAGGCTATATAATCCAATCTGGCTTGCTATTTAATCCATAGATGGACGGAGAAACGCCGCACCAATCAGTCAGTTAAGTGCCATGCGCGATACACGCTTTTGGCGATAATGTCTCGAAAGAGACATGACTGACTGGGCAGAAGATTATCCTGCAGTAGGTTGCCATTGCTTTCTGCGGTAGACTGGTTGCCGACCAAGGCTATAGAACCCAATCCGTCCTGTTATTTAACCCATAACTGGAAGGAAGAGACGGATTAATACCTTTCCCAAGGGTATTTGCGCGTAAGTGAATGCAAGGAATTCAACTGGAATTCGAACTCGGTTCCCCGATTTCTCGTTCCGAGCCGATATCCACTGCGCCACAACGCACAGCCGCACCAATACCGTTCCTAATTCTATTTGGGTTCAAGTGAATGTAACGAATTCAACTGGAATTTGAATTCGGCGTTCTGAAATTCTCGTTCCGAGACTTTATCCACTGCAACATTCAGTAAAGCAAGAATAAAACCTCTAGTTTCAGCTTCTGACCCTGCACAATGTGACCAGTCAAAAGTACGTGTTCTATCTAAATCACCTTGTTTGACACGGGCAGTGTATTGACCATGAAGTGGCCTCTGCTGCCATCGTTTCCGAATTTGTTACATTGCATTTTGTTGTGGAGTCGTTGTGGCGAAATCTTCGTCGCGAATTTGTTATGGTCTTGTTAGGGGCCCAGAACTAAGAAGGTAGGTTTAAATAGGGTATTAGAATAATAGAACGACATATATAATAATTAGTGTCAATAATCAGCAAAATAGAAGTATAAGACCGAACGGTATCGTACGCTGCGTCTCGACTGTCACACGACTGTCTCAGAACCGCGTCCCCGGAAGTCTCTCCGGTTAGTACTTATAAAAGGAGAAAGAGTCCATTCCACGTAGAAGGGCACCACAACATATTTGCTTTCATTTTTAGGTTCTTTGCCGCTAGAGTCGGTGGTTTATGGTATATTTTCAATTACTAATGCACTGGAAAATTTCTTTTGAATTTGTTGGCCCCCTTGATTATTATTATTATTATTATTATTATTATTATTAGTAGTAGTAGTATTAGTATTAGTAGTAGTAGTAGTAGTTGTTGTTGTAATACTATATGCAAATATCTGTATTCATATGTATACACTGCTGACCAAAATCTTAATTGTTTTCGGCATATCACGTTGAATACACCGGTTCTCGATCGATCACCGAAGTTAAGCAAATTTGAGACTGGTCAGTACTTAGATGGGTAACCACTTGGGAATACCAGGCGCTGTAAGCATTCAGTGACGGATGTGCGTTGTGGTGCAGTGGATGTCGGCTTGGAAAGAGAAATCGGTGAGCAGAGTTCGAATTCCAGTTGAGTACCCTGCATTCACTTCAACACTGGTACCCTTGGGAAAGGTATTAATCCGTCGCTTCCTTCCAGTTATGGGTTAAATAACAGGATGGGGCCTGGAGGCAACCAATCTAGTGTTGATGTCACAATAAAAACACCCTTGGTAACCCTGGCGAAGCATCAAGTATTCAGCTATTTGACAAGATTATGAATTTCGCTGCAAACTGCGCCAGGGTTCCAAATGTACAGGAAATACTGGAGGGGTGTAGTGAGTTCTATCTCGGCCAAGTCGGAAAGACGACGACGAAAGCTGATTAAAATAAAGCAAAAATATACCTTTTTCGTTGCTTGAACACTTGATCCAAATTTTGAAATATAGAAATAAGAGAAGAAAAACCTAAAAAATGTTTTAGAATTTAATTAGGAAATACTGTACTTTTTTTTTAATCATATCACCACGAGCAAGGCGATAATGCCACTGATGTGCAGGGGGCTACATAATAGTGAAAAGATCGGAAATGAGACATCCGGAAACCACATCCTAAACAGGGAACAAGGGACAAGCCTCTTAACCTGTTCAATAGACGTGGGTGGAGTGTGAACCGGGCGATAGATAGATCTATCTACTCCAATTGAAAAAAAAAGTGATAAGATTGGAAAAAAGGAAACCGGGAACCGCATCCTAAACAGGAAACAAGGGACAAGCCTCTTAACCTGTTCAATAGACGTGGGTGGAGTGTGAACCGGGCGATAGATAGATCTATCTACTCCAATTGAAAAAAAAAGTGAGAAGATTGGAAAAGAGGAAACCGGGAACCGCATCCTAAACAGGAAACAAGGGTCAAGCCTCTTAACCTGTTCAATAGACGTGGGTGGAGTGTGAACCGGGCGATAGATAGATCTATCTACTCCAATTAAACTAGGAGTTTAAGCTAAATACTATCTGGTCAAAAAGCTTAAGACCATATTTAAACGAAGATTTAATTGGTAAACACGGAACGAAATTTTGCCATTTGCGTTTATTGGCGCAGGCAACATCTCCCACTGGTATCTCTGTTTTATAAATTAGTAAAAACATGGCAAAGGCTAAAAAGCTAAGAGAATTTGAACGTGGCAGAATTGTCGAGCTGCAAATCAATATCTTTCTCAAAGTCCCACCGCTGGTGAAATGTGTGATTGGGCGTATTAAATCTGTTGTGGTAAAATTCTTGAAAAACCATCAGGGATAAAGAACGAGAATTCTATATGATCGGCCCGAGAAAATTTGGGCAGGAGAATTCGATAGGAGGTGCTGCATAGCACGAGCAGATCGTTGAAACAGATTAAGGCCGTTACGGATGCAAAATACAATTCAAGAAAAATGACTCAGAAAGGCTTTAAAAACGTAAAAGTTTTAAAATCACACAAAAATAATTGCTGAAAAGAGTCAAGCATGCGACATACAAGATTGGTTTAGTAGGTTCCATCATGAATCTGGAGGGCTATCTCCTTTCAAGGAAAAAATAGAGCTTCAAAACGAGGCTGGTTATACTGGCATGTTAGAGAGCGCATTCTTATTGACTGGAGACACTCGCTTGTGTGGAAATGGCTGGGACGTTCAGCGGAAAAAGAT
Organism: Ascarosepion bandense; assembly: GCA_037127315.1. NCBI lineage: Eukaryota > Metazoa > Mollusca > Cephalopoda > Sepiida > Sepiidae > Ascarosepion > Ascarosepion bandense. The sequence goes on from JBBBDQ010002112.1 coordinate 495,565, forward strand.
TGCTGCAATCGATAAAGCTCATAGGGCAAATGACTTCAAATCGCAACTAGATATACTATCATGTTAGAGAGCGCATTCTTATTGATGAGTGACTCTCACTTTTCTGAAAAGGACTTGATTTTTCAGGGGAAAAAAAGTTGCAATCAGTAAGGCCCATAGGACAAATGACTTCAAACAACGGCTGGTTATACTGGCATATTAAAGAGCGCATTCTTAATAACTGGAGCACTCACTTCTGTGGAAATGACTGGGAAGTCCAGCGGAAAAATGAACGTTGCAATCGATGAGGCCCATAGGACAAATGATTTCAAACAACGGCTGGTTATACTGGCATATTAAAGAGCGCATTCTTAATAACTGGAGCACTCACTTCTGTAGAAATGACTGGGAAGTCCAGCGGAAAAATAAACGTTGCAATCGATGAGGCCCATAGGACAAATGATTTCAAACAACGGCTGGTTATACTGGCATATTAAAGAGCGCATTCTTATTTACTGGAGACACTCGCTTCTGTGGAAATGACTGGGACGTCCAGCGGAAAAATAAGCGTTGCAATCGATAAGGCCCATAAGAAAAATGTCTTCAAACAACGGCTGGTTATACGGGCATATTAAAGAGCGCATTGTTATTGACTGGAGACCTCACTTCTGTGGAAATGATTGGGACGTCCAGCGGAAAAATAAACGTTGCAATCGATGAGGCCCACAGGACAAATGGCTTCAAACCACAGCTGGTTATACTGGCATATTAAAGACTGCATTGTTATTGACTGGAGACACACGCTTGTGTGGAAATGATTGGGACGTCCAGCGGAAAAATAAACGTTGCAATCGATGAGGCCCATAGGACTAATGACTTCAAAAACGGCTGGTTATACAGGCATATTAAAGACTGCATTGTTATTGACTGGAGACTCTCGCTTGTGTGGAAATGATTGGTACGTCCAGCGGAAAAATAAACGTTGCAATCGATGAGGCCCACAGGACAAATGGCTTCAAACCACAGCTGGTTATACTGGCATATTAAAGACCGCATTGTTATTGACTGGAGACACTCGCTTGTGTGGAAATGATTGGGACGTCCAGCGGAAAAATAAACGTTGCAATCGATGAGGCCCACAGGACAAATGGCTTCAAACCACAGCTGGTTATACTGGCATATTAAAGACTGCATTGTTATTGACTGAAGACTCTCGCTTGTGTGGAAATGATTGGGACGTCCAGCGGAAAAATAAACGTTGCAATCGATGAGGCCCATAGGACAAATGGCTTCAAACCACAGCTGGTTATGCTGGCATATTAAAGACCGCATTGTTATTGACTGGAGACACTCGCTTGTGTGGAAAGGATTGGGACGTCCAGCGGAAAAATAAACGTTGCAATCGATGAGGCCCACAGGACAAATGGCTTCAAACCACTGCTGGCTATACTGGCATATTAAAGACTGCATTGTTATTGACTGGAGACACACGCTTGTGTGGAAATGATTGGGACGTCCAGCGGAAAAATAAACGTTGCAATCGATGAGGACCATAGGACTAATGACTTCAAACCACGGCTGGTTATACAGGCATATTAAAGACTGCATTGTTATTGACTGGAGACTCTCGCTTGTGTGGAAATGACTGGGACGTCCAGCGGAAAAATAAACGTTGCAATCGATGAGGCCCACAGGACAAATGGCTTCAAACCACAGCTGGTTATACTGGCATATTAAAGACCGCATTGTTATTGACTGGAGACACTCGCTTGTGTGGAAATGATTGGGACGTCCAGCGGAAAAATAAACGTTGCAATCGATGAGGCCCACAGGACAAATGGCTTCAAACCACAGCTGGTTATACTGGCATATTAAAGACCGCATTGTTATTGACTGGAGACACTCGCTTGTGTGGAAATGATTGGGACGTCCAGCGGAAAAATAAACGTTGCAATCGATGAGGCCCACAGGACAAATGGCTTCAAACCACAGCTGGTTATACTGGCATATTAAAGACTGCATTGTTATTGACTGGAGACACACGCTTGTGTGGAAATGATTGGGACGTCCAGCGGAAAAAAAACGTTGCAATCGATGAGGCCCACAGGACAAATGGCTTCAAACCACAGCTGGTTATACTGGCATATTAAAGACTGCATTGTTATTGACTGGAGACACACGCTTGTGTGGAAATGATTGGGACGTCCAGCGGAAAAATAAACGTTGCAATCGATGAGGCCCACAGGACAAATGGCTTCAAACCACAGCTGGTTATACTGGCATATTAAAGACTGCATTGTTATTGACTGGAGACACACGCTTGTGTGGAAATGATTGGGACGTCCAGCGGAAAAATAAACGTTGCAATCGATGAGGCCCACAGGACAAATGGCTTCAAACCACAGCTGGTTATACTGGCATATTAAAGACTGCATTGTTATTGACTGGAGACACGATGAAGCCCACAGGACAAATGGCTTCAAACCACAGCTGGTTATACTGGCATATTAAAGACTGCATTGTTATTGACTGGAGACACACGCTTGTGTGGAAATGATTGGGACGTCCAGCGGAAAAATAAACGTTGCAATCGATGAAGCCCACAGGACAAATGGCTTCAAACCACAGCTGGTTATACTGGCATATTAAAGACTGCATTGTTATTGACTGGAGACACACGCTTGTGTGGAAATGATTGGGACGTCCAGCGGAAAAATAAACGTTGCAATCGCTGAGGCCCACAGGACAAATGGCTTCAAACCACAGCTGGTTATACTGGCATATTAAAGACTGCATTGTTATTGACTGGAGACACACGCTTGTGTGGAAATAATTGGGACGTCCAGCGGAAAAATAAACGTTGCAATCGATGAGGCCCACAGGACAAATGGCTTCAAACCACAGCTGGTTATACTGGCATATTAAAGACCGCATTGTTATTGACTGGAGACACTCGCTTGTGTGGAAATGATTGGGACGTCCAGCGGAGAAATAAACGTTGCAATCGATGAGGCCCACAGGACAAATGGCTTCAAACCACAGCTGGTTATACTGGCCTACTAAAGACCGCATTGTTATTGACTGGAGACACACGCTTGTGTGGAAATGATTGGGACGTCCAGCGGAAAAATAAACGTTGCAATCGATGAGGCCCACAGGACAAATTGCTTCAAACCACAGCTGGTTATACTGACCTACTAAAGACCGCATTGTTATTGACTGGAGACACTCGCTTGTGTGGAAATGACTGGGACGTCCAGCGGAAAAATAAACGTTGCAATCGATGAGGCCCACAGGACAAATGGCTTCAAACCACAGCTGGTTATACTGGCATATTAAAGACCGCATTGTTATTGACTGGAGACACTCGCTTGTGTGGAAATGACTGGGACGTCCAGCGGGAAAATAAACGTTGCAATCGATGAGGCCCATAGGACAAATGGCTTCAAACCACAGCTGGTGATATTGGCATATTAAAGACTGCATTGTTATTGACTGGAGACACTCGCTTGTGTGGAAATGATTGGGACATCCAGCGGAAAAATAAACGTTGCAATTGATAAGGCCCATAGGACAAATGACTTCAAACCACAGCTGGTTATACTGGCATATTAAAGACCGCATTTTTATTGACTGGAGACACTCGCTTGTGTGGAAATGACTGGGACGTCCAGCGGGAAAATGAACGTTGCAATCGATGAGGCCCATAGGACAAATGACTTCAAACCACGGCTGGTTATACAGGCATATTAAAGACCGCATTGTTATTGACTGGAGACACTCGCTTGTGTGGAAATGATTGGGACGTCCAGCGGAAAAATAAACGTTGCAATCGATGAGGCCCACAGGACAAATGGCTTCAAACCACAGCTGGTTATACTGGCATATTAAAGACTGCATTGTTATTGACTGGAGACACACGCTTGTGTGGAAATGATTGGGACGTCCAGCGGAAAAAAAAACGTTGCAATCGATGAGGCCCACAGGACAAATGGCTTCAAACCACAGCTGGTTATACTGGCATATTAAAGACTGCATTGTTATTGACTGGAGACACACGCTTGTGTGGAAATGATTGGGACGTCCAGCGGAAAAATAAACGTTGCAATCGATGAGGCCCACAGGACAAATGGCTTCAAACCACAGCTGGTTATACTGGCATATTAAAGACTGCATTGTTATTGACTGGAGACACACGCTTGTGTGGAAATGATTGGGACGTCCAGCGGAAAAAAAAACGTTGCAATCGATGAGGCCCACAGGACAAATGGCTTCAAACCACAGCTGGTTATACTGGCATATTAAAGACTGCATTGTTATTGACTGGAGACACACGCTTGTGTGGAAATGATTGGGACGTCCAGCGGAAAAATAAACGTTGCAATCGATGAGGCCCACAGGACAAATGGCTTCAAACCACAGCTGGTTATACTGGCATATTAAAGACTGCATTGTTATTGACTGGAGACACACGCTTGTGTGGAAATGATTGGGACGTCCAGCGGAAAAATAAACGTTGCAATCGATGAGGCCCACAGGACAAATGGCTTCAAACCACAGCTGGTTATACTGGCATATTAAAGACTGCATTGTTATTGACTGGAGACACGATGAAGCCCACAGGACAAATGGCTTCAAACCACAGCTGGTTATACTGGCATATTAAAGACTGCATTGTTATTGACTGGAGACACACGCTTGTGTGGAAATGATTGGGACGTCCAGCGGAAAAATAAACGTTGCAATCGATGAAGCCCACAGGACAAATGGCTTCAAACCACAGCTGGTTATACTGGCATATTAAAGACTGCATTGTTATTGACTGGAGACACACGCTTGTGTGGAAATGATTGGGACGTCCAGCGGAAAAATAAACGTTGCAATCGCTGAGGCCCACAGGACAAATGGCTTCAAACCACAGCTGGTTATACTGGCATATTAAAGACTGCATTGTTATTGACTGGAGACACACGCTTGTGTGGAAATAATTGGGACGTCCAGCGGAAAAATAAACGTTGCAATCGATGAGGCCCACAGGACAAATGGCTTCAAACCACAGCTGGTTATACTGGCATATTAAAGACCGCATTGTTATTGACTGGAGACACTCGCTTGTGTGGAAATGATTGGGACGTCCAGCGGAAAAATAAACGTTGCAATCGATGAGGCCCACAGGACAAATGGCTTCAAACCACAGCTGGTTATACTGGCCTACTAAAGACCGCATTGTTATTGACTGGAGACACACGCTTGTGTGGAAATGATTGGGACGTCCAGCGGAAAAATAAACGTTGCAATCGATGAGGCCCACAGGACAAATTGCTTCAAACCACAGCTGGTTATACTGACCTACTAAAGACCGCATTGTTATTGACTGGAGACACTCGCTTGTGTGGAAATGACTGGGACGTCCAGCGGAAAAATAAACGTTGCAATCGATGAGGCCCACAGGACAAATGGCTTCAAACCACAGCTGGTTATACTGGCATATTAAAGACCGCATTGTTATTGACTGGAGACACTCGCTTGTGTGGAAATGACTGGGACGTCCAGCGGGAAAATAAACGTTGCAATCGATGAGGCCCATAGGACAAATGGCTTCAAACCACAGCTGGTGATATTGGCATATTAAAGACTGCATTGTTATTGACTGGAGACACTCGCTTGTGTGGAAATGATTGGGACATCCAGCGGAAAAATAAACGTTGCAATTGATAAGGCCCATAGGACAAATGACTTCAAACCACAGCTGGTTATACTGGCATATTAAAGACCGCATTTTTATTGACTGGAGACACTCGCTTGTGTGGAAATGACTGGGACGTCCAGCGGGAAAATGAACGTTGCAATCGATGAGGACAAATGGCTTCAAACCACAGCTGGTTATACTGGCATATTAAAGACCGCATTGTTATTGACTGGAGACACTCGCTTGTGTGGAAATGATTGGGACGTCCAGCGGAAAAATAAACGTTGCAATCGATGAGGCCCATAGGACAAATGACTTCAAACAACGGCTGGTTATACGGGCATATTAAAGAGCGCATTCTTATTGACCGGTGACATTCGCTTGTGTGGAAATGACTGGGACGTCCAGCGGAAAATAAACGTTGCAATCGATAAGGCCCATAGAACAAATGACATCAAACAACGGCTGGTTATACGAGCATATTAAAGAGCACATTCTTATTGACTAGAGACACTCGCTTCTGTGGAAATGACTGGGACGTCCCGCGGAAAAATAAGCGTTGCAATCGATAAGGCCCATAAGACAAATGACTTCACACAACGGCTTGTTATACTTTCATGTTAAAGAGCGCATTCTTATTGACTGGAGACACTCGCTTGTGTGGAAATGACTGGGACGTCCAGCGGAAAAATAAACGTTGCAATCGATAAGGCCCATAGGACAAATGACTTCAAACCACAGCTGGTTATCCTGGCATATTAAAGAGCGGATTGTTATTGACTGGAGACACTCGCTTGTGTGGAAATGACTGGAACGTCCAGCGGAAAAATAAACGTTGGAATCGATAAGGCCCATAGGACAAATGACTTTTCCTGATGAATGTTTTGGATCAGTCACCTTCTTCGAACCAGATGAACCTTATTGGAAATGTATGGTGGATGTCAAGGAATGTCTATAGTAATGGATCTCAATTCCTAACCTTGGATGATGAAGCCAACTTTACAACTTGGAATAACGATCCTGCCGGCCTCCCGCTGACGCTTATATCGACCATTCCAAAACGATTTTTTCAAGTAATTCGTAATAACAATCATATAGCGCATTACTGAATTGTCTTGCTCGGCGTTTGCTATGCTTTTTAGGACTTCTTTTCGGTATCTTCTTTAACTATTGACCTGTTAATCAGTCTGAAAAGTCCAATACGTACATACGTAATAGATGCATGGGCGACCGTGTCCGGAAGGAGACATGACTGACTGGGCAGAAGATTTTTTCCCACTAGGTCGCCGTAAATTTATGTGGCAAACTGGTTGCGAACGAAGGCTATAGAACCTAATCTGTCCTGATATTTAACAAATAGCTGGGGAAAGAGGCGGTGGATTAATACTTTGCTTGTGACGATTTTGTTTCGTCTCAAAAGATGATAATTTTTTCAAAAACAGTCAGTCAGTTAAGAATCATACTAGATACACGCTTGGGTGATCATGTCAGAGACATGACTGACTGGGCAGAAGTTATCCCACATGTTGCCATTACTTTCTGCATTAGACTGGTTGCCAGCCATGATTATAGAACCGAATCTATCCACCCATTTAGCTCATAGCCGGAGTGAGAGGAGATGGATTAAATCATTATATTAATAGGCAGTAATTAGTGGGGGATCAATTTATTACTTCATAACAATAGAAAACCGATCCCCCACTTTGTGCCCAGTAGAAGCTTTAATTGTTTCCAACTATTATATTCAGCCAGTCAGTTAAGTGCCATACGTGTTACATGCTTAGATCATATCTCGAAAAAGACATGACTGACTGGGCAGAAGATTATCTCGCACTATGTTGCCATTACTTTTTGCGGTAGAGTGGTTGCCAATCAATCCTATAGAATCCAATCTCTCCTGTTATTTAAACCATAACTGGAGGGAAGAGACGGATTAATACTCTTCCCTATGGTATTTGGTCGTAAATGAGTGCAACGAATCCAACTGGAATTCGAACTCGGCTCCTTGATTTCTCATTCCTAGCCGATATCCAGTGCATCTTCATGCATATATTTAGCCTAATTTCCCAGTATTCAAAATTTCCCAATTAAATGCTAAAAAGTTATTAACTTTTATATTTCCTTTTCTTACTTACCTATTATAAAATTATAAAATGAAATCCGGAATACTAATTGGATTCTAATTAAGAGCACTCAGAATATGCATCCCTCAATATTTACACGAAGACGAGAAATATATTGAAAATACATTCAATATCCTTCAATACTCTATTTCAAATATTAATGTGAAACAAAAGGCTCATAAAATATTTCAAAATATCCTTCCTGACAAACCCAATGAATGAAAAATATATATTATTCTACCACTAACTCTAGCACAACAGCAAACAAAAAAGAATTTAACTGAACTCAACGTAAAATTTGTCACAGTTTCAAATAGAGCAATAAAAGTCTTAATCAATGCAAAACAAAAGCAGAAGCTACATTTTGAAGGCCAAACTTATTGTTAGTAAGAGTGTATTTGAGAAACATCAAGAAGTTTAAACGAAAACTATATAAACTGTTGCGGTTTCCGGGTGGGAACCGCACAAAATAATGAACAACTAAAACAGAGAGAGAGAAAAGTAGGTTACATTGAACGTAATATACAAATTTTAAACGCAGGTTAGTAAATCCAGGAATATGATTAGTAAGAATATATACAAGCCTTGAAGTGAAGTTGTTGGAAATAGTATATCCGTGTATATTATTCTAACTGAGTAGAGCTCAGAGCTAGTCTGACTTCTGATGCGGTAGTCTCTGAGTAAGTTCGGTATCTCTCGGTAGCATACGTTCCGGTACTCTCCGATAAATTGTAAGGATCTCTAAGATTACTATCTCCTCTCTCAACACTTTAATGGCAGGGGTATATGTATACTTAGTCCATTATCATATACAAAGGGGAGATCCCACAACAAAAATCCTACTCAAATAAGTGATTGAGTCAAATAACGCAAAAGTTATATTTTTCTTTATTTTCATTCGCCTTAATATTTTGGAGTGTCTTATATATCTCCGAGTCCATGTTTGCACATGTTAGAACAAGCTTTCATTCTTGGTATCTCGGCTGCATGAATTTAACCAAAATACTAGATTGGAGGATAGGTCTCATCGTTTTACCGTTGAAATTGGTAGCTGTTACAGAAGGTTATATTCTAATATTTTCTTTTCTAGGAATTCTCACCTTTGGAACTATGTTCTGGTATCCTGTTCTGCTGCTGCGCAAAATCTTCAAAAGTTTAATCATCTCTCTTCTAGAAATCTGATCTTTTATTGTCCTTTTTTCACACTGATATCTTCTTATATTTTCCCCTCTCAGTAATCCCTGACTTTAACTAGTGACTTCATTGTCTTGCTTTGGATTCAGCCAGTTGAGTGCCATACGTGATACACGCTTGGGCGATCATGTCTCGAAAGAGACATGACTGACCGGGCAGAAGATTATCCCGCAGTAGGTTGCCATTGCTTTCTGCGGTAGACTGGTTGCCGACCAAGGCTGTAGAACCCAATTTGTCCTGTTATTTAACCCATACCTGGAAGGAATAGGCGGATTAATACCTTTCCCAAGGATATTTGCGCGTAAGTGAATGCAATGAATTCAGCTGGAATTCGAACTCGGCTCCTCGATTTCTCTTTCCGAGCCGATATCCAATGCACCACAACGCACATCCTTGCTATGGATTAAACGATTAAAAACATGAAAACACAAATAAAACACACAATTATATACATATATATATATGTATGTATATTGTAATTTTGTGTTATATATATATATATATATATATATATATATATATATATATACAGAGAGAGAGAGAGAGAGAGAGAGAGAGAGAGTGAGAGAGAGAGATGTTACAAGGGTTTATAAAAGTATGGTATCACTACACAAACATTTTCATGTTTCGGAGCAGCACCGCTCCTCTTCGTGTGATATGTTGAACTGAAAACAACTATCACATTATTAAGCTCTACATTGTATCGAGCACTCTTTATAAAAGTAAATACTTGAGCAGTGGGGTCTAATCTACGTGTTCTTACACTTTCTTGCAACATATATATTTTAATTTTGTTGTATATATATATATATGACAATTTTGTTATAATATCATTACAAAAGTAGCTATTTTGTTTCGACACTTCTTGTGTCTTAGAAAGAAACGGTTCTGATTTCGAGTCCACCAATTGGTAAGACATAAGAAGTGTCGAAACAAAATAGCTACTTTTGTGGTGATGTTAGTACATACTTTTGTTACGAATTTTACATAAATATTATTGCTCATATTTTTTAAGATTACTGTTTTATTGGAGACGGAATTTTATTCCATCCATACCTGCATTGTACTGCGATTCTACCCCTAGGCCACGAGCGTCCGGTAGAAGAAAGCAGGCTTTTTAGCGTGTATAAACACGCCCAATAGCTAGAGCGCTCCAATTCATTATCGAATGAGCGATGCGTATATGCCGGAGTAGCTACTGTTTACAAAGTCTCCCACTCTTCCAGAGTGCTCAATCAGGGCGTGAGAGCGTAAATACTATAGTCATCCGCAGACATATACATATATATATATATGTGTGTATACATATGTGTGTGTGCGTGCGTGTGTGTGTGCGTGTATGTATTTAAGTGGCCTGAAGATCGCTTGAGCATGGGACTCGGTTTAGGACTAGAATCATTCTTTCACATGATTTAACATTTTTAAGCATTTTTGCGTGGCAATATCGGCTTCGAGCATTTTGATGTGATTTTAAGTTTACTTTTATGCATTTTCTCTCTTTTTTCAGTTTTTTCGTTTTAATTCACGGCTCTATCTGGTTAAGATTTCTAGGTTTTAGCCAGTTATCTTTTGGTTCCATCAACGGTTTTTTTTCTTTGGGTTTGGAATCAAAGAGATTATACTCATAGACACTCTTTTATCAATCAACAATTAAAATTTCAAAAAGCACTTTCCCAAATGTATTTGAAACGGGAGGAAGAAGGTTTGAATCCACAAATATATTGGAAATTAACCCTCTAGGGCCATTCGTATCATATTTGATACAGTATTTCCCTATAAGGAAACATTTGGTATTTCCCTATAAGGAAACATTTGGTATTCATTGACTGAGCAGTCAGTACTGCTTTCATTTGAAATTTATAAAATATTTCTCTTAAAAAAATTTTCAGAAAAATATATCTTTCAAGGCTTGTTTTCATACTGTATCAAATATGATACGAATGGCCCTAGAGGGTTAAGGCTTATACTGGGCATAAAGTGGGTGATCGGTTTTCTATTGTCATGAAGTAATAAACTGACCCCCCCACTAATTACTACTTATTAATATAATATGATACGAATGGACCTAGAGGGTTAATAGGCTCAGCACGAACTCCAGATAGTCTGAATGATAGATGTAACCTGTGCTTAGTAGAAAAAATTAGGATATTAAAAAATCATAATCAAAATTTACTTTTAAATCAGAGAAAAGAATTAATTAGAAAGAGTCAACATAAAAGTAGGTTTAACTTTCGTCAACATGGGATTAATTAAATCCTTTCCTTCTCATTTAACTTTCGTCAATATGGGATTAACTAAATCCTTTCCTTCTCATTTAACTTTCGTCAATATGGGATTAACTAAATCCTTTCCTTCTCATTTAACTTTCGTCAATATGGGATTAACTAAATCCTTTCCTTCTCATTTAACTTTCGTCAATATGGGATTAACTAAATCCTTTCCTTCTCATTTAACTTTCGTCAATATGGGATTAACTAAATCCTTTCCTTCTCATTTAACTTTCGTCAATATGGGATTAACTAAATCCTTTCCTTCTCATTTAACTTTCGTCAATATGGGATTAACTAAATCCTTTCCTTCTCATTTAACTTTCGTCAATATGGGATTAACTAAATCCTTTCCTTCTCATTTAACTTTCGTCAATATGGGATTAACTAAATCCTTTCCTTCTCATTTAACTTTCGTCAATATGGGATTAACTAAATCCTTTCCTTCTCATTTAACTTTCGTCAATATGGGATTAACTAAATCCTTTCCTTCTCATTTAACTTTCGTCAATATGGGATTAACTAAATCCTTTCCTTCTCATTTAACTTTCGTCAATATGGGATTAACTAAATCCTTTCCTTCTCATTTAACTTTCGTCAATATGGGATTAACTAAATCCTTTCCTTCTCATTTAACTTTCGTCAATATGGGATTAACTAAATCCTTTCCTTCTCATTTAACTTTCGTCAATATGGGATTAACTAAATCCTTTCCTTCTCATTTAATTTTTGGACTAACTTAAGTTTATTGATACTTGTTAGAATTTAGTTTTATACACAAGATACCCTTAAGTCTACTCGTAAGGTTTAATCTTGAATTCTTATGCAAGCTACCTGACCTACTTCTCTGCAAGCTCTATTAACTATGCACTATAACTACTACTTCAAATATCTGCCGTATTTTTGCCTCTTATTTTACAAAAAAAAAAATAGATTTTATTAAATTGGCTAGAATAGTTTTGCCAAGTTTCTGAAGAGTGTTGTCCAGAATTGAACTTTTGAAAACATTTTAATTTACATTTCCTACGGATTTTTTTCTTTCCATTTAAATGACATAGCTTAAGCAAAAAAAAAAAAAAAAAGAAAGGAAAAAATAATAATAATGGCTGACTTGATATTAAAAGTAAATATTATTATAGCTTTTTTTTGCGGGGTGCAAATCATAAGTAATTTTGTATCGTTTTGCAGATTTTAGATTTTAATACTTTTTGGCTTTTTCTTTTGCAGTTTAAACAAGTGTGACTAATCTGGGAATATAATAATTAAGTTAGAGTTGATTTAGAATCTAAGCAAACCTTTACCTCCTGTGCCACAATAATTCCTTTATTATCCTTCTTACCGGGTGCTGATGAAGAAGGCTTTTTTTTTTTGAGTGTGTAGAAATGGCTATTTGCCAAATATGAAATATTGAATTTACACATGAAATAAATATTTGCTTTGGGAATTAAATTTACATTGAGCTCACAGTTGGATCAGTTTTATTGTTTAATCTGATATTAGTAGGAAACCTTGAGATTATCCACTAAATCTCTTCTTGAATGTATTACGGCGATATATATATATATATATATATATATATATATATATAATTGGAGTAGGAGTAGATAGACTAAACTATCGCCCGGTTCACACATCACCCATGTCTATTGCACAGGTGTAGAGGCTTATCCCTTGTTCCCTGTTTAGGATGTGATTTCCGGCTTTCATTTTTCCAATCTTTTCACTGTTTTCTTTTTCTTTTTTTTCTTTTTTTTTCAATTGGAGTAGATAGACTAAACTATCGCCCGGTTCACACTCCACCCATGTCTATTGAACAGGCGTAGAGGCTCATCCCTTGTTCCCTGTTTAGGATGTGGTTTCCGGCTTTCTTTTTCCTAATCTTTTCACTCTTATGTAGTCCCCTGCACATCAGTGATGTTACCGCCTTGCTCGGGGTGATATGATGAAAAAAAAAATATATATATATAAAATTAAGGCAGACACTTCCGATTTACCATGAAAAAACGTGTCTGCCTTAATTTTTCTTATATTTGCTCTATATAAATTTATATACATATATATTTAGAGCTGTTTTAGGAAACTATCCTACCACTGAATGTTCAGGATATTCCTTTGGATTCTTCTATATCTACACCGCATGCTGATATATATATATATATATAAGCAGAAGAAAATTTTCTAAACATATACTGTTAAATATATGAGACAATGAATGTCTATTATGTTTAATCATGAGCCGTTCTAAACACTGTATTTTGGCTATAATTTTAGGTGAAAATAAAGACAAAAATTCTCCAACATTTGGATAATTTTTTGTTAAGTTGCTTCTAAGCTTTCGGCTCACATGAGCCATCTTCAAATCTGGTCATAACACATTACATTGCATTTAAATATATGGTTCTGATAAAATTTCGTGCTCTCACGCGGTGTGACGTCATAGAACCACATTACAAAGTTACGAACTGCGTTTGATATTTGGTAACTGTTATCGTTGCTTAGCAAAGTTTTATGTCAACACAAGATAAAAAATCATATTTGATGGTGGATGTTTTTTTTATTTTAACCTTACTTGTAACCTCTCTGAAGATGGCTCATGTGAGCTGGAAGCTTAGAACCAACTTAATAAAAAAATATCCAAATGTTGGAGAATTTTTGTTTTTATTTTCACCCGAAATTAAAGCTAAAAAACGATGTTTAGAACGGCCCAGGATTAAACATAATAGACATTCACTGTCTCTTATATTTAACAGTATATGTTTAGAAAATTATCTGCTGCCTCGATACACTAAATATATATATATGCAGATGACACTGTGTTGATAGCGGAAAAATGTGAAAACCTGCAAAAACCCGGAGATAATTTAGTAAAGAGAAGCAGTAAAAAAGATCTGATCATTTGTAAGAAGACAAAAATCTAGTTGTTAACAAAAGAGATGTTCTCACAGGAACCATCTTCAGAGAGGTTATAAGGATAGTAAAACAATAACAGCCACCATCACCGACGATTTTAATAAAAAATTATCCAAATGTTGGAGAATTTTTCTCTTTATTTTCAACTGAAATTAAAGCCAAAATACGATGTTTAGAACGGCTCATGATTAAACATAATAGACATTCATTGTCTCTTATATTTAACAGTATATCTATATCTATCTATCTATCTATCTATCTATCTATCTATCTATATATATATATATATATATATATATATATATATATCTGTGTGTGTGTGCGTGTGTTATGTGTATGGGGGGTTAATTTAGAAATAACACGTAAAATGTAATATTCAGAAATTAAACAAATGCTATGAACAAATATAAAAATATTGGATAATGTCTATTGAGAGCGGATATATTCAGACAGTGAAAATATATTTTCACTTATAAACCTAGAACTAAGAAAATAGTCTGGAACAACGAAAAAAATAAATAATAAAGAAAAACTAACGATTAACATTTGTTGATATTTAATCAAACATGTATAAATGAAAAATTGCTATCCAAATACCTACAATATATATATATGAGAATTTGCTGATCATTAACCCCCTCTATGACATATTTTCATATGTTCTCTTGTCACTATTTTTTATTTGTTTTCCCCACGTCTCCCACGGCCGAACCCTAAGCAACAACGAAATAAAATAGTTTTTGTTGATTTTTTTTTATTTCAACAGAAATCCATCAATCTTACTTGAAGGGTCAAAGAATGGAAGGCAGACAAAGAAGGAGACAAATAAAAGGGAAAAATTAAAAAATGAGAAGAAATAGGAAAGAAGGAGAAGAAAAAAGAAGGAAAGAGAAAGAGAAAAACGGAGATGCCGAGGGAAGAAAAGGAAAAAGAAAGACGAAACAAAACGCTTAAGAAGGGAAAAAAAAATCACGAAAGTTATAGGTAAAAAAAATAAAAAAATAAAATAAATAAAAGTTATAATAAAGACTGCAAAGAAAATTATAAAGAAAAAAAAACTTCAGAAAAACACAAAAAGAAAGAAACAAAACAAATGAGAGGTAACTAAACAGAAAAATAAAATAAAAATCAAAATGACACCAAATATAATTGTATGTATATACAAAGCTAACTTTGACATACATTCCATATATAACTTATTTGTAAATGGAACTTTGTCTCTGTGTGTGTGTGTGTGTGTGTGTGTGCGTGCGTGTCCGTTACCTATAGACTCCGAAACGGCTGAACCGATTTTCTTGAAAATTTACACAGTTGGACTATAAGCGTATGCGAGTGTTCTTAGCTAGGTTTTGTGTCGAGGTACTCCCGATAAATATCGAAACTCGACAATAAAAAAAAATCAGGTTATAGAAGGAGTGGTTCGATTTTAATCAAATTTGATACACTCATAGACAAAAACATAAGGAACGATATTCAGATGTTTCAAGGTTGCAGTTTTTACAATAGTGTAGAAAATCGATAATATATATATATATATATATATATATATATATATATATATATATAAGGCAAGATGTTTGCGTGTGTGTGTCTGTTTATCTGCCTGTATGTCTGTATTTTTTCAGCTCTTTTATTTTAGTTTTTGGTTTGGGTTTAGCTCTCATTAGGTATAATTGTAGTTCTTAGTCTCCGCCATGATACCATTTACTCAGAGGACTTACTTAGCCTTCAAAATTCAGTTTATGACGAAAAAATCTTATTTGATATCGATACCAGGAAATCAAAATTTGACTTACATCCATTCATTTTTCTTTCAGTCTACGGTTTCGCTTTAACTGGAAACAAGTATTGCTCTTTAGTGTTTCGTGCCAACGTCCAGAGAGTTTGACCTCCAGGACCTTGGATTAGTTTTAAAGCTTTCATTACACCCGAGCAACGCCGGGCTATACTGCTACTCTACCTTAAAAATTGGTCTAACTGCTTGGAGTCGTGAAAGAAAATAATGACTTCCTCGGACTTAGTCTAATGACTGGAACAAAAACAAAAAAAAAATTCTGACGCGTCACATCATCATGTATCATTCGGATTTAGGACAATTCGTCCATGTATATATCGCCTAGCCAATTTAAACAACGAATGTTCATCCTACCAGTCAGTCAGCTAAATGCCAAACGTGATACACGCTTGGGCGATCATGTACCGAAAGAGACAGGACTAGCTAGGCAGAAGATTATCCCGCATTAGGTTGCCATTACTCTCTGCGGTAAACTGGTTGCCAGCCACGACTATAAAACCCAATCTATCCTGCCATTTAGCTCATAGCTGGAATGATAAGAGATGGTTTATATCATTATATTAATAAGTAGTAATTAGTGGGGGATCAGTTTAATACTTCAAAACAACATAAAGCCAATCCCCCACGTTATGCCCAGTAGAAGCTTTAATTGTTTCTAACTATTATGTTCAGTCAGTCAGTTAAGTTCCATACGTGATACACGCTTTAGGCGATCATGTCTCGAAAGAGACATGACTGACTGGGGAGAAGATTATCACGCAGTAGGTTGCCATTGCTTTCTGAGGTAGACTGGCTGCCAACTATGACTATAGAACCCAATCTATCCTGCCATTTAGCTCATAGATGGAATGAGAAGAGATGGATTATATCATTATATTAATAAGTAGTAATTAGTGGGGGATCAGTTTATTACTTCATAACAATAGAAAACCGATCACTCACTTTATGTCAAATAGATGCTTTGTTTCCAATTATTCTGTTCAGTCAATCAGTTAAGTGCCATACGGGATACACGCTTTGGGCGATCATGTCTCGAAAGAGACATTACTGACTGAACAGAAGATTATCCAGCATTAGGTTGTCATTATTTTCTGCAGTAGATTGATTGCTGACCAAGGCTATAGAACTCAATCTGTCCTGTTATTTAACCAATAACTGAAGAGAAGAGACGATTTAATACGTTTCCCAAGGGTATTTGTGTAAATGTAAGGAATATCAACTGGAATTCGACCTCGACTCACCGATTTCTCGTTCCAAGTCGATAATCACTGCACCACATCTCAGCTAACATTACCAAGCGGTAAACCATCTCGATTCTGGCAAACGTTATATTATCGTAAGTCAAGCTTTCACTCAATTGCTTTTGAAATTACCTAGTAAGTATAATTCGCTACTCGTGATAACATCTCTTACTATCAACTGCTGTATTCAGCTAACTAGTACAAGTGTATCTATACTGCTGTATTTGTGTGTATCGCTGACCATCTGTTATCGACCACTGAATATCAGGCTAACGTACCGGTCTGTTGGTACTTAGCACTTCTTACATGTTAATAATAATTTAGTGATACAAGCTGTTGTGGATTCCAGGTGAGGAACCGCACAAAATAATGAACAACAAAAACAGATATGGCGATAGAAAAGTAGGTTATATTGAACATGATATACAAACTTGAACGCAGGTTAGTAAATCCAGGAATACTATTAGTAAGAAATAAATATATACAAGATGTAACCGTAAATTCTACTCCAACAGCTTCTTTTCTCGCGCTTCCCGCCTGTGGAACTCCCTTCCACAACTCTGCTTCCCCGACGGCTACAATCTCCAGGTGTTTAAATGTAGGGTCAATAGACACCTCCTATCACACTAACTCCCAACTATTCTCACAACACTCACATCTACCCAACCCTCATTCTCGGTATCCTCACCCGCCTATCACCCACCCTCTGTTATTTCCTATATTTAATCAGCCTTTCTCCACTCTACGTAGCCCCCATGCGCAGTAGTGGCAGTGACATGCCTTGCTCGGGGTGAAACGCTTATAAAAAAAAAAAAAAAGTCTTGAAGTGAAGTCGTTGGAAATAGTATATCCGTGTATATTATTCGAGCTGAGTGGAGCTCAGAGCTAGTCTGACTTCTGATGCGGTAGTCTCATGGCAACTTCGGTATCTCTCGGTAACTTACGTATCAGTTCCGGAACTCTCCGATAACTTGCACGGATCTCTACGATTACTCACAACTCTCAAATCTCAACTCATGTTCTCTCCATGGCAGAAGTATATGATCTTCGTTAATTTTCGTAACATGTTTACATTTGTTGACATTACGATATATTTCAGAGTAAATATGCTTATCACGGTTAATCGAAACTTGACTTCGTTAAGACTGACCGTCATTCGTGGTCGATAGGTCTAAGACGGGCCAGATCACATCGTGGCTTCCCCTATGTGGATAGAGTCACAGGTTCGAATCCTGCCGAATGACACACATTGTTGTAACAAAAGTTTATCGTAAATAATCAGGCC
This sequence comes from Ascarosepion bandense, assembly GCA_037127315.1. NCBI lineage: Eukaryota > Metazoa > Mollusca > Cephalopoda > Sepiida > Sepiidae > Ascarosepion > Ascarosepion bandense. The sequence goes on from JBBBDQ010002112.1 coordinate 514,048, forward strand.
GGTAGAAATAAATATATAATATTGTTTGATTATAAACAGAATATTTACTTAAATACGAGTATCGATCAAAAAAAAAAAATGTTCAAACAAATCATTTCAAATTTTCGGTTATTTATAACCAGTTTCACTAATTTTCGTTGAATTCATATATATATATATATATATATATATATATATATATATATATATATACCCTTGTACGAATTAATTGAAACAGTAGCTTCAATTTTCTTTCTTTCAGCATACGGTCAGTTTTATACCCACGGGAATCACAGGGTGTAACCGATTTCTATTATTTCCTCAGATTAAGATATTTCCAGTTGTGTGCACCAATATGAATCTATTTTCGGGGTGAATGATGAAATTTATTTGACCTTGAAAAATATTGCCGCATCCGTGATAGCATCAGATGTTTATCGCTCTCAGACACTGTTGTCTCGACTGTCGATTAGTTGTCCAAATGTCGTTGTTTGCAATGGTCTTAACTCCAGGGAAATGTACAAAACTTTTAACGTTGCACGAACACACTGGCAAGCCTGACAGAGAGATCGCGGATGTTGTTGGTGTCAGCCTTTTAACTGTCAATTGTGTCATCACCGGGAAGAAACAAAGTGGGTTCATCTTTCTAAAACTTAAAGAAAAAGTCGATCTGAAGAGACAACGTACACGTGATAAGGGGAAGTGTGAAAGATCGTAGGAAGACATTTTTCGTTTTGTTTCAATTAATATGCAGAAGGATGGACTTATACTTGTGACGGTATTCACTCTGGGTGGGTTGAGCTGTTTTTTTCCTAGAAGTTCTATATCCAACCAAGGCAAAAGAACCCAGTCTGCCCAGCTATTTACACATTGCTGGGGGGAATAAGAAACAGATTCATACTTTTCCCAAGGTTATTAACACATAAGTGAATTTAATGAATTTGACTACAATTCGAACTCGACTCTCCGGTTCTTCACTCCGTGTCGCTATCCATTCATCCAACGTGCCTCCGTAGACAGTCAAATACTAACGGATTACTGAAAATAACAGATAGTCAAAATACAGTATTTATACTATTCGGACTATTGTGCTCATCTTTGTTGCCATTTGTATGACGTTTAATAATTGATCATTCTATTTGTCTATATTTATGTGATGAGGCAGTATTTACAGTATTTACATTATTCGGACTATTGTCCTCATCTTTGTAGCTATTTGTACGACGTTTAATAATAGATCATTCTATTCGTCTATATTTCTGAGATGAGATAGTATTTACAGTATTTACATTATTCGGACTATTGTCCTTATCTTTGTTGCCATTTGTACGACATTTCGGACATTGTACGCTCTGGCATTCTTCAGGTGCTAGGAATTTAGAAACGAAGCCTTTATTACAATCACTGCGGTATATTATTCTCATTCCTTGTGGAGTAATGCCTCGATTGGAAGTCATGAGTTATCGCCCTCTAACCATGCAAGTTACTTGTTCACCACTGATGTTGCTTGGTATTAAACTCACAGGTCTTTGGGTCAAGTCACAGGAACTAACAACTTCTATATATTTAAAAACACATTGCCCAGCGGATATAGACGTATAGTGTATAACTACGCAAGGTATGAGAATGATATAACCCAGTGATTATAATAAAATTATCGGTTCGAAATCCCTAGCACCTGAAGAAGGTCGGAGCGTACAACGGCCGAAACATCATACACATGGCAACAAAGATGAGGGCAATAGTCCGAATAATATAAATACTGCAAATACTACCTCATCTCAGAAATATAGACAAATAGGATGATCTATTATTAAACATCGCACAAATGGCAACAAAAATGAGGACAATAGTCTGAATAATGTAAATTGTGTAAATACTACCTCATCTCAGAAATATAGACACATATAATGATCTATTATTAAACGTCGTACAAATGGCAACAAAGATGAGGACAATAGTCCGAATAATGTAAATACTGTAAATACTACCTCATATTAGAAATATAGACTAATAGAGTGAGCTATTATTAAACGTCGTACAAATGGCAACAAAGATGAGGACAATAGTCCGAATAATGTAAATACTGTAAATACTACATCATCACATAAATATAGACAAATAGAATGATCTATTATTAAACGTCATACAAATGGCAACAAAGATGAGGACAATAGTCCGAATAATGTAAATACTTTAAATACTACCTCATATTAGAAATATAGACTAATAGAGTGATCTATTATTAAACGTCGTACAAATGGCAACAAAGATGAGGACAATAGTCCGAATAATGTAAATTCTGTAAATACTACATCATCTCAGAAATATAGAGAAATACTAGATAAATGAAATATTTTTAACGCGAATTCTCCATCTAAGAAAACGCGGGTAAACTAAGTCGTAGACAGCAATTTGGTCGGAACTTGTGTGGGAGGAAAGACTACGTCCGTTCATGCGGAAAGTTTTCTGTGCTTCGAGTCGGATGTATCACGTGACGTTAGCTTCTCGGGAGCTCATAGAACGTTACTGAACTCATCGGAAGTTCTATTTTCTAAATACAACTGGTAAGTGGAAAAAAAATTCTGTGTTTGCTTCATTAGACGCGGAAAGGCAAACACATGGTTGAGACGGACTAATGCACATGCGTCTAAAATTATACGAAGATGGGTGAGCCTAGAGAAAGAGAATTAAGAGGAAACCCCTTTCCCTAATCTTAAACTTTCTCTTTCTCTTTCAAATATATATGAAAGAGAAACTAGAAAGATTCTCCCATCCGAGAGATCTCAATTCATGACTGAAGAAAAAAAAGTATATATATATATATATATATATATATATATATATATATCCGAGTGGGTACAGAACGAAGAAAGAATTTTTTTCCGTCCAAAACATTAATTTAAAACAGTGCTCGATATATGATGTATAGAGCTGTGAATATTTATTATAAATTATGTTTTAGAACATGTACATAATTTTTTAATATATGTCCTTGGCAATCATATGTTTGTTTCAAGGTTGGGTGTCCAACGTTTCTTCGGGAGGGAAGCAATCAACGTTGAAACAAACATATGATTGTCGAGGACATATATTAAAAAATTGTGTACATGTTCTAAAACATATATATATATATATATATATATATATATATATATATATATATATATATATATATATATATGTAAAGTTATACTCGTTTCGAAAAACCCTCCGAGTATATACGCGGAAGGAAAAAATGGTAATAAAAAAAGAACGAGCTAGGCACACGAACATCAGTCAAAGTAAGTTACCCCCCCAAAAAAAAAAAACCCGAGACGAGTAATCTAAAACAAACAGCGCTCAATACGCAAGTAGAGCAAACAAAGTAAATATTACCAAAGTTTCACCAATTTGGATGTTCAGGGAAAGTTGGCTAAAGAGGCCAAGGTGAAAGATATACGAAACTCCTAAACCCACGTGATCGAAACAGAA
>JBBBDQ010002112.1:522500-532500 GCA_037127315.1 Ascarosepion bandense
CTCTCAATATATTTTCCTATTGGTATCTCCCCCAAATGCCGCTCCGTCATCCATTTGCTCAGGCTTATCAAGTAAGTCTCCCACTGCTTCCCAGTTTCTGTCTTTCTTTCTATACGTCCTGTGAGTATTAAATTCTCCAGACCCTCCTTCCTCATTACGTGTCCCAGGAACTTCATCTGTGTCTTCTTAATGTTAATTATGAGTTTTCTTCTCATTTGCGTCCTCTCCAATACTTCATCGTTACTCACGTGTTCAGTCGATGATATCCTATGCATCCTACTGTAAAACCAAATTTCTGTTGCCTCCAGCCTCTCCTTCATCCTTGAGGAGATCGTTCAACATTCACTTTCATACAGAAGAAGAGACATCACATAGCAATCCAGTACTTTCCTCTTAGTTTCAAATGAGATTTTCCTGTCTCTCAATACTCTGGTTAGCTTTTGAAATGTGTCCTTGGCCATGCCAAAAAATCTTTGGATCTCCATATCGCACTTTCCATCCTCTGACAAAACATTTCCCAGGTATTTAAATTTCTTTACTTGTTTTATTTTAGTTTCTCCGATCTGTAGTTGGCGTTTTGGGGTCTTCTTTTTGCTGATGACCAAACATTCAGTTTTCTTATGCGCAGTCCTTTCTTCTCGCTTTCTTTTACTACCTTCTATAGAAGGACCTGCATTTTTCTTTTCGTGACTACAATCAGCACCGTGTCATGCACGTATATTACATTGTTGAGATTGTGGCCGCCAATGACAAATCCTGGCAAGGATTTTATTTCTCTCAGAATTGTTTTGCTGTATTAGTTGAATAGATCCGGTGAAAAAACACACCATTGTCTTGCGCCCCTTTCTATTGTTGCATGCCTGCTGAATTCACTTTCTATCCGTACGCAAGCGGTTTGCTGTTAATCTAGATTCTTGATTATCCTGACGTCTTTTCCGAAAAGGTTGAGGTTGTTGTGCATCCCTATCAAGTCTTTGGGGCGTAGTTTGCCAAACACTTTTGCATCGTCTATAAAGCACAGACTAAGATCCTTCTGCGTTTGTATTGCTTTTTCAGATAGCATTCTTATCATGAATATCACATTTCTCGTTCCGGTATTTTTTACTATGCCACAATATTTTTTTAATCATATGAACCCGAGCAAGGCGGTAACGCCACTGAAGCGCAGGGGGCTACGTAAGAGTGAAAAAGAGAAAGCCGGAAACCACATCCTAAACAGGGAGCAAGGGATGAGCCTCTTCACCTGTTCAATAGGTGTGGGTGGAGTCTATCTTCTCCAATTGAAAAAAAAAAAGAAAAGAGTGAAAAGATTGGAAAAGAGAAAGCCTGAAACCACATCCTAAACAGGGAACAAGGGATGAGCCTCTTCACCTGTTCAATAGACGTGGGTGGAGTGTGAACCGGGCGATAGTTGGATCTATCTACTCCAATTGGAAAAAAAAGAAAAGAGTGAAAAGATTGGAAAAGAGAAAACCAGAAACCACATCCTAAACAGGGAGCAAGGGATGAGCCTCTACACCTGTTCAATAGACGTGGGTGGATTCTATCTACTCCAATTGAAAAAAAAAAGAAAAGAGTGAAAAGATTGGAAAAGAGAAAGCCGGAAACCACATCCTAAACAGGGAACAAGGGATGAGCCTCTTCATCTGTTCAATAGACGTGAGTGGAGTGTGTACCGGGCGATAGTTTAGTCTATCTACTCCAATTGAAAAAAAAGAAAGAAGAAAGAGTGAAAAGATTGGAAAAGAGAAAGCCGGAAACCACATCCTAAACAGGGAGCAAGGGATTAGCCTCTTCACCTGTTCAATAGACGTGGGTGGAGTGTCTAGCCCTATCCCTGGCAGATTATGCGCACTCTGTTTATCAGAATCCAGACGGTGAGTTTTGTTATGTTGCTCATTAAGCTGACTATTCGGTGAAGTTAACATTCCTTTGCATTTGTTCTGTGAAAATTGACCTGCTTAGGTCCTCCGGTATATTGCCACTATTGTAGATTTCGTTTATAATTTCTATGCCAAAGCCTTGTAAGGTCATCTACATCTCTACTATAATTCCATCGGGTTCTGCTGCTTTATTTCTGTTCAGTTTGGCCATTGCCGATTCCAATTCGGTTTTAAAATGTTTCTGGTCTATCCGTATGTTTGTGTATTGTTGGTTACTTTCTTTTGTCGTGGTAAAGATCACCAATACACCCATCCCATCTCTGGAGTATTTTTTCTTTTTCTATTTAAAGTGTACCGTCCTTGGCTTTTATACATCCTGTTACTTAGCAGGTTTTTTATCCTGTTAATTCCTTTATTTTGTGATGCATATCACCATTACTTGTCATGCTCAATCTCTCTACTTCAGTGTATTTGTCATTGAACCATATTTAGCCTGTCTGCATTTGTGTTATGGGGAAACACACCTATTCCTCAGATAATGGACTCTCCCTCCTATATTATTAAGAGTTAACAGGAAGTTAACGGGAGAAGATCTTGGGAAGTTGGAACTTCATAGGAGTTCTTTAAAGTTCTATTGGAGTTCAGTAGAACTACTAGTTAGTTCCAGTTTGGACATAGCTGGACTAAGGCGGTTGATATTAGTCGTCAGTTAGCCGAATACTAAGGAGTCAGCTTTCAGTGGAAGATTACCAAGTTCCTAACGTTTTGGGTGCGTTAAGTCGATTAGCAACCGACACAGCCCGATTATAACCTTCAGTGCGAAAACTACTCCACAACAATTTGCTTCTTATTTTCTTGTGTAGCTTTTGCATTCCGTTCCATATCTTGGCATCGTTTTCTGTCTCTTTTGTACCATGTCAAGAATCTCTTCAGTGATTCGCTCGTTTTTCTTCTTACGTGCTTATCCCTTTGGAATGATGTCGTTCGATGATGTCACTTGAGCTACTCTTACATCAGGGTTTTTCAAACTGTGATCCGCGAACCACAGGTGATCTGCAAGTAAAAGATAGGGGGTCCGTGGATTAACTCATCACGTGAAATTCACAGTAATTTAAGTTTAATTTTGTTACATTTTGAATCAACATGCAGTATTTATTTTATTTGAACACTTATGTCTAAAGTAAGCTTAAAACCAGTTTTTACTACGTTAATGCAAAACTATAAGCTATTTTTAGTAAAAATTTATGAATAATTTTCATAAGCAATTATAGTGGAAATATAAAGGGGTCCGTAAGTCAAAAACTTTAAAAACCCATGTCTTAGAGAGTACCATTTTGAGCTTCCATTACAAATTTGTTTCGTATTTCGTTTTCACGCTCTCCACTTACATTTCTTGCAAGTTCGGCTCATTTATGAGTCAATTGTACTATTGTGTATTGCACTCTTTGGGATGTGTTAAGTCTCTTTAATCTCCTTAGTTTTATCCTTATGTTGCATACGATTGGCAGGTGGTCGTTTCCGCAGTCAGCACTTGGGTAGGCTTTGCAGTGAAGGACTGCGTTTTTGAATCTTTCGTTGATAGTAATAAAATCAATTTGGTTCTTAATTTCCCCTTTTGGACTTCTCCATGACCATAGACTTCTTGGGTGCCCTTAGAATCAAGTGTTAGTTATTATTTGGTCATTCGCTGTGTAACATGGGACCCATTTCTAGCCACGGCCATTGCGGTGTCCTAGTCCAAAATTGCCGACTGCTTCACCTTCTATCCCTTGGCCGACATTTTCATTGAGATCGCCCATGATGATTCTGATTTCTTGATGATTTGCACTGTGCCGTGGCATAATCGGACTTGGGGTAGAAGGACTCGTTGTCTTCTTCTGTGCATTGCGTTATAGATATAATAGATAGTCTATTATAGGCTGATATATAATCTCCCGCCCAATTTTCCTATTAGATAAATAGATATCTATGAATGGAGATAGATAGATAGATAGATAGATAGATAGATAGATAGATAGATAATGAATAGCCTGAGATAGATAGATAGATAGATAGATAGATAGATAGATAGATAGATATGAATAGATAGATAGAATAGATAGATAGATAGATAGATAGATAGATAGATAGATAGATAGATAGATAGATAATGAATAGCCTGAGATAGATAGATAGATAGATAGATAGATAGATAGATAGATAGATAGATAGATAGATAGATAATGAATAGCCTGAGATAGATAGATGATAGATAGATAGATAGATAGATAGATAGATAGATAGATAGATAGATAGATAGATAGATAGAAATTTTCATATGAATGGCGCCTGACCCGTACAGAATTGTCTAAACACTCAACTATATGCAACCACTTTCTCATATCAATGATTCAAAGTGGAGCCTGTACTTCTTAGGGCAGATCATCTCTTATCGAAACTTCTCGACTGGCATTACTGAATCCCAAAGAACCCAAATAACTTGGAGACTTTAACAGAAACAGCATCACTTGGAAACTTTCACAGTAGCAACAACTTAAATGGATGGTATATACATTAGCGAGCATAAAGATCAGAACATGCGGAGATAGATAGATAGATAGATAGATAGATAGATAGATAGAATATTCGCGTATCTCTCAAAAGCACGCTGTACATTTTTCTTTTGTAAACTATTCCGTATCAACAAAGAAAATTTACTTAATATATTTACTATTTATTTAAATTTGGCATTATCCATGCAAATATCTATCTATCTATCTATCTATCTATCTATCTATCTATCTATCTATCTATCTATCTATCTCAGTCTGTTCGTATCTATCTATTTATCTGAACATGTCAATCTAGAAGTTTTACATATTTACACTTCTAACGGTATTTTTATTCAAGTTAGCATGTAAGACACACGCACTCACGTATTATATATATATATATATATATATATATATATATATATATTATTTTTTCTTATCTTTATAAGAGTACTTTTTTAGTTATTTTGAAAAAATTAATACATAAATAAATACCTTCTTTTTAAAATTTTTTATCTGTTAACTGACTGTTGCCTACAGTCAGTCAGTTAAGTGCCATACGTGAAACACGCTTGGTCGATCATGTCTCGAAAGAGACATGACTGACTGGGCAGAAGATTATCCCGCAGTAGTTTGCCATTGCTTTCTGCGGTAGACTGGTTGTCGACCAAGGCTATAGAACTCAATCTGTCCTGTTATTTAACCCATAACCAGAAGGAATAGACGGATTAATACCTTTCCCAAGGGTATTTGCGCGTAAGTGAATGCAATGAATTCGGCTGGAATTCGAACTCGGCTCCCCGATTTCTCGTTCCGAGCCAATATCCAATGCACCACAAATGGTAAAAAGTTATTGGTTTCTTTTCTTTACAATCTCCCACACTCTACAGTTTGTTTTGGCGGTTTTTCTATAACACCATCCTTTCCAAACACATATGAGAATTAAAAACGAAAACAAAAATACAGGTAGAATGACATATAATAAAAGTAAAAATACAAGAATAGATAAAAACAAAAATGAAAAGAAAAAGAAAGCGATCTCCGGAAGGAAAGATAGAAAAAAGAAGTAAAGCATTAGGAAAAAAGAAAGAAAGAAAGAAAGAAAGAAAGAAAAGGAATACAGCGTAAATAGATCAGTTGAAGAATGGAACTCCACACTCGGAATAAGAAATACATATTTATTCTACTAAGCTACAATTAACAATAATGTCCATATAGGCAAGCCACGGGTTGGAGCGGAATCGACTATCGAATAGTGAATGCCTTTGCCTAAGACCTTTTCCCCTCTTCGTACCGCTCCTTACCGTCTTCTATTCTCGGGGGGTGGCAGGATGTTCCACTATAACAGAAGTAAAGAAAGGAAAACACAAACAAACAAATAAACAAACAAAGAAAGAAAAAATAGTCTCTGGTTTGAAAGAAAAATATTTTTAAAAGACGTAATGTTCATTTCGGGATGTAAGACAAGGATGTTTCTTCTTTCCGGGCTTATTCAACTTGTACAGTGAAACGATCGTGACAGAATTAGAATATCTAGCAGGCGGTTACAATCACAAGATAAGATATGCAGACTACACTGAGTTGATAGCCGGCACAGAAAATATCTGGAATTTTTTTTTTTTTAATCTTATCACCCCGAGCAAGGCAGTAACGCCACTGATGTGCAAGGGGCTACGTAATAGTGAAAAGATCGGAAAAGAGAAAGCCGGAAACCACATCCTAAACAGGGAACAAGGGATGAGCCTCTTAACCTGTTCAATAGACGTGGGTGGAATGTGAACCGGGCGATAGATAGATCTATCTACTCCAATTGAAAAAATAAAAACAAAAAAAACCCCAAAAAACAAAGTGAGAAGCTTGGAATAGAGAAAGCCGGAAACCACATACTAAACAGGGAACAAGGGATGAGCCTCTTAACCTGTTCAATAGACATGGGTGGAGTGTGAACCGGGCGATAGATAGATCTATCTACTCCAAATGAAAAAAAGAAACAAAAAAAAACAAAGTAAGAAGATTGGAAAAGAGAAAGCCGGAAACCACATCCTAAACAGGGAACAAGGGATGAGCCTCTTAACCTGTTCAATAGACATGGGTGGAGTGTGAACCAGGCGATAGATAGATCTGTCTCCTCCACAAAGAGGAAGGAATAAGCATCAGTTGTCAATATATATATATCTGTAAGTAAATTAACATCCCAAAATGCTGAATACGACTTGGAAACAATCAAAAATTCAATCGAGTATGAAAATTTAAATATCTGGGGTGGAAAATAAGACACCTAAATCCGAAGGCTTTTAAAAACTAAGTATTAGAAAACAGGAAAACTTCGTTAGTAACAAAAAACGAGTGTTGAACTGTTACGCAATATCTGCTCTCCTACGGTGCGGGGAACGGTGGACAATTTTCCCAAAGATAAAGTGACTTGTGGCAATAGAAATGTGGTTCTACAGAAGGATACTGAGAATGACATTTATTGAAAATGTAAGAAACGAGGAAGATTTAAGGAATTCTAAAAAATAATTGATCTTACTTTTTAATCCAACGCACGCACGTGCGCGCACACACACACACACACACACACACACACACACACACACACACACACACACACACATATATATATATATAATTTTAAGGTATGCTATATTAATGAGTTAAAGAGCACAATATCGGGGACAGGGCGTATGTAAATATAAAAATGTGCATTGAAGTTATTATGTTTATGAATGAAACAGACTGTCCCCTCTGGGTTTTGACTTCAGTGTCCACTTATCTCCCTCTCTCTCTTTCTCTCTCTGTATGCATATATATTGTCATCTGCAGACAGATCTGTATCACAGCTCATCAGTACGATTAGACATCCGATTGCTTCTAGCCATGATTGAAACCCGACCGAATTGAGATTAGTCTACCTCTGAGCTTTATGCGCTCGGTGAAAGAAGGCGGACTTTAGCGCGTTATATACAATGTAAACACAAGCCAGTAGCCGAGAGTGTTCAAATTCATCACTGAATGAACTATGCGTAAATGCGTGAGTAGGTACTGCTTTTTTCAAAGTCCACCATTCCTCCATAGTGCTCAATCGGGGTGTAACAGCGGAAATAGTGATCTGCACATAGGTCTGTTTCGCTGTATCACAGCCCATCAGTACGGTTAGACATCCGATTATATATATATATATATATATATATATATAAATTAAAAAAGGATTAATTCAATGATGTTGAATGACCATTTCGATATGAAGATCCCCACGGGTTTTTGGAATTTACCTTCCTGCTTTTTTCGCTTGGATTAAAGTATCTGAATTAATATATATATATATATATATATATATATATATATATTCTTTCCTGGTAGTGATTACTGATGAGGAAAAATAACTTGATGAAGAAAAATAACTTGAGCCCACATAAATTGAATGATGACAATAACATGGACTGTACATGTGAACGATTAGGAAGTTTTATAGAAAATTGAAACAAAAATTTCACTTATACTAATCATCAGAAAGAGTCAGCTGAAAGTTGTATAATAACGAGAACAGAACACTTAGAGAATTTAACATTCACAGGACGTAAAGAAGAAAGATAACCAGAAAAAAGCAGTAATACACTAACCTAACAAGTTTGTGTTAATAGATATGTGAGAGTGAAACACTACTGTCGGAAAATGATCGACAAGTCCTGACGGGACAAGACACACGTAAGAGAAGACTAATCACTTAAGAATTCAGCCGCGCCTGAATGTGATTTTTTAAAAACAGGATTATGTATGCCTCTATAAATAAAGGACGTTTAACTAAGACAGATTGTCTCTTGAACTTAGGGAGTATATTTCTTAGAAAATGTCTGCGTGCTTCTCTCGATCGTAGCACCTGATTACTGCCATTGAAACAGTGACCCTGTCCCTGAACAAAATGGCTTTTAACATGACATCTGTAAAGAAAAAGTCTTGTTATTAATGGCGAACGAATGACTTCCGGTAAAACGGAGAGAAAGAGAAGAAGAGAAAAAGATGAGGTCATTGAGATTGGAGAAGACAAGGTGGAAACAAATGGGTAACCTGGATCTAGGCACGAGTGGAAAACGTGGTATAAAAATAAAATGAAGAGAGAAAAGAGGAGAAATAGGGGAAAAAGAATTTTTAAATTAAATTTCTTTCTTTTTTCTTCTTTCTTGCTTTTTTTCTATCTTTTTTCTTTCTTTTTCTTTCTTTACTTGCTTTTCTTTCTTCCTTTATTTTTCTTTCTTTCTTTCTTTCTTTCTTTCTTTCCTTGTTTTTTTTTTCTTCTTTTCTAATTTTTTACTTCTTTTTTCAAGATATTCCTTCCCGGATATCGCTATTAATTGATATATAGATAAAAAGGGAATGCCGAAAAATAATATTCATCTGATTGAAAAAGAAGATAAAAGAAAGAAGGAAGAAAGGAAAAATTAAAAGAAGAAAAAGAAAACGAAGAAGGCGATCGAAGAGAAGGAGAAGTTTGAGAAAAAGAAGAAGAAGAAGAAGGCTCTCGAAGAAAAGGAGTAAGCTAAGAAGAAGAAGAAGAAGAAGAAGAAGAAAATATGATATGGAAGAGAAGGTGTAGGTTGAGAAGAAAAAGATGAAGAAGAAGAACAAGAAGAATAATGATATGGAAGAGAAGGAGTAGGTTGAAGAAGAAGAAGAAGAAGAAGAAGAAGAAGAAGAAGAATATGGAAGAGAAGGAGTAGGTTGAAGAAGAAGAAGAAGAAGAAGAAGAAGAAGAAGAATGATATGGAAGAGAAGGAGTAGGTTGAGAAGAAGAAGAAGAAGAAGAAGAAGAAGAAGAAGAAGAATGATATGGAAGAGAAGGAGTAGGTTGAGAAGAAGAAGAAGAAGAAGAATGATATGGAAGAGAAGGAGTAGGTTGAGAAGAAGAAGAAGAAGAAGAAGAAGAAGAAGAAGAAGAAGAATGATATGGAAGAGAAGGAGTAGGTTGAGAAGAAGAAGATGAAGAAGAAGAAGAAGAAGAATGATATGGAAGAGAAGGAGTAGGTTGAGAAGAAGAAGAAGAAGAAGAATGATATGGAAGAGAAGGAGTAGGTTGAAGAAGAAGAAGAAGAAGAAGAAGAAGAAGAAGAAGAAGAAGAAGAAGAAGAATGATATGGAAGAAGAAGGAGTAGGTTGAGAAGAAGAAGAAGAAGAAGAAGAAGAAGTCGAAGGAGGGTGAGGTTAAGAACAAGAAGGTTATGGAAGAAAATAAAACGAGGAAACTGAGAAGAAAAAACTGCAAGAGAAGAATGATTGTAAAGAGATTGGAGGACAACGGAAAGGAAGTCAAAAGTAAAAAAATAAATAAAAAATAAAAAAAAAACATCAGTAAAAAAAGAAAAGAAAAGAAAGATGTTAGAGGATAAAAATGAAGAATAAAAAGCTGGAGAATAAGAAAAGGAGGAGTAAAAGAGAAATAGAAGGAGGAGAAAAGAAAAAACTAAAAGAAGTGACTGTAGAAGGATGATTGTGAATAAGCAAGAAAAGAAAAAGAAAAAAGAAGATAAAGAAGATAAGAAAAAGAAGGAAGATGAAGAAGAAGAAAAGGATAAAGTGAATAGATAAAATGAA